>CAMGYJ010000003.1:42566768-42989557 GCA_946122785.1 Linum tenue
CTCAACTTGGTCCATGATTCATTCATGACCTCGGACCTCCTTTTAGAGAGGAAAGAAATAGTAAATAGCAAAACATAGGTAGTTGATCGGGTAGAACTTTGTAATAGAATTGATGATACGTTAGCAAACCCTTCACCTATACTTTAAAGTATTCGTTAATTCGAGATATAAATCGAACTTGTAAAGGTATAATGAAAAATATTGTGTCTGAAATTGATAATTTTGAATATTTATAACTTACCATTTACATACGTAGAAGGTCCATGGAGCTGATGAACAAACTTCAAATATAATCATTCACTGGCATGGATGGTGAAAATTATATACGAAAACTAGTAATGGTGTAATTAAAAGTTTTTAATCAAACCTCTTCTAACAACTTAATCTATATCATTGGAACGAACGATCTTGTTGAAGTGGTGAGAGTAGTCTGGTTTCTTCACTTTTAACATCATACACTTAATTGATATTTTTCTTTGTGAAACGTTATACTTAAAACGAGATTTAATTTTAGCCATACGTTGATGTGAATTCTTGACTCAAAAAAATTATGAAAAAAGAAAATTGAAATGGAAAAGCGGCGGTGTTCAATATAAATAAAGTATTAGCTAGGATAACAACTTGACAAACACTACACAAACTGATAGGGCAAGCCATCCAAATCCACCTTTCTTCTCCTCCTCTCTCTTTCAAAAGGAAAACAAGTGGTTGGGGTCATCAAAACAACAATGACACTTCATAACCTAACAATGCCCCTTCATGGGAACGAATATATGAACCATAGATCTTCCCCCCAAGCTCCAAGGTTGTTTTCTATCAGTTTCAACTATTGAGTCACAAATTAAAAGTAAAAGTAAGTGGGTTGAGCTTCGATTGATCACAATTACAATAAGTTTGATAGATAAAAATTAACTCGTATTGGGAGTGAAAAGCATACCGAAGAAGTGATTGTAAAGAAAAGCAGAAAGATGCAAACATTTGTTTGACAGAATCACTTGGTCGATCGCAAAACAAAAATCTTTAGATTTCTGATTATAATTTAAAGATGAATTGTACACAAATAATCTGATAGGATAGTTGATCGGTTCGTATCGAGACCGACTCAATCAACTGACCTGGTCCATCCCCCTGTTCAATAACATGCATGCATGATGATGTCCTCCCCAAACCATAATTTTGAATTGATGGTGGGCACGTTAACAACTCATTCTCCATGATTGAATTGCAGGTAGGCTCCCTGGGAAAAGAAAAGAAGGAAGAGAACTAGAGAAGAGAGTCGTAAAAGAAGCCAGATGGATCTACACAACCCGCAGATTTTATTCTCCTGAATTTTCACAGATAGACAGACATAACGAGAGAGAGATTCTAGGTTAGCTAGCTATGATCACTCGACACTCATGCATATACACATTACATGCATGCCCACTACTCGTTCATATTCAATCAGTAATGTATCGTTAAACTAAGTCATTGTTTGTGCTGTACATGTATAACTTTTACTTCCGCTGTAAAAACCGAATTGTGAATTAAAACAAATCGACTGCTCCGTTTTTAAAATTATATAGAAGACAAAAGGTGTAACAAACGATTAAACAGAATTATGCAAGTCGTGTCAATATTTCTTTCAATTTTGTAAGGTGATTTCATTAAGATGCGGTGTGTGGAGAGTTCGTGATAACAATTTCTGTCGAAACTATCTATCTATCTATCTTGTCATTACTTGGTGGAAGAAATGAATTATGCAAGGTTAGGACAGGTATAAATTATGTACAAAATACGCGGTACCAGAATGAGAAAGAACCCAAAAAAAATTCCGCATCACCATATACTCAGTTGACAAGTGTCCTTTACCTAGAAACAGGCTGTCATACAAAATACAATCAAACAAACGAAATATCTTCCTTCGCATATATAAAAAAAAACAAATGGAGTTGTCAAAAAAAAAAAAAAAGGGAAAGATCTATTATTGTTGTTATTATTATTATTATTATTATTATTATTATTATTATTAGTTTTATTTTTATCGTTATACCAACCAGTGGAACCAGGGATATATATGCTGGATCGTTGGTTTGCGGTGGACTACATTCCAATTTTCCAATATAGTGACAGAGAAGGTTACAATTTGGGGTTTCAGTAAGGATATCTCTATTTGGATTTACGGTTGACATAATCATACTAATCATTGATTAATATAAGTTCTTGTGACAAGAGACTCGGGATCTATAAGTGGTAACAATTTTTTTATGGTATTGTTATTGAAGGGTAGTAACTTAAATCTGACAGGGAAAAGAAGAATGCTTGTGACATATTAATGATGTTGTAAGAGAGTGTTCGATTGAGAGATATAGCATTCGAGAGTAAAATATTGAAATAAGAAGTGACTTTAGTTCAATGCTTTAGATACCGTATCAGATCAACCATTGGGATCGGAGAGTACGGAGACCGGATTCCAAATCGAACACATATTAGTGGTATATCATGATTTAATCACAAAATATCATATTAATGATTTTTTCGATGCGATTTTACAACTCTTGCTTTAGTCATAGAATGGTCATATGTTTGTCTAGTGAGCTCATTTGGTACCTGAAATTCAAGGGTAGAATGACGATATTTAATGGTCTCTATGAAAGTCGTTTGGACTTATGTTCAGGTATAGGTGAGCAGAGAATTACATATGCTCAGACGCTTGTCATAGCAGAAAATATTAGAATGATAAGTGTCTAAGAGATCAAACTTCTAATTGTTGTAATATTCTATATTACACACTAAAGATTCATAGCAGAGAAGAAATATACTACACAATAAAGCAATACAATGACTTAACGTACATAGGAGTGTCGAAACAGACAAGTATCCAATAAAATTTTTATATGTGAAGTTATGAAATAAACCGAGAATATTGAGAAAGTTATAAATTACTATTAAAAACAATTATTTTAAGAACCCAAAGTTAACTATTGAGATGTTTACCCAACTCAAACAAGAAAAAGGACCAAATATGCGTGTGTCCAATCTGAATGCACATTGCACACCAACTTGATCACTAAAAGTTGTTGTTATATAACGTGACACCTCATATATATAGTTAGCTGATGCTTCCATGAATCACTAGCGTCGTGTAGTGATTATATTAGAGAGGAATCACTAGAGCTGCTTAATTAATTATTTGATTACAAGGGAAAAGAAAGAGATCAATGATTCGAAAACGTCTTACCGGTAATTTGACGTTACTTATGTACACCCTAGTTTGATTCGGTGACTTTTTGAACTGAACTCGTAAGCTGGATCGTTTTGAGCTCATGAGATGAGTCAGCATTGTGGCTAATGAGCCAACTTGATTGTCGACTTATGAGCAAATTGATTTGTTGATTATTATAGGTTTATTGGTTTATATATCTCGACCTACATAATGTTTGAAATTTTGAATATGTAAGCAATTATGTCTCATATTTATTATAATTTAAAAGAGAAATCTTGCATCATATATTGCTTAGGCACTAATTATTAATGTGAGCAAATTTGTCTAGACAAAACTCGAGTCTACTCATTTGCGGTCTATTCGGAAAGCCAGCCAAGTCCACTCTATTCTCCATGACCTATCCTCTTTTTTTTACCCTGACATTTCCTTCCACACATTAGTTGGTGGTTATTAATTAGTACAAGTTGCTTGCCATACCGACAATTTTATTATCACAACCAAAAGAATCACGATAACTTTATTGTATCAGTTAGTGATTCTGGATAAATAGATTGATTAATGATCATCAAATATTTTAACTAATAGTGTAAAGAGTTATGAGTTTAGGAGCGCGATTATAGCACACACACCTAGTTACTTCTGGGTTAAATTCTGTAATGTTTTATTATAAACAATATTTATATTTTATAAATCACCGAAAAAGAATATTTATATTTTATATCTAATTCTGAAATTCTTAGCATGTTTGTTTGTCTGTTTGCTTGCCTCAAGAAGCAACAAAAAGCTGTTGGATGACATTTCTTTGCTGTCCTTTTTCAGTTTGGTGTTCAGTGAAATATTCCTTTCCTGTTTTTATAATTTTAAATATCTTAACAAAGAGGTCAATAATCCTTTTCTTTCTCTCTAATGACAGAAAACACGATTAGCTTTTGTGCTGGGCCTGGGACCAGTGGCTTTCTCGAAGAGCATATGTTTGGTTTCTTAACGATTTCATTTTAATACACCTAGGAGAGTACATTGGTAGGAGAATCTTAGCGCATGATTGTTGACTGTTGTAACGTTAGGTTGGTTGGTGACTTTGGATCCGCACTATATTTTCGGAATATAACGTTTTGTAATATAACAATTCGTTGGTGCGATACGAGTGTAATGTATCAAGGAATCTCATAATACACAATACGTATTGTTGAATGTTGCGACCTACAACAATCCATCAAATTATACGAGACTCGAGATCATACTTTTTTTTGTAGAAAAACAGCCAGTAGAAGTAATCGAGATGCCCTCTGTTTATGTTTTTGGCAAACCAGCTATCTCCACCACCATCTGAACCTATGGAGTTTGGATTTTACGGAGAAAACTTTCATGTCCAGAATAAATGTCTACGTGTCCTTGTTTGTGATTTGTGAAGTAGAAGCAGAAAGGTATTATAACTTTCAAGCACCTAAAGTTATACTAGTTTACCAATTAAGTCTCTAAACTTTAGGATGTTAGCTGTGAAATCCTTTGTACTGAATTCTGGCCCAACGCATTATTGGGCCTAAAGAAGTGATCTCTAGAGGCCCAAAAGGCAAATACGGTTCCACGGCCGACCGTGAGAAGAAATCAAAGGACAGGAACCCGATCGAACTAACCAGAGAAAAGGAACGGGACGAAGAAGAAGAAGAAGAAACAGGACGAATACGAACGGAAGTCGGAAGAAATCCGTACAGAGTAGCGCAGTAAGCAATCGAATATGGCGGAGTCCGTCGACGTGAACGCGAAATGGGACGCCTGTATCGATCTGACCGTTCGCCGCTTCGTTTACTCGTCCATGGCTGGTGCCTTCGGCGGTCTCCTCTTTTTCAGTCAGTTTTCCTTCCTCTTCCCATCTCTAAAGTTATTTCCCCCCATTTATCCGTTTACCAGTAGATGTTTAAACGCCAAATACAGTAATTGTGTTTCAATTAGCTTGGAAGGTCTGGCAATGGTGGAACGGGTCGAATATTCTCGTAGTTGGTTGTATTGGGATTAGGTTTTCTTTTTTGGTCGTTGCTTGTAGGTTGTTTTGGGTGGTGAAGTTTCGTCTCTATTTGTTGCTTGGTTAGACTTCATTCGGTTTTGGGAAATTTCCCAATTCATGAAGGATTGGGTGAATGTGGAAAGCCCCCATTTTGAGAATGGATGAGTTAGAGAATGTGAAGATGTGGTTATGCTGGTTGTATAAGGCGTAAGAAGATGCCACACAAACAAGATTCCTTGGAGCTGTATATATGTAGCTCGCATGAGCTTGATTTATCCCTGTTGTTCTCGATTGAATGCCAAGAGCATGTTCTAATAGTATGACTTGATCATGTGATCGCCCGTTTCAAAATAGGGACACCGGTGACTCGCTGGGCTGCTGTAGCATTTGGTGCAGGAGTGGGCGCTGGAGCCGCATACACTGAGTGCTCTCGTATTTTTGAATGGTCTCCTGCAACATCACCACCAGCTCATAAAGTGGTGAGTGCTCCAGCAGCTCCCAAGGTGGACGTTCCTCCGACTCCAACTGCGCAGGTGAGATAGAGTTATTTTTCGTTTGTTAGATATGTTTTGACATGATGTCTGGCTACTCTTACACATATATTCAGGAAGTTCAATAGGATTACCTGCTAGATGAAACTGTATCAGTTGCTTTCTCATTCACTAGAATTAAGTTGGCTACCAAAAACCGTTATTTTGATACACTTATGTAGACCGAAATCAGTTTTCTCAGTTAGTTCATCCTCAGGGTAACTCATAGTGCTTAAGTTAGTAGAGAATAACAAAGAGGAAAACTGATAAGTTCTCAGTACATTCTCAAGGTAACTCAAAGTGCCTAAGTTAGTAGAGAAAAAGCAAAGAGGAACAACTGAATCATTGAACTTATTATTTATGCATGATGAGGCAAAGCGTTGGGTCCTTATGTGTAGCAAAAAGGAGTATTGCCACATCGATAGTCTGGCGGATTGTCCTGATTCTGATCCCTAGTCGTGGTAGGGACCTCAGACTAGAGGATGTTACTGTTAGCTGGTTATGTATTCTTTTTTTTGGAGCTCTATTAACCTATATCATCCGGCTTTGTAGCTCAGATATCCTATTATAGGGTTGCAATGGCGTGAAGAGCCTTTATGATTGATAACATACTGATACATAGCTGATCAAGTTGACTTCTGCGCTGTTTTATTGAGTTGTAGACTCTTTGATCTACTTAGTGATGCCCCTTAGTTAAGTTGGCCAAGTGGCAAAGGCAACAAAGAGCTGTTGCTGTTTATTCAGAACAGTGTGATGCCAATAACCAACTATGAAAGATCCAGCATTCTATTATACCGAGTTCTGATATTATACTCATATACCTTTTTCCTGCTCTCCATAGCTTTTTAGTTGTTACCTTACAAGTTACCGTCTGTTGAATAAGGTCTACTGCAACTTGCCTTGATAAGATAGTATTAGGAAAGCCAAAGCGAGCTGGAATTTCCATATCAAACTTACTCTCGTTGTATCTTTGCTTTCTACCACTAAGCTCCCACCTATTTAGAACATGTGACTGCCGGATGATAGCCCTAGTATTTCATTATCAACTGAAGCTGCTCACCCTGCCTTTTCTCTTCCTATGGTGCTTCGACTCAAAGTTTGTTCAGCTGATGAATCTAATGTCGTTTTGTCTCTGTTTTGTTGGACCTACTCTTTGCAGGATCCACAGGACTGAAACCTTGACTGAGTGACAGAGAGAGACTTATGGATATAATACAATGATGATGATCATCGGAAGACCCTGATGTGGGATTTTTTTTTTTTTACTTTTGTGGAAATTTTAAGGATTAAGAACGTTGTTACTCCAGCTGCTTGTGCTGCTGCTCAGTACCAAATGTTGCTCCGTTCCTCTTGGTTGATCACTGTAACAATTTAGCCTGACATTTTTACTGCAGAGTTTTGTAATTGGCCTTTGACAGTAAAGTCCTCTTTTTGTCCCGTGGATTCGATTCGGGCACCATGGAAGTTCCATTTCTTGCATGGTTGATATCTAACAATATCTTTCTGCCAATAAAAACAATGGATAGATGATTTTTGGATAGTGGCTCGTTAGTCGTTGCGACGAGATGGAGATTGTGTTTCAGTTCCATAGTTGAAATCTGTGGCCCACTTCAGCAAAATATCTTCTCCTCCAAGAGGTCGGGATATTATTGTTCTCCAATATCCTGATTCCCCATTGTCTTTTACTTCCTCCACTGCCTCCTTCATATCCTGAGCTTCCACGGACGCCTTTCCCCCTTCTAGGCGCGACCAACTAACTTTTGCCGCGCCGGGTAATATGGGTCCGGCGACCGCATCTCCATTTCCCCTCTCTGCCGCGGCAGCCACCTCCACCTCCGCCGGCGTCTGGTCTTGCCTGCACCACCGCTTCAATGTCAGCCGAACATTTCCTCCTCCCCTGCATCTTTTTCCTGTACGTTCCTCCACTCCACTCCACTCCACAAACTCTAATTCTTCATATTACCCTGTTTTTTGCTTTAGATAGAGAGGTCAATTTCCGACTTCTGACTCTAAACTTTCAGTTCATGTACAGAGCAATTGCAATCGGAATTGGAATTGTCCGAAAACCATTACAAGGAGCCGAACGAGCAGAGCAGTTTCTCAGAAGGTAATGGAAACTGGAGATAACTTGAACGACGAGGCCTGCGAGCTCGTCAACGGAGTTGAGATCTCGATTGGAGAAGGCGACGGCGACACCATCAATGCCTATCTCTGCACCGCCGTGAAGAACAACAATGGTACCGGGATACTTCTCCTCTCTGACATATTCGGCTTCGAAGATTCAGCCACCAGGGATTTCGCTTACCGCGTCGCCTGCAACGGCTACAAGTAAGCCTGCTACAAGCTGATAGTTAGGTCCAATCTAATCAAAATCAAATCGCGCTTTAAAACTGAAACGCTTAAGTTTTTATTTTAACTGTAGGTCGATTCATTCCAAAGCAATAAACAATCCGCCATTAACATCTTCGTTGAATGAAAATTTTATGCAGCGTCCTAGTCCCTGACTTGTTCAGAGGAGACCCCTGGTCCAAAGACCGGCCAGCCAACGAACTCGAACCGTGGCTATTGACCCATAACCCGACCCGAGTCCAAAACGACATCGCCGCGTCAGCGAAATGGATGTCGGACGAGTTCCTCGCCGCCGGAATCTCCAAGAAGCTGGGGCTGATCGGGTTCTGCTACGGCGGAGGCAGAGTGATCGACGTCCTGTCACGAAACCAGGACGAACTATTCGGGATCGGAGTGTCCTTCTACGGAACAAGAATTGACACGAGCCTACTACCGAACGTGAGTGTTCCCGTTCTGTTTGTTGCAGGGGACAGTGACCCGCTCTGCAGCTTGAGCGTGGTGAAGGAGATTGAAGGGAAGATCCGGAGCGGGTCGTCGTCGTCGAGAGTTGTGGTGTTTGAAGGGAGAGGTCATGGTTTTGTTCACCGGCCGGCTTCTGCCGACGAGGATCGGGATGCTGAGGTGGCGTTTGTGATGTTGAGGAATTGGCTGAGTGAGGGGTTGCAGGTTGGTGTTGTTGGTGAGAGTTAGAGAGAGGAATGTTTCGGTGAAGTAGTATCGGAGATTGAATCGATGAATGAATGTGTTTTTCGCGAGTTATCGGTAGGAGAATTTGACCGAAAACTTTGATGTACATACTACTATTATGTTTTGTCAATCCAAGAAAGTAAAAAATAGACATATCTACGTGATTCACTAAGTGTATTAGATTAACTATGTCAACAGCGGATATGAAAAATCAGTTTAACTATATTTGAGCAGATACAGATTACAGAGATGGAAGAGAAGGTTTCTATAACATCTTCTCCATCTAATTTAACCTAAAAAAAAGTTACAAATCAGACCCAAAACACTAAAACAAACGTGCATAAACCGCATAACTTCCGATCGGTAGATAATCTGTCGTCCAGTAACATATTCAAAACCCAAGAATCCTTAGTGCCAAATGGCGATATTCTTCTACAGCCAAATGGGTGATTGTTTCTTGGTGAAGTTTTCTTAATTTTTTCTACCTTGGAAAACTTTAACCTATTTGACTTTCATCCCTGTACACAAGCATCAACTCCATATCCATCCACACTCTTATCCTTTCCCCACAGCACCCTAACTGGCCACCGGTTTGACTTTTGGGAGATGGATTCATCAATGTTTTTGGTTGTAACATAATTTTGTTCTGAATTCCTAGGCAACGCTCTCTGACCAGTGAAAACCGCCAAGACGCAAAAGGGAGGATACATAAATGAGAGTGTCCATTCATTCAATGACCCCATCTTTGACTCTGTGAACTGTGCTCTATTTATTTTCTCCATGTTAATTAAGGTACTGGTTTTAATTAATTAAACACACGCGCAATTACGCAAACCCACTTTTGACCAAACCAGATGGCTAAACTTGTCACAGAATTGTACATGAATCCTCATGAAAGTACATAAAAACCAATGGCATTTTGTGTCAAAGTTATATATGGAACTCATGATAAGATCCATTAATCGTCAATGATAATCACTCTAATTAGGATCATTCATGATCATCACCTATCCCAATGTAACTGGACAAAATATATCCTGATCATAACTTATGTCAATAACATCAATACAATGTTTGATCAAGTACTGCTCTGATGTCAGATTATGAATTCAGAGATATCAACTTCACAAGTTCATAAAAACAAGTTTACCCCGACCCAACCTTTACGCATTGTACTTAAGAAAACAATATCTTTTTGGCGGTACTTAAAAAACAATATAGTGTGTTATTGGAGATAACCAACCAAAATCGAGAACAAAATGATTATGCCAGCAATGGCTATCCGATTGAGACTATCTAAATCATTTAGTCCGAGAACTCGAACTTGGATATGTTAGTATTGGTAAATGGTATAAGAGTAATAATTGAACATAGTCCAATAACTATGACTTATTGAATTGACATGATATCACAACCTTACATTTGTTAAAATTTAAATGCACGATATTCAGATTTGTGCGATCTTCAAATTAATATGAGTTTACTTTCATTTTAATAACAATTAGCACGTTATGACAATGACAATATGGTAATTATAACACTACTTAATATTTCCATGTTCAACTTAGCATTGAAAATATTATCAGATTATGTTTTTTTTTTAACTTGTGACTTAGTTATCGTTTGAAAAACTTATCAGAGAGCTAATAATAACTTCCGCGTTCTTCAAATCTGTGATTGGTCCTATTTATTGCGAGCAGCTGGGTTTCTTCCTTTCTTCCCTTCAGCTCTCATGGATTCACAGTGGCTGCACGTGAAAAGAGAGAAAACGCTCCCTTCTCCTTCTCCTCGAAAAGGGAAAACCAGCAGCCCATCCACACAGCCACAGCAGCAATTGGAGCAATAGTAGTGCAAGTGCCCCTGCTCCCCTCTGCTCCAAGTTCATCACTCATCAATAAATGACAGTACTTTCTTCATAAACAATGTCACTAGTTTTCTTTACTTTGGAATGAACAAGAAGCATGAAGAATTGAAGATAATATGGTAGAATTCTCTCCATCAAACATGTGTACATGTCGTGAGTTTAGCGGGAAAAGTTAATCTGCTAACTTGAAAATTCGTTAGCAGATACTAACTTATATCCAAAATACATGAACTAGTATCCAAGTACTAAAGTATTTAGAGAGCACAGACTAGTATTCAAAGTTTGCATACTGATATCCACCATGAATCAACTATTATCCCAAATTCACAAACTAATATCTAGACAACACAGAATAGTATCAATACAACACATAATTAGTATCCAGATAACCCATAAGAATATCAAGATAACACATAATAGTATCCATATTGAATACTAGTTGGTTGATTGTGGATATTAGTTGGTATCTGCTATCTGGATACTAGTTTGTGACGTTTAGAATACTAGTCTGTGCTATCTAGATACTCAGCAGACTTGGATATTTGTTCATACATTTTGGATATTAGTTAGTATATACTAACGAATTTTCAAGTTAGCAGAATAACTAGGCTGGAGTTTAGCAAGTAGGCCTTGATCGAGTGAAGTTAATTTTCTCGATCGAGTTTTGTGCGAATTGACACTTAAGATTTACAAAAATGCATGATAATCTTTAACGCATCGAAGTTGATCGAACTTATAAGGAGATGACTTCATCTTGACGGGTTTGTGGACTATTCACGTCAATAGCTAGAATTTGTCGTGGTCACATTACTACGATCTCTCCATCACGAGAACAAGAAGATATAACTTGGTATATATATATTCACAAAACATAAGTGGCTCTTTTGGTCTTATACACTAGGAGATCACAATGATTCTATCCTCACCTGACGAATCATGCCCGCTATTATTATTCGAGTCAAACTGATTTGGGTCATAAGGGAATTTGATATGACTTTATCAAACTTAACCGTAACACAACCTCGTTTTCGATTCCAATCTCGAATTACAACTAAATTACTTGATAGAATCAAAGTCCAAGATAATTTCGCTGGATTTAGACCCTCATCTCTCTTCAGTTTCGATCCATTTTCATCCCTACCAGACTATATCGTCTATGAACTATCCAACCCCAAGTTGAAAGACCTAGCTAGCAAAGTGAATAAAGAAAGAACACGATCGACCCAGAAAATAAGGGAAGAGATAGAAAACTATAGCAATTACTGCAAAAGTGAGGTAACAGCTGAATGCATTAACTCTTTACCCTAACCACCCACATTCAATATTTTTCACCCCACACACACACCATTATAAACAGACCTTCCCTTATCCCTCACCTTTCATATCACTTCATAAACAACAGTCACGTCTCTTTCCCCCACCATTTCCTCCTCTATCACACCAACCCTTTCTTCTTCCACTTTCTCTTCAACCGTGTGTAAGTCCGATAATGGCTTTGACCAAATTGACCACCAAACTCTTGTTCGTGGCCATTTTGGGTCTACTAGCGTTTACCCAAGTGGGTCATGCTCAGTTCTTCAACGGCACCGTCGGCGGCGACGGTGACGGCGAGGGAGGAGATGGAGGAGACTACGGGGAAGTGGCCGCCGGCGGCGGCCGTGGTGCTCCTACCAAGGAAGCGTTGGTCCCGGCGATGTTCATATTCGGCGACTCGCTGATCGACAACGGCAACAACAACAACTTGGCCTCTCTCGCCAAGGCCAACTACTTGCCGTACGGCATTGACTTCAACGGCGGGCCCACCGGCCGCTTCTCCAACGGCTACACCATGGTTGACGAAATCGGTAAACCATTGTTGTCGACTGTCCCGAGTTTTTTCCGATGGAATGTATACGTTGATTTGATGTGGTGAAAAATGACACTATGTGTTGTTTTGGAAATATGCGTGCATGCAGCTGAGCAGCTGGGGCTGCCGTTGATTCCGCCGTACACCGAGGCGACCAACGGCGACGTGACACGTGGCGTCAACTACGCCTCCGCCGCCGCCGGAATCCTAGACGATACCGGCAGAAACTTTGTGAGATTCTTATTTTTGCCGTCTCTTATTTAATTTCTACTAAAATTTGCATGCGGAATCACAAGATTGGATCTTTCCTTTCCTACGTATGTCTGATCTTTTCTATTATATCGATTCAATGACTAAAAGGTGATCTAACGATGTTAACATATAATTTCAATGATTTTTTTTAATTACACATGGTAATTAGCAATGATTGTGAAACTGTACCGAAAATTACACTAAAAATGTTCATAGTAGAATATTTTGTACCATTAAAAATGTAATTTACCAATTTCATACCACTAAAATTGCATACTTTTTAAAATCCAGTATCCGATATTTCCATTACATCCGTCCGGTGAGGCAGGGTTTTAAAACATTGGTAATTAGAAGAAGGTACATGATAGATATGCTTGTAATTAAATGATTGTGATATTGACCCTTCGTATAGCTTCAATAAATTACACATTTATTAAGAGAAAAAGGTTGTCAGGAAATGTTGTTACAACCCATTAATTGCTTCACCATAATGGTACAATTCCAGATTCCTCACACTATGCATGCAAAAGTTTCGTTTTGGTCCCTTATTTTTTGTTCCTTTTGTACTTATGAGTTTTCCGGGTCGTGCCCATGCAGGTGGGTCGGATCCCATTCGACCAACAAATAGGAAACTTCCGGAACACGCTAGACCAACTGACCGGAAAACTCGGTGCCGTCGAAACCGCCCAGGGCATCGGCCGGAGCATATTCTTCGTCGGAATGGGCAGCAACGACTACCTCAACAACTACCTCATGCCCAATTACCCGACCCGCGGCCAGTACAACGGCCAGCAGTACGCCGACCTCTTGGTCCATCAGTATACCCGCCAGCTCAATGTACAATTTACCTCCTTACCCCTCTTTTTCCCACTTCACATTCCACCTAGTAGGTAAAAGCTGTAATTTTGTTTTTCTTTTTTCACTGCAGACGCTTTACAATTTGGGAGCTAGGAAGTTCGTGATAGCTGGGCTTGGAGTGATGGGCTGCATCCCCAGCATCCTGGCCCAAAGCCCAGCCGGGCTTTGCTCTGAGGAAGTCAACAAGCTGGTCACTCCCTTCAACCAGAATGTGAAGGCCATGATCAACAACTTCAACGCCAACCTCCCTGGCGCCAGGTTCACTTACATCGACATTGCCAAGATGTTCCGCGAGGTCCTCACCAACTCGGAACGATACGGTACGAACCAATTTCCTCGTCGTCGTGAGGAAATGATTTTCGAGACGTGAAATTGTTTGAGTTCGTTGCATTTGTAATGAGAGTGCTGCATTGCAGGGTTTAGCGTGGTGAACAGAGGATGCTGTGGGATAGGCAGGAATGCAGGGCAGATAACGTGCTTGCCGTTCCAGACGCCGTGCAACGAACGCGGGCAGTACGTGTTCTGGGACGCGTTCCACCCGACGGAGGCTGTGAATGTGCTGATGGGGAGGAAGGCCTTCAATGGCGATACCACTTATGTCTACCCGATCAACATCGAGCAGCTTGCTCGCATTGGATGAACAGCCCGAAGAAAAAGGAAACAATGTGTCTTGGTTGATTGATGGAATGTGGATGTTCCTAACTATTGTAATTGAATATGAAGTCTGGTCTCAGTCATGTAGTTTCTTTTCTTTCTGTTTCAATCCTCCCAGAACTGTAGGTTAAGCAATGTGGAGACAGGTTTTTCTTTTCCTTTTTGGGTCTGGACTCTGGCCATTGTGGAATGGAGAAAGTATGTTGCTTGTTACTGTTTACTATAACAAGTGTAGTTAACCCTAGTAAAGGTGAATTGCTGTTAACGCGCACCTGGGAAACCTGTTGATAAGCTCACAAAGGAGGCAGGATTGCTGGAAAACATTAGATAATGAAAGGGCAGCTACAGAAAGCATCAGACATTGCTGCTGGTGATTCCTTCTGACAAAACCCCCTAGCAATGCTGAAGATCGAGATATCGGTAAAGCGTTGATTCGTTGAGAATAAGCTTTCGTCTAGTTTACACACTCGATGCCAGTCAAAGGATCCCCTGCATGGAGTTGAAGAGCAACATCTCCGACAACCTGGACATGATGAACCAAACATCAATAACACTGATACAAGGTTTCATTTTTTTCACAAGAGGGTTTGGGTAGCTAATTACTTGTTAGACAAGGAAGCCTTGTAATCCTTCATACCTTAGCCATGGACCTGTACGAGTACTCTGTAGCCCCTGCAACATGAGGAGTGAAGATGACATTGTTGAGCTTTAGGATTGGATCATCAGCATCGAACGGCTCGGTCCATGCCACGTCGATTCCCAAGCCGCCCAGGTGTCCCGAGTTAAGGTGCTCGAAAACAGCTGTGTAGTCCAGCAAACCCCCTCGAGCAATGTTCACCAAAAGGGAACCCTTTCTCATTGAAGATAAGAATGTTTTGTTTACTACGCCCACCTGTATTAGAAGATCGATGCAGCAGGAACTGAAAGAGATCAGTGAAATGACAGTAAAGGTGCAAAAGAAGAAACAAGGGGGGAGCAGATCTTACTGTTTCTTTGTTCATACGCAAGCAACAAACAACTATGTCGGCCTTGCCAGCAAACTCATGAATTTCGTCATGACTACCCTTCTCGTCAACCAGATCATGATTGATGCAACCTTGAGATGATGCAGATATGTGTAAGGGAATTGTCACAACGAAAGAGCAATTCATTCAACAAGGAGAAGACAATTTGAAGAGATTACCATTAGAAGGCGGCAGCCAACTCCTCCTTGTGGCGATGATTCTCACACCAAATGGCTTCAATCGCTTAGCCAACTCCGTCCCTATGTTTCCAAATCCCAAAATGAAGACCTGCAGCAGAAGGAAAAACCGCAAACGTACGGTAAACACCAAATTTTCAAATCTCCGAAAGATAATCCGACTTCAAGTCATAGCAACAGGAAGCAAGCACTAACCGTTTTCCCAAATAAAGTGTCGCCAACTGGTTCTCCAACCTTTTTCTGCTGAACTGCTCTTGGAAGCTCATGCTGCAAATAATAACCACAGTCAGAAAGAAGACAGCACAGAAAGACATTCATGGAGTAATTAAGATTCAGACTTCAAAAGAGTGAAGGGAGAACCAACCAACCAACCAACCAACCTGCTTGCGAAGAAGACCCAGCATCAAGTATATACTCATTTCTGCACAAGATGTCGCATTTCCAGTCACATCACTCGGAATTCTAGCTACTCTGATTCCACGTTTCCTAGCAGCATCGATGTCCACACCTTCAAGGCCAACACCGAATTGCATTACGAGCTTCATCTGATTCGCCCGAGACAGAACGTTTGCATCCAGCTGCATCGTCTTCACCACGCAGAGGTGGTAGTTGGCTATGACACTGGGTACTTCACAGAGAGGAACATCATCAACCTACAAATGACAGAAAAAATTGGGAAAGAGCAAAAACAGGATTACAGGGCTCCATTTGGAAAGCTGCAGTGAAACTCTGTGATGCAAAAAAAGGAACAGTGAGTTAGTGACCTGAATGAAAGGGTACTTAGCCAAGTACTCCCTGGTGTAGTTATGGGAAGCAGCAAAATGAGGCCCGCAAAACAGAACACGAGTCACTCTGCTCTTCTTCTCGACTTCGCCAACCATTATACACTTACACTCCTCCTTCGGCAGTGATGAGGATGGAGATGGCACTGGGAAGGGAAAATTTATATCTGAGAAGCTGCAGAGATGGAGAGCCCAGAGAAATGACTTGTTTTAAAGCCATTCTTTCATGTTTTTTTTTTTTTGGTGTGTGTGATTCTATTACAATTAACATACGTTAAAACATGTGTTTCTTACCTTCATCTCGTTTACTGTATTTTGGCTTGTTTTGGTGGAAGAAAGAAATACTATTTATTTTCATAGATTTAGTGATAGATTTGATGATGAATTTGTATTTCTTATGGATTTTGTTCCAACTCCATTGTTTGCTTCATGTATTTAGTAGCAACAAATCCGTTGATCCTATAGATTTGAAAATTTCACCTCTTTGAGTGGGAATTAATCATGCAATTCGAATTCCATCATTTATGACCAATATGCTCTCATGCTATTACATTTATCTAATCATACCAATGATCCCAGTGTAGGTCAATTTCACTAAACACATTCAAATCTAATTAACCGAATCCACATGAAATCTATGTAATAAGTAATGGTGTTTTGCAAGTCCATAATGAACCAAAAGATTGAGGTGAATCAGGACATGCACCACTTTCACCGCCTTCGATTGAGCCGCCAGGCTAACGTCAGGTTGCGGTTCATCTTATCTAAGCTATGATGGAGGAAGCCCGACCTTTTCCTCTACAAAGGCGACCCTCGAGTTGGCATCACGTTCCTCTTCATCGCCTATGCTCTCGGGGATTAAATCTGTATTCTCGTCTACTGTTTACTAGGTCTTGTATATTTTCGTATCTATACTGCTTCCCTTTGAGAATAACTATGGCAAAAACAAACAAACGCGAAGACTTTTTATTATGACAAAGGAAAGAACATAGGAGTCTTATTTTTTTCTCGATGCCAACCATAAAGTCTTCTTATAACCCTTCGAAGCTATAAAACAATGATTATCCAGCTGTCTAATATAATACAGCCAGTTGCAACGACTCAGATTTGTAGTTTTGAACTTTTCTCCATACAAAATTTGTTTTGCCAAAAGAACAGTCATTGGATCTTACAACACATAATTTGAGCTTTTCCCCCAGTAATTGCCTAATTTTAAGCTTTCCTACCTCATTCTGATCGAATTTCTGCGCGACAAAAAATGGTGGTTGGTTTATTTTCATTTTAATTAAACTGCAATTTTGCCATCAGCCAATGTGGAGTAGTTACCCTCAAGCAGGTGATCACTGATTCCACCACAAGAAAAAGTTTCAATACTAAACATGGAATTTGCTACCATTTAATCCGAATAATTATCAACAAGAATTCCTTATAAATAACCATTCACATTATTGGGTTATCAATCTACAAACCGTGTAAATGAATTCTTGTAACTTTAGAGCTTGGTGAACAAGGAAAGACGTTGGAACATCAACATGTAGAGTTGTTCGTGCAATTCCGGTTTTATTTACAGACCACACCACCAAGTGAATCGGTTAGATTAACAGTTCCTTTTATTATCCAACATGTAATAGTGTAATTACACATTTTGAACACTACCACATTAGCCACGCAATATTTGAAAGGGAGATCAATGAAGTTGAAACTGGTAAACTGCAATACAGTCTAGTGCAATGACAGTGTACTATAAAAAGATAAAACTGGTAAAAATGCAAATGATAATCACAGAAGTTCAGTTCATTGGCCTACTGATAAATTATCACTAGTGTGCACCTGGGAAAGCCCACTGCCGTGTTGAAGATATAACTGGGAAGTCGATCGTAAGCTTTCGTTAGCTCACAAGCTCGATGCCAGTCAAAGGATACCCTGCATGTAGTTGAAGGGCGACATCTCCGACGACCTAGAGATGAACCAACCATCAATAACACTGATATAAGGTTTCATTTTTCCACAAGTGGGTTTGGGTTGCTAGTTACTTGTTACATAAGTAGCCTTCGAGTCGATACGAAAACTCTGTATTTCATACCTTAGCCATGGATCTGTACTGAGTGTTCTGTAACCCCTGCTACATGTGGAGTGATGATGACATTGTTGAACTTTTACATTGGATCATCAGGATCGAATGGCTCAGTCCATGCAACGTCAATGCCCAAGCCGCCTAAGTGTCCCGACTTAAGGTGGTCGAAAACAGCTTAGTAATCTAGTAAGCCTCCTCGAGCAATGTTTAGCAGAAGGGAACCCTTTCTCATTGAAGATAAGAATGAGTTGTTCACTATACCTACCTGAAGTTTCAAAATTTCTCATACCAATAAGGATCGGAAGATGCAGCAGGAACTAAAAGAGATGAGAGAAATGACGGTGGGCCAGGGAAGAAGGGATTAAGATCTTACTGTTTCTTTGTTCATACATAAGCAGCAAATAACTATGTCGGCTTTGCCAGCAAACTTGTGAATTTCTTCATGACTACCCTTCTCGTCAACCAAATCATGTATGATGCCACCTTGAGGTGATGCACATATGTAAGGAAAATGTAAAAACGATATAGTATCTCATACAACTTCTCAATGCACTTTGAAGTGATACAATACCATTAGAATGCAGCGCCCAACTCCTCTTCGTGGCAATAATTCTCACACCAAATGGCTTCAATCGCTTAGCCAACTCAATCCCTATATTTCCATATCCCAAAATGAATACCTGCAGAAGGGAAACTGGAAAATATGAGAGGTGGGACAACAACCCATCAGCATTTCGACTATTTCCCATTCTGTGGAACATTTGGAGAACACTTACAGTTCAGAACCACTCACCGTGTTGCCAAATAAAGTGTCACCAATTGGTTCTCCAAGCTTTTTTTTGCTGCACTGCAGTTTGAAGCTCGTGCTGCAAATAACAAGCATCATTTTATCAAATAAGCCAGAACAAGGATCCTAATGCACAAAGAAGAATCCATGGAGGTTTCTGTGTCAGACATCAGAAGAGGAAGCAGAAAATCAACCTGCTTGCGAAGAAGACCCAACATCAGATATATACTCATCTCTGCACAAGATGTCGCATTGCCAGTCACATCACTAGGGATTCTAGCTACTCTGATCCCACATGTTGTAGCAGCATCAATGTCGAAACTGAATGCAAAAGGAAGGTAAAAGGAAGGTAAACAAATATTCACAAAAGCATATAAAAAACGAAACTTTTTCAAGTTTCACCTTCAAGCCCCACACCAAATTGCATCACGAGCTTCATCCGATTCGCCCGCGACAGGACATTTGAATCCAGTCGGCGGCGGGAAGAGGGAGAGGCGGCAACGACGACTGTTCGGGTTGAATTCAGGAAGGCTTGTCGGAGATGCTGGCAGTACATATGGGTTTTGTACCGCCGTTTCGCGATTGACGAGCTTAGCATTCGGGCTGGAAGTCTCACTGTACTGATCCAGTCAACGGCCAGCCGGCGACTCATTCACAGCCGCAAAATCCGGTTTGATTACGAGCCGAACCACCTAGTGAGTGAATCGGTTCAACCAATGTCGCCGCTGCTCTGTCTTCAAGTTGCAGACCCCAGAGTAGTGAAGAAGTCATGGCGCATCAATTAGACCCACACGACTTGAAGCGCGGGAGAGACGAAGCTTTTGCACGCGGGAAATGGAATTACGACGGAGAAGATCGCTGCCAAAGCTCTGGCGTCATATATCGTCGCAGGGAGGGACAGAGATTCGGATCACATCACTCACTCATTCCTCAACCGGCGCCGTCGCGATTGATTTCTTTGTGCGTCTTTTCCTCCGTGCTGATGGCCACAAGAATATCAATCGCCGGCCGCTACGGCGACGGACTTGTTCAGAGCCGACGACCCACGAAGAGGAAGAAACTAGGGTTTAATACTAGTGATCTTCTTTTACTCCGTTACCCTTCTTTTTTGCTCCAGTTATGCAATTTTGGCCGTCCATTACAAATGCAAAGGAAGACCTGAACAGTAAACAGATAACCATGCTTTTTATATTCCTACTCAAGTAAGCCTAGCCCGGCCCTCCAATTCGAAATTCCCTTCAGAGAAGCAGTACCCACCGCTCTCAATTTGATTTCCCGCATGCCCGTGATGGGAAAGCTAGGCAAAAGGAGGGAGTCGGATCGCCGCTGCGACGACGAAGAAGAACAACTTGCTCTGACTCCGAGCCAGCCAAGCAAGAGGCAGAAGAAACTACTCATCAGTACCAACGATCTCCTGATTCTTCCCACCAAACTCTGTAACTGGCTCCGCCACAAATTCGTCCGCCCTCTTCACTTCACGCCCCCTTCTCCATTCCCAGCTCCTTCTTCTTCTTCCTCCTCGGATTTGATTCCTTTCGGCCACAACAGCAGCAATAGCAGTGGCGCATCTGGACCCGGATTGAGCAAATACGACGTCTTCATCAGCTTTAGAGGAGCCGATGTCCGGAACTCCTTCCTCAGCCACCTCTACTATCACCTCCACAATTTGCAGAAATTGGCGGTCTACAAAGACGATGTGGATCTGGAGAGAGGGGAGCAGATCTCGCCGTCGCTCTTGCTGGCAATCCAGAGATCCGACGTCTATATTGTGGTTCTCTCCCCCAAATACACCGATTCGCCCTGGTGCTTGGAGGAGCTCGAGGAGATTCTCCACTGTATGAAGCTGCACGGACGGAGGGTTATACCGGTTTTCTACGGCGTCGACCCTTCTGAGGTCGAAAACCAGAAGTTGCCCTCTGCTACTGCTTGGAGAATTCGAAGCTGGAGAGCTGCATTGAGTGAGGTAGCCAACCTCTCCGGATTCGATTCTCAGGTCATCAGGTATGTTAAATCAAAACCTCTACCCGTTAATTAACTAAATTGATGGCTTCTCTTCCTCATTACTTGATTGCAATGTCATATACATATATATCTTCAACTGCGAACCTCCCCCAGACCTGAGACTAAACTCATCGAGGAGATCGTCAAGGCTGTATTCCAGTCAATACACTACAGCTGCAGCCAGATGGTAAAATTTCCAGCATATTCAGCTAGCAGAGGTTTGGTCGGAGTAGAGAGGCAGATAGAGCAATTACAAGCCTTGTTGTGCTCCGATGGGAGGAGTAATTGGACGATAGGACTGTGGGGGATGGGTGGCATTGGGAAGACTGCTCTTGCTAAGGCTTTCTTCGACCTATTCTCTTGTCGTTTCGAAGCTTCCTACTTCTTCAGCAATTTTACCGACACCATCTCTGGAGGGTCGTCTCTACAGCCATTTGGTAATCTGCAAAGTCACTTGTTTTCGAAGCTGTTGGGCGATGGGAATGGCAGAGCTGGTGGTGGAGCAGTATCCTATGGTATGGCGCTTCACCGCCTCAGTCGTATGAAGTCATTGGTCGTGATTGATGATGTAGGTGACGATGTGGGCAAGATTGGACCACTGAAGGATATGTTAAATGGACAGTACTGCAATTTATTTGGTCCAGGGAGTGTAATCATCATGACTGGAAGGAACAAACAACTTCTTAAGAATGTTTGTGATCATGTATATGAAGTCAAGGGTCTGGTCGGTAAAGAAGCCTCTAAACTTTTCTGCTTGCATGCCTTCAGAGGGGAAAGTGCCCAAATTGAGCATCTGGATATGGTCGAGAGAGCAATACGCTATGTTGATGGGAATCCGTTAGCAATCACCATTTTGGGAGCACACTTATTCGGCCGGGACCTCCAGTTTTGGGATCGTGAGTTAGGTGCCTTGGAAGACAATCCAAACTCAGTGGTTCAGAATGTTTTGAGAAGGAGTTATGATGGATTGAGTCGAGCAGAGAAAGATATATTCCTTGATCTTGCATGCTTTTTTCCGTATTGGAGACATCTCAAACTAGTGTACATTGAGGAAATAATGGGTTTAGAAGGTGGGAGAGTGAACCTCATAACTAACCTTGTGGATAAGTCTCTTATAAGCATTAATGTTGATGAGGGCTACATAGAAATGAATAGTCTGCTACGAGACCTTGGTCGCTACATCGTAGATGAAGAATGGCAAATTGAAAAACGTTCGAGGTTGTGGAGATCTCAAGATCTTTATTATCTATTCCGAGAGAACAAGGTATAAAATATAATTTTATTGTTATCTAACGACTCAATTTTACCGCATTACTTATTTTTCTTAATATTGTTTTTGGCAGACAGAAAATTTTCTTTATAATTTTTTGAAAACAATTTTCTATTAAGTTGTGGAAATTAATGCTTATAAAAATGGAGCATTGGCGCCAAATCAGATGTATCTACGGAGGGGTAGTTTTGTAAATGATTGATAATAATTATGTCATTGGAAATTCCAATTCCATTTGCAGAAATTGCTAAAACTAAGTTTAAGAATTCAAAATTTTGAAGATATCGTAATTTTTTTTTGGATCTGTTTGTTATTGTTTCCACTAAACAGGGGACCGAATCCACCGAAGGTATTCTTTTATTAGACAACCAGGGATACAAGGAACATATCTTACTCTTGCAACCTGACACTTTTTTGAGGATGAAGAGACTGCGATTCCTTATTATTCGTAATCAAGCGAGCAGTCTAGTTTTGCCGAAGGATGGTTTGAATTGTCTACCAAACACTTTGAGAATTCTTGAGTGGTATTCTTTTACTTCTAAATGTTTGCCATCTCAATTTTCTGCTGAAAATCTTATCACGCTTGATATGGCAAATAGTCAGATTGAACAACTTTGGGAAGGCGATGAACTTGACGCGGTACGTGTTTCTTAACTCAATAATCTAGGTCTTCTTTTTGAATTTCGTACACTTTCCTCATTGTACACATATATACATCTTGCAGGATTTAAGTAATTTGAAATTCCTTAATCTTCACGGATCGGAAAGTCTAAGAAAGTTGCCTGATCTCTCCACGGCTAAAAAACTAAAACAAATTGATCTTCCTTTCTGTACGAGCTTAGTGGAGCTGCCCTCCTCAATTTTGTATCTCCCCAAGCTGGAGTTCCTCAATTTGTGGAGTTGCAGCAGACTAAAGTTGGAGAACTTGGAAGACTATGCAAACAGCAACCCAGGACAAAGTACAGGTCATCATGACATTTTACCCAGCCTGAGAAACTTGGACCTAAGCTACACACCAATCCAGAAGGTTCCAAATTTTATCACCCGTCTGCATATTTTGGAACTCCAATGCTGGGAGTGCACTGAGTTGTCTGAGTTTCCAGTCATCCCAAGCCTGGAGAGCTTCACCTTGACTTGTAGTTTGATCAAAGAGGTGGTTGAGTTGGAAAAGTTGACAGAGCTGAAGTTCCTCCGTTTTTCGGACAACGAGCAACTTGTTCTCGTCTCTGGTGACTTGTCTAAATTGAAATCTCTGGAAGAGATTCACCTTGATGATTGTAGCAAGCTGTCCAGCCTTCCCGAAAGCTCTGGTATTCTAACGCATATGGAAAGTCCCATAAGATTGTTTAAGTTAAGCCTCCAGCGTTGCAAGAGTCTAGCAAGACTTCCTGACAGCATTGGTAATCTAATGAATTTGGGAAGTCTTGATCTACGTTGCACAGCTGTGAAAGAGCTGCCATCCTCCGTTGTAAATATCATACGACTATCTGAATTGATCCTCCAGGAGTGTAAGAGCCTAGCATGCCTCCCTGACACCATCCACAAACTCACCAATTTGAATACACTCGATCTGTTTGGTTGTGTTCAACTAAGGAATTTGCCAGAGCTTCCTCCATCTTTGAAAAAATTGGATGCACATGGTTGCAAGTCACTTCAAACCCTGTCAATTGGCACTGTCGAGAAACATGACTTCTCGAATATTTATTGGTGCTTTAGCCAGTGCTGGAAGTTGGATCCAGTAGTGTACAATAAGCTTGTGGACAAGGTATCTCTCTCTCTCTCTTGCTCATTTCGTGACTAGGACTATAGTGGTCATAATTTTTGCTTCCTTTCTCGTTGTGTTTGCTGCAGTTCACACAGGATTCTGTTCGAAACTATTACCGCTCGAGCCTCTTACTCCCTGCAAAATGGGGTGGTGAAAGTGGTGATGAAGAAGGTCACAAAAAGGGACCTAGTAGTGGTAATAATAACACAACAGTGACAGCAAAGCTGCGTGGACATCCATGGAAGTTGAAGGCAATAGTTTTCTGTGTGGTGCTCAACTCCCCTGATCCCCTTAATAAGGACGACTGTTTCCTTGTTGAGTGCATGATGTTCAACAATAAGGACAATGCTGGGGCTAAAGTTGTGAGCGAATGCTGCTGGAAACATATCCGAGAATATGACGATGATGATCAGGAGGAGCGCCTCTTGAATGGTCACTTCTTAATATGGTCTACTACTATTTCATCAAGAAAAAAAGTAAGGTCCGCTGAACCGCTTGTCGTCGGGAACAATGCGGATGGTTCTGGTACCGTTGAATTGTTCTTTCGCTGCAGGTATTTTGGCGGGACCTGTGAGACACTCGATTTGATTAAGAATTGTCTGGTTATTCCAGTTTACGATGACAGAGTAGTCACAAACGAAGAGGAAAAGGATGATGATGACGAATCTCCAAATGGCCTCCTGGGATTATATGATCAGTTGTGTGCTCACCCACCAGCGGTGAAGTGCTTTACAGAGGTAAATGGAACCCTACTTCATCAGCTAATTGCTGCTGCTTGACTTTTGGTTCTTCTGTTTAAAACCCATATTCAGTTGGAGCATGACCCGAAGTTCTCTCATTCATATGTTTCTTTCTTTGTGTTTCCAGGATACATGAAACTACATGTGAAATACAAGCTGCATCGACATTCGGAAAGAGATGCTTGGTTCTTCCTGGGCATGTCTGCTTGAGAGGAAGGTTTGATGCTTAGCAGCAGAAGAATCGCAGATCCTTGCCATTGGGAGCCACGGATGTGCTGATGTTCAAGTCTCAAGTCACGACCTCATACGACCAAGCTGATTAAGTCTCAAGTCATGAAACAATCTACTTCTCATCACCTAATAATCTCGAGAAGAAGTTGTTTTGCGGATTTTCAAACAAATGCGGCGAGTAACTTGGTTGATCTGCAAAGTTGGGGAGGAAATAGCAAGTTTCGAATTGACAGGAGAACCGATCAAAATATAGCTTTGGCAAGGGTAATCTTTCCAATACCACCCATTCCCCACAGTCCTATTGCCCTATTATCTCCTGCATCTAAAGACAACAACCACTCCATATCTTGCATCTTTGCCTCTAGTCCAACCAAACCCCTATCCAAATAGGAAATCGGCATCATTATCTGGCAGCCATCTGCAAAACTGGATCACTGAGAGAAACCATTTTTAAGTTATTATTGTAGACACTTTACTGGCCGCTGCACATCTGATCATATAATCCCCGGAGGTTGACTGGATACTGATCTTCTTCCTCCTCTTCATATGTCACTACTCTGTCCTCGTACACAGGAATAACCCGACAATTCTTGATCAAGATGGATGTTTCTGTCCCCTCTTCTTTACTAGAGTATCTGCCGTGAAAAGAGAACTCAATGGTAGCACCATCTGCACGGACAGCTTTTTCAGCCACACGTTGTACTGTTCTCACCGTATCGGTGTACCTATCAGCGGACCATAGTAAAAGGTGATCGTTAGAGAGAAGCTCCTCGTCCTCGTCTTCTTCCTCATCTTTATTATTTCCTCGGAGTAACCAAGAGATAGTGCTCGTTTTCATTTCGAGGGTAACCTTATCATCATCATTATTGATCAAGAAACAGTTCATGTACGAGTTCTGGAGCTTACGAAGGGGCAGGGTATTCAGTAGGATGCAAAAGAATAGGGACTTCAACTTCCATGGTTGTCCATGCAACTTTGCTGTTGCCCTAGACTTATAAGAAGATCCCATTATGCTTCCTTCTTCGCTACTACTATTCGATACCCATTTTGCCGGCACTAAAAGGTGAGAAGATTTGGGGCATCGAACCAGATCCTGGGTAAACTGCATCAATCAATTTGTATAAACCAAAATTATGAGTAAAAAAAATTTATGATCACCATGATTGTAGCTAGTTTCGTCATTTGAGAAAAGATGGAGACATACCTTATCCACCATCTTACTGCATGCTACTGGATCCAACTCCCAGCACCAGCCAAAGCACCAGCGAGTATATTCCGGGACCGACAATGTCATCATTTGTGCCTCAGCAGTATCAGTTGACATGGTTTTAAGCGACTTGCAGCCATGTGCATCCAAATCTTTCAAGGATGATGGGAGCATTGGTAAATGGCACAGCTGATAGCAATGATCCAGTTTGAGTATGTTTAAGTTGGATAGCTTGTGGATGGTGTCAGGGAGGCATACTAGACTCTTGCAGCCGGTGAGGAGCAATTCCGACAGTAATGTGAGATCTCCAATGGACGATGGAAGCTCCTCCAATGCTGTGCGACTCAGATCAAGATTTGTCAAATGCAATAGATTACCAATGCTACGAGGAAGGCGGGACAACTTGGTACAACTTTCCAGGGCGATCATCTCCAGAGAATTCGACTTAGGGAAGTCACCAGAGATGAGAATTATAAGATGCTTGTTCTGCGAAAGGTTGAGGTGCTTCAACTTGGTCAGCTTTTCCAACTCCACCACCTCGTCAATCAGACTATAAGTCAGGTCTAATCTTTCCAGGCTTGGGATTGCTGCAAATTCTGTCAACTCTGTGCAATCGGCGCAGTCCAGTGTCAGAACCGGCGAGTGGGTAATAAAACTAGGGACCTTTTGAATTGGAGTGATGGCTAGGTTCACAAATTTCAGGCTGGGTAAGATGCCTGAAGGGTGGCTACTCTGTTCTGGACTGCAGTTTACATAATCTTCCAAGTTGTCCCATTTTAGGCTGATACACTCACTCACATGGAGGGTTTCCAACAGGGGAAGATCCAAAACTGAGGTGGGGAGCTCCTCTAAGCTCACACATCCAGAGAGATGCATACTCTCGAGTCTCTTTGCTGTAGAGAGATCAGGCAACTTTCTTAGGCTCTTGGATCCCTTAAGATTAAGGGTTTTCAAATTCCCAAGATCCTGCAGGTTTGTTGTTGAAATGTGAAGTTAATTCCAGAGCTTACTACAACAATCTACAAATTAAAAACAAACAAATAAGTGACACAAAACGGTTTATTGAGATATTAGACAAAGTTACTTTGCTACAAACATTACCAAAATTCCAACAGAGCAATACTCAAATTCCAACACAAGTATAAAATCAGTGGGAGGTGGAATAAGTAGTGTTTTTTTTTTTTCATTCCTTCAAAAAAATACTATCACATGATTGAGTTAAGAAACATGTACGTACCACGTTAAATTCATTGTGTTCCCAAAGTCGTTCAATCTTGCTGCATGTTAAACCAAGCGTGACGAGATTTTCAGCAGAGAATTTGGGTGGCAGGCATCTAGACGGAAACGAGTCCCATTCAAGGATTCTCAGCATATTTGATACACATTTCAACCCATCCTTCGGCAAGACTAAATTGAAAGCATTATGGCCAATCACAAGAAATCGGAGATTTTCCATCTCCTCAAAAACATCAGCTTGTACGCATATGCCATCAGGTTTTCCTATGGCACCACTCCACCAGTCATCATCTAAGACGATGCCTTCAATTGGTGGATCACCCTGTGTAGTGCAAACCATTTACAAAGTCCTTAGCTCGGCTAAAACTCATGTAAACTATAAATTTACAACATGCAACACCACAAAGTCTTTCTTTTAATATTTGATTAAGTGAAAGATATTAAATTTAACTGTAAATTCTAAATCCTAATAAAATCGACAAACTGAATACTCTTAAATCTTAACGTTGATTAATATCATAATACGTAAAAAAAGAAGCGAGAATCGATCTCTTATGAAATGACATATAATATTGGTATACTATGGTCATATTATATGACACATAATTAAAAGCGCAAACGAACAGGAATGGTTGAATCACAGTGAAATTTAGTCAATATACGAAAAAACACAACAAAACAAAAACACAGCGTTCTATACCTTGGGTTTCTTGAAGAGGAAAGATACATCTTCGAGTTTCCACAACCTCGTGCGCTTCCTGACTCGACCTTGTTCATTAACAATGCCGCGACCGAGGTCTCGTAGCACCATGCTCATTTGCACGCGGCCGGCGGTACCGTCGATGCTTATAAGAGCCTTATCCACAAGGTTGGCAACGAGATTCCATCTCCCGTCTTTCACCGCCCCAGCTCTGCTCAACTCCTTGCGACTCCAGTAAGGATAGAAGCATGCCAGGTCGAGGAACAAATCCTTCTCCGCTCGGCTCAATCCTTCGTAACTCCTCCTCCCGATGCTCTCCACCACTGAATTCGGATCGCCATCTTGCAAGTATCCCAGCTCGCGGTCCCAAAACTCGAGATCCCGTCCGTACAAGTGCGCGCCCAACAGGGTAAGTGCCGATGGATTCCCACCCGCGTAACTCACAGCTCTCCTGGCCAGTGTCAGATAGCCGGCTGGCGCATCCTCTCCTTTGAAGGCGTAATCGCAGAGCAGTCGCCAAGCTTCGGGATCAGCCAGACCTTTGACTTGATACACGACGTGACATACGCTCTTGAGAAGTTGTTGGTTGGTGCCGGTCACGATCACCACGCTTCCCGGGCCGAACATGTCGCTGTACTGTCCGTTTAGCAGATCTTTGAGGGGCCCAATGTTGGCCATGTCGCTGCCCACGTCATCGATCACGACCAGCGCCTTGATGCGACCGACACGGCGAAGCATCAAATCGTAGGGTAACGTTCCATTGCCACCACCACCGTCGTCATCGCCCAGTAATTTTGAGAAGAAGCCGCTCTGATGATGCAGTCCGCTAGTGAATAGGCCGGAAAAGTTGGTGAAGAAGTAGGAAGCTTGGAATTGAGAAGAGAACATATGGAAGAAAGCCTGGGCAAGAGTGGTCTTGCCTATCCCATCCGTTCCCCACAGTCCGATCGTCCAGTTAGCCCGCTCGTCGGAGCACAACAACCGTCCAACGTCTTCCACTTTGCTCTCGATTCCGACCAAACCTCTGCTAGCCGAATACGATGAAAACTTTACGAGCTCGTTGCTGCCGCAGATTGCCTGGAAGATCGCTCTGGTGATTTCCTCGATGAGTGTAGTTTCAGGCCTGGGGGGAAGATGGGCAGTTAAGATTTTGTTAGATTAATTTCACATAAGAACCAACAAATACATATACTTACTAGTTTCAGGCCTAGGGGGGAAGATGGGCAGTTAAGATTTGTTGATTAATTTCACATAAGAACCAACAAATACATACAATACTAGTTATACTCGCTCGTTTGCGCTTCGAGTATAAACACATTGGTTATAAAATGGAGAGTGAGGTAAACTTAGTGAACAATAGCTAAACACATTGGTTATAAAATGGAGAGTGAGGTAAACTTAGTGAACAATAGCTAAACACATTGGTTATAGAATGGAGAGTGGGGAAGATGGACAGTTCAATAGATGTAAACCTAGTGAACAATAACTAAACACATTGGTTATAAAATGAAGAGTGATGTAAAAGAAGCAACTTGGAACTTCCCCACTTGCACTTGGAGGAGTGTGAGATCCACTAATGAATAATAACTCACAACCTAGTCTTTCACATAAGAACCAACAAATACATACAATACTAGTTATACTTGCTCGCTTGCGCTTCGAGTATAAATACATTGGTTATAAAATGGAGAGTGAGGTAAACTTAGTGAACAATAGCTAAACATTGGTTATAAAATGGAGAGTGGGGAAGATGGACAGTTCAATAGATGTAAACCTAGTGAACAATAACTAAACGCATTGGTTATAAAATGGAGAGTGGGTTAAAAGAAGTAACTTGGAACTTCCCCACTTACACTTGAAGGAGTGTGAGAGCCACTAATGAATAATAACTCACAACCTAGAATTTTTTATATTAATTAATTAATAATTAATATACTTGTGTTTGGGTTCAATAGATGTAAACCTAGTGAAGAATAGTTAAACACAAAGGTTATAAAATGGAGAGTGGAGTAAAAGAAGCAACTTGGAACTTTCCCACTTGCACTTGGAGGAGTGTGAGAGCCACTAATGAATAGTAACTCAAACATAGACTTTTATATATTAATTAATTAATTAATTAATGTTTGGGTTCAATTGTGAATTTGGGATGATGGTCAACAAATAGGAAAATGAGAAAAGAAAAAACACTAAAGAGGATGAAACTCGGTCCCGATACAAAACTCGTGATTGCGGTCTTGGGTTCAAGTTATGATACCCTTGTGTTTGAGTTCAATAGATGTAAACCTAGTGAACAATATCTAAAGACAAATGTTATAAAATGGAGAGTGGGTTAAAAGAAGTAACTTGGAACTTCCCCACTTACACTTGAAGGAGTGTGAGAGCCACTAATGAATAATAACTCACAACCTAAACTTTTATATATTAATTTGTTATGACACAAATGGGAGCATAGATGGAAAAGAGGAGAAGAAATGGAAACTATAGTGGAAAGATGGGAAAAAGTGAGTGAGACCCATTTAATGACTAATTGCCCACTTTGATGTTAATCACCAATAAACCCCTTAATGAACAATAAAATGGAAACGGAACTTTTTTTATTCCAATAATAACAACATCACACATGTCCAACTATCATTGGACATCCTCTTTTTGTTCTTTTCAGTTTGTTTTGTTACTTAAATGTTGCCGTTTTCATATGAAAAAAGAATCTACTTGAGAAAACTATTATTATATTTCAAATTTCCTGTCATGAAAGTGAAAGTAAGAAATATGCTTTTTTTTTCACAATCATTTATTTCATATGAAAAATCGATGTAGGATACTTAAAATGTTATTAGTTTTAAAAACTAGCATGAAACAATTATATTTTATACAAACTATAAGTGACCTTTTTTCTAAACTTTTTAGCTCGATTAACCACCAAGGCTTAAACCTCTTGCTAATACGACATGATTAGACCGACCCAACAATAATGAGACGATATTGGGTTAGGTATGCTATTCATTTAACCGTTTATACATATGTGTTAATGAATTTGTAGGACAATAACACGTAAATGAGTGAAGATGAACATGAATATACATTTTTCCATTCTTTAGTAAATAAAACCTTTTAAGGTGTGAATTAACTTTATACTCGATTGGCTGTTTGGATTTTTTTAATCATTTAATTAATTAGAGTAATTTCATACTATTTATGATGTTTGAAGTATGTTATGTATTTCATACTCATTTTCAAAAGCAAACGAATCCTTTTGTAATAGCAAGAAGGCGCTGTTGCAACCAGGGCCATGACAAATACGAATTATTTAACTAATTAATGGTTTAATAAGTGTTGATATAGCTAGCTAGATACCTGATGACCGTGTAGTCCAACCCGGCGAGGCTGATTATTTTTTCCAGCTGGTCCTTCCAGCTTCGCACGTTTCCAGCAACAGCAGAAGACGGCAGCGTCTCGTAGAAATCAGCGAAACTCATGTCGTAGGTGACCGGTATAAACATCCGTTTGTGCTGCTCCACGCAGTGGAAGATCTTCTCCAGCTCCTCCAAACACCATTCGGAATTCGCATAATCACGGGAGAGAATCACCACATAAACGTCGGAGATCTCGATCGCTCGCAGGAGCGAGGGCGAGATCTCCGCTCCTCTCGGCAGATCCACGTCGTCTTTGTAGACGGCGAGTTGCTTGACATTATTGAGGTGGAGGTAGAGGTGGCTGAGGAAATTTTGTCGAACATCGGCTCCTCTGAAGCTGATGAAGACATCGTACTTGGTTGGGTGCGGAATTTCCGGGGCTCTGTTGCTGCTAAAACGAATCAACTCTGACGATGAAGGAAATGGAGAAGGAGCAGAAGAAGAATCTTGGTCGGAGGACGAATTAAAACGGGTGAGGAAGGAAAGGAGAACAATGTAACCAATAACGAGCAGCAGCAGCCACATGGTGAAAGAAATTGGTAGTGTGGATGGCGAGAAAAAGCAAGGTTGATTCAGAAAAGTCGATCCCTTTCGTCCCCTCCTCTCCCCTGAGTCTTTCTTTAACCCTCTTTTGGTATTTTTTTTTAAGTATATATGTGGAGACTCCATCCACCCACCAACCCACTTGCATAAAGTCAATTAGTTTTGATTAAATTAGTGCTTTGTCTTTTACCTTGGCATAACCCAACAAGTAATTTACTATAGGAATCGTCTTTTTTCTTGAAAACTACAGATTGATTTCTGGCTAGCATTGTATAATATCAAATAGTATAGCAACATGAGCGACTAACAACAATTTAATAAGGACGAGAACAACCAGAAGGGGGTTGATGGGCTCTTAACTAATTTCTTTGGGCAGGTGAGATAGTAGAAGTGGCGGAGATTATATCCCAGAGGGGCTATATCCACTAAACTTAAACTTTGAAATACATGTAAACTAGCAAAATCTCGCTCGTTAACGCTTCGCGTATCAGAAAAATAAATATTTTAAAGAGTAATAGTTTTAATGTTAACTGAAAGTGAAAGTAATCTTATTTTATTTTTTACCGTTCTTTTCATAGATTTGTTATTTACAATATACTAGTCAATTGGCCCGCGCTTTGCGGCGGGTATATTATTGTATTATGCATTAATATTATTGATTACAACAAATAAGAACTATAAAACTCAAGGAAAACAACTATTTGAAAATTCCATGGACTTGAATGAAATGGAAATGTGAGCAAGCACTTTGCACTACAAAACTTAAGTGCTCCCCTCTACATTTGAATCAAATACTCTCGTTTGGATTGAGTATTTGACAAACTTATTGTTTGGGGCCAATTACCACACAAATACCACATAATATAAAACCTGTTATTTAGTATGTGATATTTGGTCTCAAACTTGTTATTTGGCAAATACCTGCCCCCTCCCAAGTATTTGGCAAACAACACTTTTTGTGTTATTTGGTCTCAAACCTGTTATTTGGCAAAACACTACATCCAAATAGCACATCCCACTTTTTGTCAGCCAAACATGTTATTTGGGGTCAATCAACAGATTTTGTGTTATTTGACCCCAAATAACACCCCCAAATACTCAATCCAAACGACCCCTTAACTTCGTCCAAGTATTTAGTTCCTCAAACCTCAAAGCCAAATTCAGCTTGAAGCCTTGATGAACAATAAAGTTCATTGACCGGATCCCCCACTAAAATAACATCATAGAGCAGCGCTAGACGTAGTTGTGAAGATAAATTAGATAGGAAGCCAACTAAAAAAATAAATGATTAGCATATAAGTATATAACTATCTTAAATATTATTAGTTAAATTATATGGGAAACATTTGGAACCAACTAAGAAATGATGTTTGAAAAACAAAAGCGTACGTAAAAGTTGAAAGAAGGCACAACCAAAAGGATTTCAAAAGGACAAATCCTCTTTATAACTTCAGGTAATATGAAAGGCACTATCAAACGACCCATGATGTCATATTCATTCGCCATTAAAGATACACGCAACCTCATTCTCAGTTCGTAACCCTGCGTAACCAAGATTCACAATTAAGAATTGTCCTTGAAAATCATAAGTACCGTAGTAACTCCGCATATTTATAACTGACCAGTGAAATGCATTAGATTATATGAGCCTAATGTGAGGAGGAAACTCCTTGATAAGCATAGGGAACATGATGATCTATAATGGCAGACGGTAAACCACCACAAAATAGGTAAGAATGGTGGGACTTGCAATAACTTTACATAGGAGAAAATAAATGCAGCCATTGATTCTATCATCCCTATCATGCACATCCTCATAATTCAAAATCTTTCATCCCACAGATTAAACTCTATCGTTTCTGTGTATCTACCTAAGCAATATTCTCATGTCAATATATATTCCACAAACTCTATCGTTAATAGTAATACTAACTATTAATGCCACAACAGAGTAGTAACAGAAGAAGATGAAAAGGATGATGACGATAAAAGCATTCGCCACAGAACAAAATTACTGGCCGCTGCACATCTGATCATATAATCCACAGAGGTTGACTGGATATTGATCACCTTCACCATCATCATCTTCTTCCTCTTCATGTGTCACTACTCTGTCATCGTACACCGGAATAACCCGACAATTCTTGATCAACATGGATGTTTCAGGCCGCTCCTCCTGACTACGGTATCTGACGTTAAAAGAGAACTCCACAGTTGCACCATCTGCATCGACAGCCTTTTCAGCCTCACGTTGTACCGATCTCACCATATTACAGTCCCGACCATCAGACCATAGTAAAAGGTGATCAATTGAGAGAAGCTCCCCGTCCTCGTAGTCTTCTTCAGTTTCATGGTTTCTTTCACGTAGCAAATCGATAGTGCTTGTTCGCATTTCGAGCAATAATTCGTTCTCGTCACTCATGTCGTAGCCAATCACGTAATCATCATCGAGGGACATGAAGCACGTAATGAACGAGCTCTCGAGCCTATTAAGCGGTGGTGTACTAATTAGGGTGCAAAATAATAGAGACTTTAACTTCCATGGTTGTCCACGCAACTTTGTTGCCACCCTAGACTTATAATAAGAAGATCCCATTATGCTTCCTTCTTCACTACTACTCTTGGCCGCCCATTTTGCCGGCACTAAAAGCTCAGAGGGTCTCGGGCCCCGAATCCGATGCTGTGTAAACTGTACCAATCGTATAAAAACCAGAAAAATGTCAAGAACCAGTTGCTCCCAATAATTCGAGTTGTTGGGAGAGGTTTAATCGTGGATCATATATCACAACACTAACACGCCCCCTCAAACGAAAGTCACTGACAAGGGCTTGAAATTTGCACAGGTCTGAAGACAAGAATACCATGTGCTTAACAAATGGGGGTCACCAGAAATCGAACACAAGACCTCTCGGTCACAGAAGGCTCTAATACCATGTCAAGAACCAGTTGCTTCCAATAATTCGAGTTATTGGGACCAACTGGTTCTTGACAAAAAAAAAGTGTAGGGTGATAACATTTATTTATGATAGTGTATAGATATAGTCTCGTCATTCAAGAGAGAGAGAGGAAGAGCTAGCTAGTGATTATGACATACCTTATCCACAACCTCTCTGCATACTCCTTCATCCAAATTCCAGCACCAGCCAAAGCACCAACGAGTATCTTCTGAGACCGGCAATGTAAAATGTGTCGCGGCAAAATCTTGAATTGACATGGTTTGAAGCAACTTGCAGCCATGTGCATCCAATTTTTCCAAGGATGAAGGAAGCAGTGGTAACTCGCGCAGTTTAGTGCAATCACCTAGTTCGAGGGTTTGTAAGTTTGATAGGTTGTGGATGGTGTCGGGGAGGCATGATAGACTCTTACAACCGGGGAGGAGCAATTCCCACAGTCTGCTGAGATCTCCAATGGACGATGGAAGCTCTTCCAGTGCAGTATAACTTAGATCCAGATGTGTCAAATGCACTAGATTACCAATGTCGTCAGGAAGGCGGGACAACTTGCTACACCCGGAAAGATGCATACTTTCGAGCCTTTTAGCTGTATAGAGATTAGGCAAATTTTTTAGGTTCTTGGATTCCTCGAGATTAAGGGTTTCCAAATTCCCCAGATCCTGCAGGTGAACATATAATCAGCGGGAGGTGGAATATAAATAGTGTTTTGATTCTTCAAAAAAAAAAAAATACATCACATAAATTGAGTTCGAGAAATACACACCACCTCAACTTCATCGCCTTCCCAAAGTTGTTCAATCTTGCTATGTGCCAAATTAAGCTTAGTAAGATTTTCAGCAGAGAATTGTGATGGCAGACATTTTGAAGGGAACGAGTTCCACTCAAGAATTCTCAGCATATTTGGTAAACAGTTCAGCCCATTCTCCGGCAAAATGAAATTGCAAGTGTTATTGCCAATTACGAGGAATCGAAGATTTTCCATCTCCTCAAGAGCATCAGCTTGTACGCTTATGGCAGGTCCCCTTGTGGGATTCAGCGACCAGTCATCATTTAAGACGATGCCTTGAATTGGGGGATCACCCTGTATATATAGTGCAAACACTAACAAAGTCCTTGACTCAACTATGTTAAAAATTGGATCTTCTTATTGGAGGGGAAAATCAAAGAATTGCCTTCTAAGTTGTAAGCTTTCAAGGCGTTTGGCTCCTTTTTACTATGGATACATTTGTTTTCCACTTTTGATTTCTAAAATTTTGTTTTATTTTTTAGTTTTAGTCAAAATAAAATCATTTTTACAAATTTGCATCGACTTTTAGGGAAAAATCACTATTCATTCCTAAAATCCATAAATTAATTAAATCTAAATCCATCTCACAGAATTAATTTCACTTATTGAAATTCGTGAATAAAAACTCAAGCTTATAGATTTTTTTTTTTTTGGAAAACAGTATAGAAAAAATATAAAACAACGCAGTGAGATATTTAGTCAAATACGAAACACGAGAAAAAGTACGTACCTTCGGTTTCTTGAACAGGATAGATGCATCTTTAGGTTTCCACAACCTCGTGCGTTTTCTAATCTGAACCTGTTCATTAACAATGGCGCGGCCGAGATCTCGTAGCACCAGGCTCATTTCTATGCAGGTGGCGTACTTAATGCGTACAAGAGACTTATCCACAAGATTAGTGATGAGATTCCATCTACCATCTAGTAACCCAGTTACACGCAAGTCCTTATTTTGCCAGTAAGGATAGAAGCATGCCAAGTCGAGGAATAAATCTTTCTCTGCCTGGCTCAATTCCTCATAACTCCTCCTCCCAATATTCCGAACCACTGAATTTGTACCATCACGTTGCAAGTATCGCAGCTCACCTTCCCAAAACTCGGGATCCCGACCATACAAGTGCGCGCCCAAGAGGGTAAGTGCCAATGGATTCCCACCCGCGTAAATTACAGCTTTCCTGGCCAACTCCAGATACTCAGCTGATGGTGCATTTCGCCCTTTGAAAGCATGCAAGTAGAAAAGTCGCCGAGCTTTTTTATAACCCAGACCCTCGACTTGATATACAGTGTGGCATACACTCTTGAGAAGCTGTTGGTTTGTGCCGGTCATGATCACTACACTTCCTGGACCAAACAGGTCGCTGTACTGTCCGTTTAACAGATCCTTGAGCGGTCCAATGTTGCTCACATCGTTACCCACGTCGTCGATCACGACTAGCGCCTTGACACGACCAACACGGCGAAGCATCAAATCGTAGGGTAACGTTCTACCACCACCACCATCGTCACCCAATAGTTTAGAGAAAAAGCCGCTTTGCAAATTATCAAATGGCTGTAGAGAGTACAGCTGCCCGCTAGTGATGAGCGGGCCGGAAAAGTTGCTGAAGAAGTAGGAAGCTTGGAATTGAGAAGAGAATGTGTGGAAGAAAGCCTGGGCAAGAGTGGTCTTGCCGATGCCAGACATTCCCCACAGTCCGATCGTCCAGTTAGCCCGCTCGCCGGAGCGCAGCAACCGTTCAACTTCTTTCACTTTGCTCTCGATTCCAACCAAACATCTGCTTGCCGAATATGATGAAAACTTCACAAGCTCGTTGCTGCCGCGGATTGCCTGGAATACTGCTCTGGTGATTTCCTCGATGAGTGTAGTTTCAGGCCTGGAGGAGATGGGCAGTTGAGATTTGTTAGATTAATTCCACATAAAAAAAATTAGTGCAATTTTGTTTATACCCATCTATTTTACCATTTAACTCAATTAGGTTGGATTTGAAATCCAAATAAATAGTAGATAGTAGGGGTTGACGAGTTTGCACCCGTACCGAATTATTAGAATTGAGTTGAGTTTTTAATACATGAATTTGGGTTTGTACTCATACCCAAATACAAATTATAATTTGGTACCTAAACTTAATAGATATGCATATTTAGTATCTAAATTTAATTTGGGTTTGTCTTACATTTTGGTACCTAACTTTTCAAGTTTTACAAATAGGTTCATTTTTTGTACGTTCAGTTAAACTCTCTCAAATAAATGGATATCCATACCCAACCTATACCTAGGGCTGGGCATGCGGGCGGATCACCCGCGGTTTTGGGCCACTTCACCCGCACTTGACCCGAACTTCGTTATGTGGGTAGGTCTATGGGTGGGTGACAGGTTGCGCTGGGAGCCATCCGTCGGGTGGCGGGTTGGTTGTGGGCGGACGTGAGATGGAACTAGAGCTGCTCCTGGAGATTGAATCACAAAGCCAATTTTCAAAATCGCGATCCCCTCTTCTTCGCTCCCCCCCCCCCCTCCCTCTCTAATTCTTGTGCCTAGATCACCTCTCTTTCCTCCTTTTAATTATTTTCCTTAGTTACTTGCACTTGATAATCATCTCCATCTTTAGGAAACTATTCCATAATAGAATTTCTATGAGAGTGTATCATGATGGTCTGGATATATCATAGTGTAGAATGGTTGTATACAAGCTAGTAGGAATAGTTAGCTGTCATTTACAACGTGTCATCATTGTCTACCATCAGTTACCACCCTATACCAGGGTGCTATATTTGGTCCTGAAATTCCTTTTCACATAAATTTGCACATCAAATTGGTTACGATGAAACCGTTCATTCTAGGTAAAACATTTCAAAATTCGAGTTAAAATTTAAAAACGAAGGTGATACTAGGTGGTACCAAGGTCGTAATGAGTGGTGTGAAAATTTTTCTTAAAATATATTGAAAACATATCTCATTTTATAGATCACAACGAACCCGTTCCATTTGTGCAAATAATTTTCAAATACAAATTATAACAAAGAAAATAAAAGTAATTTATTCTCAATCAGCAAATTCTACCCCACTTAAAATCAAGCAACCAATTATGATTATGCAAGGGTTATGCACCCTCTTTTAAGCCCAATAATAGTGACAATAATAATAACATAAAATTCTTGGGCATCTCCTCCTGTGAACTAAATTCGGGAGGAAAGGACTAGAAGGAAGGAAACATATCAAAACCAAAAGCCTTGTACTGGCTGCAGGAAGGCACTGCTCGAACCAGGGCCAACAGAAACATTAATTATTCAACTAATTAATGGTTAGAGGTGGGTTTAATCAGTGATTGATATATATAGATACCTGATGACCGTGTAATCCAATCCGGCGAGGCTGATTATTCTCTCCAGCTGGTCCTTCCACCTTCCAGCAGCAGCAGAGGACGGTAACGTCTCGTAGAAATCAGCGAAACTCAAGTCGTAGGTGACCGGTATAAACATCCGTTTGTGCTGCTCCACGCACTGGAAGATCTTCTCCAGCTCCTCCAAACACCATTCGGAATTCGCATAATCGCGGGAGAGAATCACCACATAAACGTCGGAGATCTCGATCGCTTGCAGGAGCGAGGGCGAGATCTCCGCTCCTCTGGGCAGATCCACGTCGTCTTTGTAGACCGCGAGTTGCTTGACGTTGTTGAGGTGGAGGTAGAGGTGGCTGAGGAAATTTTCTCGAACATCGGCTCCTCTGAAGCTGATGAAGACATCGTACTTGGTTGGGTGCCGAATTTCCGGGGCTCTGTTGCTGCTAAAACGAATCAACTCTGACGAAGAAGAAGATGATGACGATGATGGAGAAGGAGGAGGAGCAGAAGAAGAATCTTGGTCGGAGGGTGAATTAAAACGGGTGAGGAAGGAAAGGAGAACAACGTAACCAATCACAAGCAGCAGCAGCCACATAGTGGAAGTAATTGGTAGTTGTGGACGACAAGAAAAAGCAAGGTACAGAGCAGAGATATATGGTAAGGAAATCCAGAGTCTCCCCTGAGTCTTTTTTCTTTTTTAATCCCCTCTGCTGGTTCCCGACTATGTTTCACAAGAAATCAAAGGGGACGCGGTCTAGATAGAATTCTTTAGTATTTATGTGGAGACTCCACCCACCAACTTGCATAAAATCAAACTGTTTTAATTAAGGGGAATCTTGCCATATGCTCGTCCTTAATTTACCAGGAATTTTCTTCAAAAATTAAAACAACACATTAATTTCTAGCATTACATCAAATTGAACAGCTATATGAGCAACTAATTAACAACAATTTAATATGTACGACAACAACTAAAGGGGGTTGGTGGGCTCTGAAGTCTGAACTTTCTTCGCGCAGCTCAGATATAGGACATGTCAATGCAAAATGATAACCAGAGTAATTTAAATGGACCGGGTGGATTACCATTGAAAAATCGGGCATTAGTGGGCAACAAGGGAAGGAAGCCATACCACCAAACTGGGAAATCTCTTCATGGCTACATAACATTCAAACATCTTGAATACCAAATAACGACAAATGGGTCCCAAAATAATCAGTATCTGACAGGTATTTATACAAAAGATATGTAGCTCCTCTCTCAACATGATGTTCTGTAGCCATCTAAGTAGCTAAAGAATTGGTATTCCTCATTATCAGTGAGAGTAGACATTTACCTTTGTAGCTAGACCTTTTACTGGCCGCTGCACAACTGATCATATAACCCCCCGAGGTTGAGTACTCTATATTGATCACCATCGCCATCATCTTCTTCCTCTTCATATGTCACTACTCTATCATCGTACACCGGAATAACCCGACAATTCTTGATCAAGATGGATGTTTCGAGGCCCTCCTCTTGGCCACAGTATCTTCCCTGAAAAGAGAACTCAACGGTAGCACCATCTGCATCGACAGCTTTTTCAGCCACACGTTGTACCGCTTCCACCATATCGGAGTACCTGTAAGCGGACCACAGGAAAAGGTGACGACCTTTTGAGAGATTCTCCTCCTCCTTGTCCTCTTCCTCGGCTTCATATTTTCGTTCAGGTAGCCAGTAGATAGTGTTCCTTTTCATTTCGGCGCTAACGTCGTTGTCATCACTGTTGAGCAAGCACTCAAGATACGAGGTCTCTAGGTTTTCGAAGGGTGGGGTCTCAATTAGGACGCAAAAGATTATGGACAGTAACTTCCATGGCTGTCCACGCAGCTTCGCCGTCGCACTTGAATTGTTACCAACGTTATTATTATGGGATCCCATTATGCTTCCTGCTTCACTGTTGCTAGTATCGGCTACCCTTTTTGCCGGTACTAAAAGCACAGAGGATTTGGGGCATCGAACCAGATCCTCGGTAAACTGCAATCATATTGTATAAACCAGAAACATGAGTAAAAATTTAGGTACATTTGAAGAATTTTGACCCTTAAGATATATCAAAATTCGTTGACACTATTGATTACTAAACTAGTGGCGACCGAGTTACCAGTAAAGGGTATGTAACACTTCTGTATTGACTTAACACGTTACGTAATACGAGGTCAACATTCATTACTTAAAAGGACCGTCCGTTACATAAGGTTTTTGTAATGGCACTTTACAATCGTTACGTAAGATAAGCATACGTCACGTTATCATTACTTAGTACCTATTATATTTTACTTGAAGCGATAAGTGAAACCTGCTAAAATAGGTTTAAGAAAAACTCACGTTACCTTACTTCAAAATATTGTAGGAAATCCAAAAATCAATGACCACCATGATAGTTGCTAGTCTCGTCATTAAATATAGATAGAGAGAGAGATAGAGAGAGATGGCATACCTTATCCACAATCTTACTGCATACTGCTGGATCCAACTTCCAGCACCAGCCAAAGCACCAGCGAGTAAATTCCGAGACCGACAGTGTCAATTGTGCCTGAGCAACAATGTCTGTTGACAAGGTTCGAAGCGACTTGCAGCCATGTGCATCCAGTTCTTTCAAGGATGATGGAAGCAGTGGTAAATGGCCCAGTTGGTTGCAAAGATTTACTCTGAGGGTTTCTAAGTTAGATAGCTTGTGGGTGGTGTCGGGGAGGCATGATAGACTCTTACAACCGGTGAGGAGCAATTCAGACAACCCCTTCAGATCTCCAATGGACGACGGAAGCTCTTCCATTGCTACGTAACTTAGATCAAGACTTACCAAATTCACGAGGGTACCAATGCTGTCAGGAAGGCGGGACAACTTGCTGCATCTTTCTAGCGTAATCCTTTCCAGAGAACTCAACTTTGAGAAGTCACAAGAGAGGAGAATAAGTTGCTCGTTTTGCGAAAGGTTGAGGTACTTCAACTTTGTCAGCTTGTCCAACTCAACGACCTCTTCAATCAAGCTATTAGTCAAGTCTAATCTTTCCAGGCTTGGGATGACTACAAATTCAGTCAGTTCTGTGCAGGCAGCGCAATCTAGTGCCTGAATTGACAAGTCGGTAGCAAAACTAGGAACCATTTGGATAGGAGTTTGGGTTAGGATAAAATATTTCAGGCTAGATAAAAATTCAGAAGGACGATTACTCTGTTCTCTGATGTCGTTTAAATAATCTTCCAAGTTCTCCCACTTTAGGCTGCTGCACTCACTCAAATCGAGGGTTTCCAACTTGGGAAGGCCCAAAACTGAGGTGGGAAGCTCCAGTAAGCTCTCGCATAGACAAAGATGAATACCCTCAAGCCTTTTTGCTGTAGAGAGATCAGGCAGGTTTCTTAGGTTCTTGGATCCCTCAAGATTAAGGGTTTTTAAATTCCCCAGATCCTGCAATTGTATGTGTATATAATCAGTGGGAGGGGAGGGATAAGTTTAATATTTTTTTTCTTCAAAAAATACACCATATAAATGAGTTAAGAAACAAGTACTACATAACGTACCACGTTAAGTTCATCACCTTTCCAAAGCTGTTCAATCTTGCTGTGTGTCAAACTAAGCGTGACAAGATTTTCGGCAGAGAATTTGGGTGGCAAAAATTTGGAAGGAAATGAGTCCCATTCAAGAATTCTCAACATAGTTGGCAGGGAATTCAACCCATCCTCCGGCAGAATGAAATTGCAAGTACTACTGCCAAGCACGAGGAATCGAAGATTTTCCATCTCCTCAAAAGCATCAGCTTGTACGGCTATGTCAGGTCTTCTTGTGGAACGTGGTCGCCAATCATCATTTAAGACGATTCCTTCAATTGGTTGATCATCCTGTGCAGTGCAAGATAACAAATTAAATTTCGTAACTCGACTAAACGTTGGTGGTGGTATGTTCAAAACGAAATCTTCAAATTAGAAAGATATCAAAAGAACTTTCTTCTAAGCCTGAAGAAATTTGGTTCCTTTTTAGCTATAGCGCTTGTCAAGGCTTTTTAGGAACAATTCCAAGATTTTCTAGAGTGTGTTCCTTCGATTCTTAACATTTTACATATTTAAAGTTCAACGAGCTAGATGAATTTTATTTACTATTCAGTTAATTTCATTAGTTTATTTTTCGGATCGTACACCATGACAGGACGATCATATTACTATGTAGTTGGATTTTTGTTTAGTATTTGATTTGAATTTGTATCTTTTTATTTTATTTTTTACAACAAATTCATATCCTAAATGGATAGTGTAAAGAGTATAGCAGTTTTTTTTTAAAAAAAGTTCATTCTAATGATTTGAATTGTCGAAAGAGATTTAAATTTCTATACAAATAAATTTTCACAAATTCCTCAAATGAAATTAAAATCACATAAGGGATTTTATATCGGTGTATCAATAGAGGATAATTATGAAAAATTTAAGAAAATATATCAGGTTAGATATTATGTAATTATGGTATATAATATACAGTTATATCATAATACACATAATCTTTCTCTGCTTGTGCTTAGTGTACATTGTCATTTTCCTAAAGTAACAAAATCTAATCAGTGCAAAGAACTATACCCAAAATTTTAGAAACTAGGCTTGTGTGAACCGTTACGCCTTCTTTCCACTCAATTAATTTCTTCTATTCCAAGTGACGTACCAATATCAATCCCTAAATCTTTCGCCTAAGTCCTTATCTCTAATCCTATTTCCGATTTCCCAACCCTGTCAGGGACGTTCTAGATCTGATTGTCACATTATAGAAATAATAGGTAAATTTAGTCAATACTGAACAGACACACATAAAAAACAACGTTTTATACCTTAGGTTTCTTGAAGAGGAGAGATACGTCTTCAGATTTCCACAATCTCGTGCGCTTTCTTATTTGACCTTCTTCATTAACAATGCCACGACCAAGGTCTCGTAGCACCAGGCTCACTTCTATGCCGCAGTTTTCATCGTCAATTCTTATAAGACTCTTATCCACAAGATTAGTAATGTGATTACTTCTCCCATCCTTGAGTACCCCTGCTCTACTTAATCTCTTGTTTTCCCAATAAGGATAGAAGCATGCCAAGTCGAGGAACAAATCTTTCTCTGCTCGGCTCAATCCTTGGTACATCCTTCGCCCGATGTTCTCAACCACCGATTTCGGATCGTTGTTTTGCAAGTAGCCGAGCTCGCGGTCCCAAAACTCGAGATCCCGACCGTACAAGTGCGCGCCCAAGAGGGTAAGCGCTTGTGGATTTCCACCCGCGTAAATCACAGCTCTCGTGACCAACTCCAGATAGTGATCAGCTGGTGCATCTTCTTCCCCTTTGAAGGCGTGAAAGCAGAAAAGCCGCTCGGCTTCATCATCAGCCAGACCCTCGACTTGATGCACGGTGTGACATACATTCTTGAGAAGCTGTTGGTTGGTGCTGGTCACGATCACTACGCTCCCTGGACCGAACAGGTCGCTGTACTGTCCGTTCAGCAGATCTTTGAGCGGTCCAATGTGGCTCACATCGTCACCCACGTCGTCGATCACGACCAACGCCTTGATACGACCAACACGGCGAAGCACCAAGTCGTAGGGCAATGTCGTCCCGCCGCCACCTCCGGCGTCGTCGTCACCCAACAATTTCGAGAAGAAGCCACTTTGCAAATTGCCGAATGGCTGTAGAGACGGCCCGCTTGCCGCGAGCGAGTCGGCAAAATTACGGAAGAAGTAGGAAGCTTCGAATCGAGAAGAAAATCTGCGGAAGAAGGCCTCGGCGAGGGCGGTCTTGCCAATGCCAGCCGCTCCCCACAGTCCAATCGTCCAATTAGCCTTCTCGCCGGAGCGCAACAACGCTTCAACTTGTTCCACCTTGCTCTCTATTCCAAACCAGCCTCTGGTGGATAAATATGACGAGAACTTTACAAGCTCGCTGCTGTCGCGGATTGCTTGGAATACCGCTTTGATGATTTCCTTGATGAGTACCATTTCGGGCCTGGGGACAAATACATAATGGTTATTGGTTAACGATTTTTTAAAATTGAGTAGCATTTCTACATGAGAATCAGCAAATAATTTTGAAAACTCTAATGGGTTAGTGAAAATTATTGATTGAAATTATTCCAATATATGATAAGATCTCACAAGAAACAATTTTCGGAAATAGACTAGTTTCTCATCAACTAGTTTATTTTTAAAATTTTGTAAGAAAATTTTAAATTTAAATTTGCCTACATTTGAAAGTTGAGGGGTTGTAGCCTCCTCTAGAGGCCAAATATACCATTAACTCGTTAATTAATTGATTTAGCTAATTAATGGTTAGACTCGGGGTGGTTTTTAATTAACAAAGTGTTGATATAGCTACATACCTGATGACCGTGTAATCCAATCCGGAGCGGCCACCTATTTCTTCCAGTTTGGCCCTCCAGCTTCGATTATTAATTGATTTCCAGCAGCCGCAGCAGTAGAAGAGAAACATTAATCATCTGACTTAACCAATTAATCCATCAATTTGTTAAGGAAAAAAAAAATGTTCAATCAAAAAGTGTTTGACATAGATATAAGACCAACCTGATGACCGTGAAATCGACGCCGAGCATCTGGATCAGTTTTCCCCACCAGCCTTCAAGCAGTTTGTCCCCACAGCTCTGAAGATACCGAGCAGCAGCAGCAGAGGAGGAGGAGAAGGAGGGCAGAGTCTCGTAGAAATCGTTGAAACTCATGCCGTAGGTAACCGGTATGAGCATCCGTTTGTGCCGTTCCACGCACTGGAAGATCTTCTCCAGCTCCTCGAGGCACCATTTGGAGTTGGCATAGTTGCGGGAGAGGATCACCACGTAGACGTCCGATACCTCGATCGCTTGCAAGAGGGAGGGCGAGATCTCTACTCCTCTGTGAAGATTCACGTCGTCTTTGTAAACAGCGAGCTTCTTTAGATCGTTGAGGTGATGGAAGACGATGCTGAGGAAGTTGTCCCGAACATCTTCCCCTCGGAAGCTGATGAAGACATCGTACTTGGTTGGCTGGAGGATTTGGGGATCGCCCCCGGCGGCTCTGTCGTTGCTGCTAGCGGAAGAAACCAACTCTGAAGAAGAAGAAGAAGAAGGAGAAGAAGAATCATCATCCGGAATTCGTGGAAGGGGACGGGGACGGATGAGGAAGTAAAGGAGAGTAACGTAACCAAGCAGCAGCAGCAGCAGCCACATGGTAGAAGTAAATTTTAGTATGGATCAAAAAAACACAAGCAAGGCTGGTTCAGGATTGGATCCAAGTCGAAGGGAAGATGTAGATAGAAATCAATAAAAAGCTCAGCGGATACGAACGTACGCTAGTCTGAATTATATATATATATATGGAGGGGAAACATGAGTAGTGGCCGAGGCCACGTTACACACAGCAAGGAAATTTCAAAGTACATTCTCTCTTTCGGCGCATGCTCTCGTCGAGTCATTTTAAAACCCCTCCATTTGGTTTCCTAGTATGTTCACAAAAGCATCAAAGGAGAGGGCGGGTACGTATATAATTTTTTTTTAGTATTTATCTGGACGCTCCATCCACCTACCCAGCCACTTCAACTTGCACCAAATCATCTTTAGTATTAATTACGAGGAATCTTCCTATATATCTGGACGCTCCATCCACCTACCCAGCCCCCGTAACTTCGGAGTCATCGACAGACAGTCCGATTCAAGTCGAATCAACATGAGCAATTAAAACTGTGGAATGTATCGACGTCCGATTATAATGCCTGATCAACTACGTACCACAGGACGTTTCACTATTCAGTAGTGATTAACTACAGTAGAACTTATCGGCGTTTGGTGGGGATTCATCGTGAAAGTGAATAGTTAAACGATCGAGAATAACTTGTTCTTACTTGTTAGTGTGGACAACAAGAAAAAGCAAGGTACAGAGCTGAGATATATGGTAAGGAAATCCAGAGTCTCCCCTGAGTCCTTTTTTTTTTAATCTCTGCTGGTTCCCGACTATGTTTCACAAGAAATCAAAGGGGACGCGGTCTAGATAGAATTTTTTAGTATTTATGTTATGTGGAGACTCTCCACCCACCTTCTTGCATCAAATCAAACTGTTTTAATTAAGAGGAATCTTCCAACATGCTCGTCCTTAATGCTTTGTCTTGTACCTTGGCATAATCCCGAGGAATTTTAGGATGAATTTTCTTCAAACATTTTTTTTTTCTTCAATAATTAAAACAACACATTAATTTAGCATTACATCAAATTGAACAGCTACATGAGCAACCAACAACAATTTAATATGTACGACAACAACTAAAGGGGGTTGGTGGGCTCTTAACTTTCTTCGCGCAGCTCAGATATAAGACATGTCAATGCAAAATGATAACCAGATCGAGTAATTTAAATGGACCGGGTGGACTGCCATTGAAAAATCAGGCATTAGTACTGGGCATTAGTACACCACCTCTAATTTTCTTCATATATATCAGTATATAAATTAAATGGACCAGATGATCTGTACCTACTACATTCCTGTTGTTGTTTCCATTGTTGTTGACATCTCATACATTCTTGTACGTACCAAAATTTAGTGGTGGAGTGGTGTATTCGCCATGATTCATTAGATCCAAGGCTCTGATACCATAAAAACATATTGAAAAAGGAATAGGGTAGAGCAAAAGAAACAAGGAAAATTGACTTAAGAGAGAGAAGATATCATTATGGCAATTTGAGTCACCATTCAAACATCTTAGAGAGCCATGACCGAGCTAGGTTGATTTCTTTATGCCGTTCGGGATCATCGATCGAGGAAGTGGATTCGGTTGTCCTAATCGTCTAATTCGGTAGTGTGGTACGCCCTTAGAGCGATTATGCGGGTTAGCATGCACTCGAATAACGGGTCCTAACTAACGTTTATCTCCTAACGGTATATAGAACTTGCAAATCATGCTAGAGTGTCACATTATCATCTCAACACGGGACTAGAGGGATAATAATCCAAATGAAGCCTTCTCCCTTGAATTCAAAATCGTTTTACTAGTTAGTTTGTTTGATAGTTTTAAACAACGTTCCTGTTGCTAGGAAGCATCCAGTTCCAGCCCCTCCTTTTGCTCATGTTCCAATATTCTTTGATACATCACTGGAAATTTACGTGTACTTTTGAGATGCCTTTAAAAAAGTGTTAGAAGAAGATTCCTTATAAATTAGGTAGGTTTGCGGTGATAAAACTTGACTAGAATGCAAGTGCATGGATGAGGTCTCCACACAAACACTTAAAAATATGAGGACGCGGAAAGAGAGGAGGAGACTTTTCCTTGCCGTGAGTAAGTTGGCCTTCCCTTTTCTCTCCTCCGTACGTATATAATTCCTTTCTTCCTAACAATCGTCCTTGCTATTCTGATTCATACTGTTACTTACTTACTTACTTCCACCATGTGGCTGCTGCTGCTTGCTATTCTGTACGTTGCTGCCTTTTTCCTCCTCACTCGTCCCCGTACCGTTCCACTCGTTCCGGATTCAAACCCCGACCAAGATTCTTCTTCTTCTTCTTTTTCTTCTATCAACAACACAGCAGGTGATCCTCAAATTCTCCACCCAACCAAGTACGACGTATTCATCAGCTTCAGAGGAGAAGATGTTCGGTTGAACTTCCTCAGCCACCTCTACCTTCACCTCAACAACGTCAAGAAACTCGCCGTCTACAAAGATGACGTGGATTTGCCCAGAGGAGCGGAGATCTCGCCCACGCTCTTGCGAGCGATCGAGATGTCCGACGTTTACGTAGTGATCCTCTCCCGCAACTATGCGAGTTCCAAATGGTGTCTCGAGGAGCTGGAGAAAATCTTCCAGTGTGTGGAACAGCACGACCGGAAGTTTGTCCCAGTTACCTACGACATGAGTTTCGATGATTTCTACGAGACCTTGCCCTCTTCTGCTGCTGCTCGATTTTTTCGAAGCTGGGGGGACAAACTGCTCAAGGTAGTTGGCAAGATTATACCAGCAGGTCCCGCTGCCAACCACGTGAGCTTCTCTGATTTCTTCAACAACCTGCCCTCTTCTACTGCTCCTGGAAATGTTGGAAGCTGGAGGGGAAAACTGCTTGAGATGATCGGGTTGGATTACACGCTCATAAGGTATCTATATAAAAAAAAAAAAAAAAAATTTATACTAAACCCACGACGTATATAATTGATTAATTAGTTAATTGTTGGATGATTAATGAATGTTTCTCTTTTACTGCTGCTGGAAACTGATACTCAAAGCTGGAGGGCCAAACTGGAAGAAATAGTCGGCCGTGCCGGATTGGATTACATGGCCATCAGGTTGGTATCTAGCTCTATCAACACTAGTTTGAAAGAAGAAAATTTGTTTAAAATTGTTTTCAATAAACGAAAATAAGCTCTTTCTTTGTTGAATAAAGTTTGGGACGAGCTAGAATGCTAGCACATCATTTGTTAGCGTGGTGCTAATTAACACTTGCTCCACCCAATATAAATATTTCGATTGGATGACTTCTTAATTTAAATAAGTTGACCACAATTAATAAAGGGAAAGGAAATGAGGAGCACGCTGGTCAATGTCATTAATAAAAATTGGAAGGATAATGAAGATTCATATATATGTTTTGTGCAATTAAATGAGGAATGGGGCTACTACCAAAAAAAAAAATGAGGAATGGGTGGGAGACTATAAATCCTCATCACAAAAAGAACACACACCACAAAATATAGACCAATCCTTCACCACGCTACAAGTTAATAAAGCATACTGCATTAGGGCTGGCTATTTGGACCGGGACCGGATAAAAAACCGGAACCGGACCGTATAACCCGGACAGAGACCGGACCGGGACCGGATAGTAAACAATCCAATCCAATCTTTGGCCTTAGATTTGAGGTAAGAAACCGGATTAAGACCGGATAAGAGAGCTTAACACCCAAAACTTAAGGGTAATTTGCATAAACGGTCACAAACCTTTGCACTTAGTACAAAACTTAACCAACTCCTCACCCTTTTAGGCCTTAGGCCACTCAAATTCCCACAATCTCAATATAAAATCAAGACCGAATTGGGACCGGACCGGGTTAAGACCGGTTTGTATCCAATCCAATCTTTGGTCCTTATATTTTCAAAAAAACCGGACTGGACCGGATCAATTTGGGCCAATTTAACCGGACCGGACCGTATAGCCACCCCTATACTGCATGTTTTCTAAAGTAAACCAGAATTTTTATCACCACAAGTTTTTTAAAACATGCTACAAGTTTTTTAACCGTGGATTTTTTTTAAATGTTTAAAAGTTTAGATATAAAAATATAAGAGATAAAAAAATTGAAGTACTAAAATGTAATTTTCTATTAATATTGTTAAGACTTATATGTAAAAGAAATTAATTTTAGTTATCAAAACTATAATTTTATATGTGAAACCCCAAAGAACCAACGTAGATAAAGATGGAGGGGAAGAAGAAGTGGAGGAGAACAACAAGTCTAATAAAACACACAACAAATTTGTTGAAGGTTGACCACATGTTTATTAACTGTCTAATATGTGATACCTTGAGGAAGTCGGTGCAACTGCAACCAAGTACGACGTCTTCATCAGCTTCAGAGGAGAAGATGTTCGGTTGAACTTCCTCAGCCACCTCTACCTTCACCTCAACAACGTCAAGAAACTCGCCGTCTACAAAGATGACGTGGATTTGCCGCGAGGAGCGGAGATCTCGCCCACGCTCTTGCGAGCGATCGAGATGTCCGACGTTTACGTAGTGATCCTCTCCCGCAACTATGCGAGTTCCAAATGGTGTCTCGAGGAGCTGGAGAAAATCTTCCAGTGCGTGGAACAGCACGACCGGAAGTTTGTGCCAGTTACCTACGACATGAGTTTCGATGATTTCTACGAGACCTTGCCCTCTTCTGCTGCTGCTCGATTTTTTCGAAGCTGGGGGGACAAACTGCTCAAGGTAGTTGGCAAGATTATACCAGCAGGTCCCGGTGCCAACCACGTGAGCTTCTCTGATTTCTTCAACAACCTGCCCTCTTCTACTGCTACTGGAAATGTTGGAAGCTGGAGGGGAAAACTGCTCGAGATGATCGGGTTGGATTACACGCTCATAAGGTATCTATATACAAAAAAAAAAAATACTAAACCCACGACGTATATAATTGATTGATTAGTTAATTGTTGGATGATTAATGAATGTTTCTCTTTTACTGCTGCTGGAAACTGATACTCAAAGCTGGAGGGCCAAACTGGAAGAAATAGTCGGCCGTGCCGGATTGGATTACATGGCCATCAGGTTGGTATCTTGCTCTATCAACACTAGTTTGAAAGAAGGGGGGAAAATACTTCTGTTTAAAGCCGTTTTCAAAAAAACGGAAAATAAGCTCTTTCTTCGTTGAATAAAGTTTGGGATGAGATAGAATGCTAACACATCATTTGTTAGCGTGGTGCTAATTAACACTTGTTCCATCCAATATAAATATTTCGATTGGATGACTTTTTAATTTAAATTTGTTGACCACAGTTAATAAAGGGAAAGAGAATGAGGAGTACGCTGGTCAATGTCATTAATAAAATTGAAATACTAAAATGTAATTTTCTATCAATATTAGTTTTAGTACTTATATGTAAAAGAAATTAGTTTTAGTTATCAAAACTATAATTTTGTACGTAAAAGCCCATGGAACCAAAGGAAGGGGGAAGAGGAAGGGAAAGAGAACAACAAAGTCTAATAAAACACACAACAAATTTGTTGAAGCTTGACCAGGGTCGCAGCTTGTATGTATATATATACTTGTTCATATATATATTGGAATCTAATTAATTAACTAACCCGTCTGCCCTAGTCCTGAAACCACACTCATCACGAAATCACCAAAGCGGTATTCCAAGCAATCCCCCGCAGCAGCAGCAGCAGCAGCGAGATCGTAAGTGTTTCACAGTACGAGGCTAGCAGAGCTCTCTTTGGAATGGAGAGCAAGGTGAAAGACGTTCAACAATTGGTCTTCTCCAACGAGAGGGAGAATTTGACGATTGGACTGTGGGGAATGGACGGCATTGGCAAGACTACTCTCGCTAGGGCTTTCGCCCATCTGTTTTCCCGCGAATTCGATTCCATCCGCTTCCTCAAATTTCCCGACCCATTCGCCAGCGGGATGTCCGTGCCACAATTTGGTAGTCCGCAACGTCGCTTCTTCTCCTACTTATTGGGTGACGATCACAGCACTGCTAGTGCTGGTGGGGAAACGTTACTGGACGCCAGTTTGATGCTTCGCCGTGTTGGTCGTGTCAAGGCGCTGGTCGTGGTCGAGGACGTGGGCGACGACGTGGGCAACATTGTCCCGCTCAAGGATTTGTTCGACGGGCAGTACAGCGATCTGTTTGGTCCGGGGAGCGTGGTGATCATGACCGGAACCAACCAACAACTTCTCAAGAGTGTGTGCCATGTTGTGTATGAAGTCAAGGGTTTGAATGATCTCGAAGCTTGGCGACTTTTCTGCTTGCATGCATTTAGAGGGGAAGAAGATGCACCATCAGTTGAGTATCTGGAGCTGGCCAGGAGAGCGGTAAGTTACGCGGGTGGAAATCCGCTGGCGATCACCCTCTTGGGCGCGCACTTGTACGATCGGGATCTCAAGTTTTGGGTTGGCGAGCTAGGCTACTTGCATCATGATGATGATCCGAATTCGGTGGTTCGGAACATTGGGAGGAGGAGTTATGAAGGATTGAGCCTGGCAGAGAAAGATTTGTTCCTCGACCTGGCCTGCTTCTATCCTTATTGGGAAAATAAGAGATTAAGTAGTGCTGGGGTACTAACTAAAGATGGGAAATGGAATCTCATTACCAATCTTGTGGATAAGTCTCTTATAAGCATTCGGGCGGACTTTATAACAGTGAGTCGGGTGATACGAGATCTTGGTCGCAGCATTGTTAATGAAAAAGAAGAAGGAATAAGAATGCGCACGAGGTTGTGGAAACCAGAACATGTACCTCTCCTCTTCAAGAAACCTAAGGTAATATATAAAACTTAGTTTTTGTCTTTCGCATTGGTTAAATTTCACTGCGTTACTTTGTTATTTCTATACATTTTTTTTTTTAAACTATTTCTTATTTGCTTGAGTTTTTATTTGCAGTATCATTTGACCACGGCATACAAATATTATTATATCACACTCGTGTTAGTTTTGGCATATAAACATAGTATTCAAGTTGCCAATCCTAATTTAGGATTTATAATCTTCAGCTTTAGATTAAGCCATATCAGGTTAAGTTTTCAGATTAAGCCATGTCAGCTTTATCACTAATTTTATTCAATAAAAAGAAAATTAAATATATTTTTACATATGTATGCCTGGAAGTACAAAAACCATTGAACTAAGAGGAAAACGAGATGGTTCGAGAAAAGGAGGCAAAAATAGTTTAAGTTGGACTCTTGCTCAGGTTGACAAACTCTGTATTAGTGAGCATTAGCGGAGTTTTAGTCGAGTTAAGGACCTTTTTATTGCTTGCACTACGTACACAGGGTGCTCTTCCGATTAAAGGCATCGTCTTAACTGAGGAGGTTTTTCAAGGCCACACCCAGCCATGGAGAATCTGGAGATCTGAAACATGTATACAAGACGATGCTTTTGAGGAGATGGAAGATCTTCGATTTCTAGTGATTCCCCGTTCTACTTGCAGATTCATTTTACCGGAGAATGGGTTGAAATGTCTACCCAATATGTTGAGAGTTCTCGAGTGGTACTCGTTTCCCTCTAGATGTTTGCCATCCCAATTCTCCGCTGAAAATCTTGTCACACTTTGTTTGACGTACAGCAAGGTTGAACAGCTTTGGGAAGGTGACGAACCTAACAACATGGTACGTAACGTACGTGGTTATCAACTCATTTACGTGATATATATTTTTTACGACGGAAAAAAAAAACCCACTACTTATTATACATTCCACCTTCCCACTAATTATGTACGCCTGCAGGATTTGGGGAATTTGAAAACCCTTCATCTCAAGGGATCCAGGAGCCTACGAAACCTGCCTGATCTCTCCACGGCGAAAAGACTCGAGAGTATTGATCTTTCTGGGTGTGTGAGCTTTGAGAAGCTACCGTCGGGCATTGGAGATCTCTCCAGACTGTCGGAATTGCTCCTCGCCGGTTGTAAGAGTCTATCATGCCTCCCCGACACCATCCACAAGCTATCCAACTTAGAAACCCTCAGACTAAGTGATTGCTCTAAACTGAGCGAGTTACCACGGCTTCCTTCATTCTTGATAGAATTGGATGCACGTCGCTGCAAGTCGCTTCGAAACATGTCATTATTTGATGACACTGCCGACTCACAATTTACATTGTCCGTCACGAAATCTGCTCTGTACCGTTGGTGCTTTGGCGGGTGCTGCAGGTTGGATCGAGGAGTATGCAGTACGATTGTGGATAAGGTATGTCGTCGGTCATCTCTAGCTAGCTCTTCCTCTCTCTTGAATGACGGCAAAATGTACGATTGGTTGGTGCAGTTTACCCATCCGGTTCGAAGCCCCACATTCTCTGCGCTTTTAGTGCCGGCAAAATGGGTAGCAAAACCTAGAGACCAGGGTGAACAAGGAAGCATAATGGGATCTTCTTACAAGTCCACGGCGACAGCGGATTTGCGTCGAGAACCATACAAGTTAAAGTCCCTGCTCTTTTGCATCGTAATTAATCGCCTGCCCCTTCATAAGCTCCAGCGAGCGAAGATTAAGTGCGTCATGGACACCAATGCCCAACCTGAGAACTATAGTGATTCTACTATCGACGATTTCTTCGATGAGATAACGAGCGTTCCCAGTTGGGAGCCGTCTGGAAGATACTTTGAATTACCAGAAATGGGCGAGGACGAGGACAATCTCTCAAACGATCACCTTTTACTATGGTCCGAAGATAGGGACACCCAAATGGCGAGATCGGTAGAAAAAGAGGCTAAGAAAAAAGCTGCTGGCGCACATTGTGCTAAAGTTCGGTTCCATTTTCACGGCGAATACGATTTGGAAGAGGATGGGCTTGAATCATCTATGTTGATAAAGAATTGTCGGGTCATTCCAGTGTACGATGACAGAGTAGTGACATACGAAGACGAAGATGAAGATGGTCAATATCCAGTCAACCTTCAGGGTGTCAAGAACCAGTTGGTCCCAATAACTCGAGTTGTTGGGAGAAGGTTCTGCTGGATCTTATACCACTCTCTAACACGCCCCCTCAAACGAAAGCCAACCCATGGGCTTGAAGTTTGCACAGGCCCACCATACCTTGTGCTTTAATCAACTGTTAATATTGGGGGTCGTGGAGATTCGAACACACGACCATTTGGTCAAACCGGCTCTGATACCATGTCAAGAACCAGTTGGTCCCAATAACTCGAGTTGTTGGGAGAAGGTTCTGCTGGATCTTATACCACTCTCTAACACAGGGATTATACGATGAGATGTGCAGTGGCCAGTAAAGGGTCTACAAAGGTAAATGTCTTTCAGCAATTTTTTTTTTAGGGATCTTTCAGCATTTTTTTTTGGGTACTCGGTTATCTAATAATTAAATTGTTTGCCGGTTTATTTATGCTTATTTGAGGGGAGGGAGGGTTGGGAAAGTTTGGAACTATTTGGATGTTTTTGTTAGGAAGTAATAGTTTGTGTAGTTGGAGGAAATTTATCGAATATAAAAATTTATAATTTGTGAGATTTTCTCATTAAGCAACTACCAAGATTTCTTATAAACCTGATCTCTCTCTCTCCCCACTTTTCTCTTTGGAAGTAGAAAAGAGGAAAACCACATGGAAACTTAACTCCTTCTTCCTAGTTGCTTGGAGATGAAAATTGGTCTCTTCTTGATTTGGGTAGGTCAAATTCACCTTCAATTCTCTTTTGTTCATAGCTTTCTCTCTAGGTTGTGGAAGAAGAAACACAATCTCACTCCAAAACTCTTCTACGCTTGGAATTAGCTCTCAATGGAATTTTAACTGGTATAACACTTTCTCAAAGGAAGTATTGCATGAATCTTCTAGCTCAGACATGACATCTGGAAGCTAAAAGTTGCAAAAGTCCAATGGACTGTAAAATCAAGTTGAGTGCAAATGAAAGTACATTGTTAGAAGATACATGTTTATACAAGACGTAATTAGTTGGAAGGTTACATTATCTAACTGTAACAAGGCGTGACAATGCCTTCCAAGTTCAACAACTTTGTTAGTATCAAATACAGCCTAGAGATGCACATTTACAAGCAGCTTTTAGGGTACTTAAGGTACCTAAAAGGAGCACCAGGTCAAGAGTTACATTTCAACGCTAACATAGAATAGGTACTCAAGGCATACAGTGAAGCTGACTGGGCAGCATGTCTTGACTGTAGAAGATCAATCTCTGATTACTGTACTTTTCTAGGAAACTCTTAAATCACTTGGAGAGCCAAGAAACAAACAACTGTATCCAGGTTATCATCTGATGCGGAATATAGGGCATTGACACATCTAGTTTGTGTGATTTAACTGAGGATTTCCAAATAAGTTCCTCCTTTCTTTTGATCTACTCTATTCCTTTTTCAATAAGTTTTCATGGTTTCTGAGCATCGGATCTAAGAGATCAAAGCGAGTTTACACCACCACAAACAGGTAGGCAGCGGAGTGAACAATCCACCAAATTCTCCACCACTAAATTTTGGTACATACAAGAATGTATGAGATGTCAACAACAATGGAAACAACAACAACATGAATATTTAAGGTACAGATCATCCGGTCCATTTAATTTATATACTGATCTGAAGAAAATTAGAGGCCACCAACCCCCTCTAGTTGCTGTCGTCCATTGTTAATGGTTGTTGTTAGTTGCTCATGTTGCTATACTATATGATATATCATAATATAAAGCATGAAATAAATGTGCAGTTTTTGAAAGAAAAAAAAAGATTGAGGAAGATTCTTCAAAAAAAAAAAAGTGAGTATACCGAAGACGCCACCATATAGGTGACTACTTTGGCGCACTCACAAAAATGAGTGCGTTCAATGCACTCAACTCAAAAACTAGTCTTAAGGAGTCGGATTTTTAATTTTAATTTGTAGAATTAGTATAATGTGATGATATAACATATGATAACAGCTAATTAGCGAATTACCCTAAGTCCTAGACCTCCAATTTTGAGTTCTATCCCTAAACCCCAAACTGTAAACCCTAACCCTAGATTTTTAAACTCTAAATCCTTCAAATTAAAGCAAATCTTTCATGGTTTTTGTGCAAATTCATGTGCATTATTGTTCATCACATCATAAGTGATGATTGACATCATTTTGACATAAATCTCATGTTTAAAATGACGATTATGAAGCGAGTACACTGAATGCACCCAAAAAAGTGAGTGCACCGAAGACCCCACCATATATAGCATAGGAAGATTTTTCTTGATTAAAAGTGATTGATTTGATGCAGGTGGGGTGGATGGAGTCTCCACATAAATACTTAAAAAATGCCTACCTTGGCCGCCACTCCCGTTGATTTCTTGTGACCATAGTCGGAAACCAGAGCGGTGGAGAAGATGCGCCGAAAGAGAGGTAAGGCTTTGAATATCTCCCCTCCATACATCCGTACTTCAGCTCGTCCTCTCCTGAATCAGCCTCTGCAATTCTGATCCATAATATTTACTTGCTTCCACCATGTGGTTGCTGCTCCTTGTTGTTATTGGTTACGTTGCTCTCAACTTCTTCCTTATTCGTCACTCCACCCTTCCTAGTCCACCCGCCGACCAAGATTCTTCTGCCGGCGGTGATCCTGATCATCAAATCCTCCACCCAACCAAGTACGATGTCTTCATCAGCTTCAGAGGGGCCGATGTTCGGGACAACTTCCTCAGCCACCTCTACCGCGAGCTCAATAATGTCAAGAAACTCGTGGTTTACAAAGACGACGTGGATCTGCCCAGAGGATCGGAGATCTCGCCCTCGTTCTTGCAAGCGATCGAGAGGTCCGACGTTTATGTAGCGATCCTCTCCCGCAGTTATGCGAATTCCAAATGGTGCCTGGAGGAGCTGCAGAAAATCTTCGAATGTGTGGAACAGCACGGCCGGAAGTTCATACCAGTTACCTACGACATGAGTTTCGCTGATTTCTACGAGGCGTTGCCCTCCTCACCTGCTGCGGGAAGAATGGGAAGCTGGAGGGACAAACTGCTGAAGATAACGGACCTCGCTGGATTGGATTACAAGGTCGTCAGGTATCTATCTATATTCTATATCAAACACGTATTATACTCACGTACGTCTAGCCAATAATTTGTTAACTTAAATGATAAATGTTTCCCTTGGAGTTATGTGGGTTATTAGTGTTAGTGGATGGTATTTGAATTTTTTTTTCCTATTAAATGTGTGGTATAAGATCTAATATATAATTCTTTCAACAACTCGTGTTATTGGGAGCAATTATTTCTTGATATGGTATCAGAGCCTGCGTATTGTGATTGAGAGGTCGAATTCCGATGACTCAAACTCCAAACCTATTTGAGTGGCTTGAGTTTGAGGATGTGTATTAGTAAACGACATCTGATCCACGATTGCCACCTTTCCCCTTCCCCTCTAATAGCACTTTGTAACAGGTTTAAATTAATATATATATATATATATATATATATATATATATATATATATGGTTCAGGCTAGCGTACGCCCCATCGAGTTTTGCTATATAGATCATAAATTAATCGGAGTTTGGGGCATGATACTATATCCTAACCTCTAATGGGTGAACCCCAGTCCCCAATTTTCTAACCCAAACCATGAGGTTCGTTTAATCTTAAAATGAAAACCAATGAAAATCTCGACGAATCAGAATCGTTGATTTTCATTTTTAAGATTAAACGAATCTCATGCTTTGGGTTAGTGAATTGGGGACTGGGATTCACCCATTAGGAGTTAGGGTATAGTATCATGTCCCAAACTCCGATTAATTCTTTGTCTAAATAGCAAAACTCAATGGGGCGTACGGTAGGCTAGCGTACGCCCGGACGTACGCTAGCCTTTGCCACATATATATCCACATATATATATATATGGTGGCGTATTCGGTGCACCCACTTTTTCGGGTGCACTCAGTGCACCCGCCTCATAATTGTCATTCTGACCATGCGATTCATGTCAAAACGGTATCAGTTGTTGCTTATGATATTATGAACAAGAAGCACATGAATTTGAAAAAAATTCATTCAAAATTTACTTTAATTTGAAGGATTTAGGATTTAGGGATTTAGGGTTAGGGTTTAGGTTTACAATTTGGGATTTTGGGTTGGGATTCAAAATTGAAGGTTAAGGGTTTAGGGTAATGGATTGATTTGTTATGATTCTATATCATATCATCATATTATATTATATTATATTATATTATATTGAGAGTACTAATTAAAGTTCAAAATTTGATGTATTATGGACGTTTTTAGAGTTGGGTGCACTGAGTGCACCCAAAAAAGTGAGTGCACCGAAGTAGCCACCATATATATATATATATTCATCACAAAACTCATGAAATCAAATTTGGTTTTTGTTTTTTTCAATGATTTTTTGTGGGGGGAATATATGTGAAAGATATTAAGTACGATTGAAAAACATTAGAGTGAAAAACATGAATTAGATTTGAGAATTGTAAGATTTGAGAAAGCAGAAAAGTCGCAGCAACGGGCAGCTACAAGCAGGGTAGCAGCTAAAATTGTTTATATATGTATTTATTGGTTCTCATATATATATGGAATTAACTAACAAACCTATTACCGTCCATCTCCCCCAGCCCTGAAACTACACTCATCGAGAAAATCACGGAAGCGGTATTCCAAGCAATCCGCGGCAGCAGCAGCGGGCTTGTAGAGCTTCCACCATATTGGATTGGAGTGGAGAGCATCAGAGCAAGGTGGAAGAAGTTGAACGGCTGTGGCGCTCCAAAGAGAGGGGTACCTGGACGATTGGAGTGGTGGGAGTGCCCGGCATTGGCAAGTCTACTCTTGCTCAGGCTTTCGTCCGTCGATACGATCGTGAGTTCGATTCCACCTGCTCCTTGCAATTTTCCGACGCGCTGATCACTAGCTTGTTGTCGTCGTCCGCACAACCTCCATTCGGTACTCTGCAGAGTCGCTTCTTCGCAAACTTATTGGGTGATCATCATCATGGCGGTGGTACTGCTGGGGAAACATTGAACCGCTATTTGATGCTTAAACGTCTTGGTCGTCTAAAGGCTCTGGTCGTGGTCGATGGCCTGGGCGACAAGGTTGACAGCATATGCCAACTTCAAGATTTGTTTAATGGGCTGTACAGCGACATGTTCGGCCCAGGAAGCGTGGTGATCGTGACCGGCACCAACCAACAACTTCTCAAGAGTGTATGCGACACTGTGTATCAAGTCGAGGGTCTGACAGGTGAGGAAACTATGCGACTTTTCTGCTTGTATGCATTTAAAGGGGAAGATTATGGACCAGCTAATCACTATGTGGCGTTGGTCCATGCCATTATACCTTACACGGGTGGAAATCCATCAGCAGCTGCCCGCTTGGGCGTCCACTTGTATAAACGGGATACCAAGTTCTGGGAGGAAGAGCTACACTACTTGCGTGAAAAGGAACATGGACGCTTACGTGGTATCCACCCTGAGTTTTGAGTTTGGGGACTAGTCAACGGGAGACTTGCCACTCATCTTATTAGCTTTCTTACTTCCATCCCGTCTTGCTTACATATATTTATATTTATATATATGTTATAAATATATATTTGCAATAATGATACAAAAGAGAGGAATTTCCAACATGGATCTAACAAAGATATCCCTTCAACTTGGCAAATATATCTAAATTTTACACGTTAAAGAGTAATAATTATTTGCTAATGATTACATGTCAACATAAACCGAGAATCAGGGCACCATAATTGGACAACCCTACTAATAGAGGAGCAGACATCAGCACATATTGAATTGAGCTAGCTAACATTTTTACTCGTAAATAACTAAATATACATGTTGACATTTATATAAGTACCACCAGTACATGTATGCAACTATTGAGATCATGGGTCACACTTATACCGACACAAACACATACTAACGCTGTAACAAAATCCATCCGGACAACCGGCCGGGCAAAATGCTAGTAAATATATATATTCATGTTTAATGAAATCGACATACCAACCACACAGCACACATAGGTAAACACACTTGTTTTATTGATGATTAATCCATAGAAAACACATACGAGAAGTCGAATTGAAATGTTTAAGAAATCACAAATATCCGATGGTATCACACATCGATTATTTTCTTAATGGACAAGAAAAAAACATGACAAAAGAAAAGGAAAAAAAACAAGACACACGATACCTCCCATGGAAGAAAAAAAAAACCACATCAAGTTTTACACAAACGACCATGTCACCTTCAAATCGCCCCGATCCCCAGAAGCCACCCCGAGCGCATCCCACACGGCCGGCGACGCATCCACGATGTTGTTGGGGCACGGCGGCTGGTAATCGTGGTCGCCGTCGCAGCCCTCCGTGGAATCGCACTCGTCCACCACCTTCGCCACCACGCTCCTCCCGTTCCCTGTGATCCTGACCTGCTGAAAGCAGCTCTTGGCGTTGTTGAACCAGCCGCTCGACAGCGCCACGACCCGCTCCTCGTCCCCATGGAACTTTTGGTCGCACTCCGCCGCCCCGCCGCCGTCTTTCCCCTTCTCGAAGCTGTTGATGGTGAGGACCGCTTTGGTATGCTTGGTGATCGGCGGCGAGCACTTGTAGGTGGTGTACAGCTTGCCCTCCTCGCAGCAGTCGGAGTCGTTGATCTGGTTGCATTGGTTCGGCGGGGGCTTTTTGCCGCGGAGCTTGCCGCTGGGGGAGCAGGTTTGAGGTTTCGCCTCCACGCCGAGGTCGAGGAAGATGGCGAGGATGAGAGTGAAGAGGAGAATGGAAATTTGACGACTCATGATGTTATTCGTGTGATGTAACTTTCCTCTCTTGAAATGAAATGAGTGTTGGTTGGGTGGATGGATGGTTCTTGTTAAGTGGGAATAAGGTCTATTATTATATATAGAGAGCCAGAGCTTTGCGATGTAAGATGTAAGAGAGTAGTATAAAATTCATAATAAATTTTTGTTAAGAATTCGAGCTATTAGTTATTGGGATCAACTGAGTTATGATATGGTATCGTGCCGTCGTTAGTTAGGTTAAGTGTGCGTGCTCAAATCTATATATACGACCGTCGATATAAACGGTCAGCGGCGGATCCAGGAAATAGTAGAGCACTGGGTCGGATTTTATTAAAAAATTAAGTACTATAAAAGAAAAACAACTCTAATTTTTCTATAATGTCAATTTTACACGATTGTATTTTAATATAGAAAATTCATCAATAATAGAGTCTACATCCATACCAATAATATACTCTCTTTCAAATGAAATAGTTAAGCAATCACTGAAAAATTCATCGCTCATCTTGTTAAGCAAATAAGTTTTTACATGTTTTATTGTTGAAAAGATTCTCTCCGTAGTAGATGTTGAAACGAGCAACGTCAACACTGTACAAATCAATTGACTAATCAATTTGTATTGAATGTCCAACCCTACTTTCACCAGCTGCTCTAATAATTTTTAGAGGGAACAAACCTCATATTTCTATTTCTCTTTTACGTTTTAGACTTTAAGAAATTTAGGTTCATCGTTTTTCTTTAGAAGAAAATCATTGAGCCTAGAATTTATAGGCTGAATTAAGTGTTATGGTTTGAATATGTTCATCTGAATCATTTTTCAAATTAAACACAATCTTATTTTAAATTGACACTAGTCCGAATATCTTAAAACGAAAAATTTATAAGTACTATACTAGCTTTGGATCCAGGGGAGGGCTAGGCCGGGGCCCGGGGTGGCCACCTCCTGGATCCGCCACTGTAAACGGTGTATTAGAACATAATGTATGGTTGGCATGTGCAAACTTCAAACTTGTGACTTGGCTTGCGTTTGAAGGATCGTGTAAAAGATTCCTATAAGATTCATAATAACTTTCTCCCAACCGATGCAGTCAAACACGCGATTCTATGTAGAAACATTTTGGTGACCTAGAAGCGTAAAGGGTAAACTTTTAAGTTTTAAAGGAATACTTTGACTATATTATTGTACAAATTGTAGTAAAAAAATATTATTCCACAGAGACTCATTTTGGTGATATAGAAGCATAAAAATACAAAATTTAAAGCGCGATTTTCGCTACATTGCTCTCGATTACTCGAGTTTTTTAAATCAACTGGGTTTTCGTCATCTATCTAGTTCTTGAGAAAGATACTGATTTGTGAGAATAAGAACGGCAATTCGAGGGAAAAGTTATCGTGTGCATCGGTGGTAAATACTAAGTAGTTCCAAACTTTTGTTTGTGTATATAAATGGATGAATCTACAATGTAGATGGTATCTAAATTACAACAGGAGCATTGGAGGACGCAGAAGGCTGCTAAGATTCTTCTCGGAGTAACCAAAGCAACAAGTGGAATTTCTTGTCATATATGATCCCTCCCTGTGATGCGAGGCACTAGGCAGCTAATCCAATCAATTTCTCTTCATGACTCTTCGTTTTCAAAATTATTAACGATAGCTTGAGTCTCCTTTAGTATCATTGTGTGTTTATGTTTCCTATTGTCAATAAAGAAAATACAAAAATTGAGGGGAAAAAATGTTTTCAGTAGTTTTTTTTATTGTTGTTGTTGTGGAAATGGGTGCTTCAACAACGCAAATCAATTCATAGAAATATTAATCTATAGCTTTGGATGCGTTTCTAGAACGTGTTTAACACGAATTTTCTACTGTTTTGAGGATTGATTTCATTAAACCCGCCCCCAATCTGAGTCCTATCTCTCACAACAACAAACAAAATAATACTAAACGGACTTATCATTGTGTGTTTTCTTTTTCTCTTGTCAAGTAAAAGAATACAAAAACCAAGGAGAAAATACAAGTTCAATGTATAGTTTTTCTTTTATGTTGTGAGAATGGGCTTGAGCAACACATCCCAATCTACAGAAACGTAAATTTGTAGCTATGGATGCGTTGAATACGGGTTTCCTACTGGTTGGTAGATTTAGATCTGGCAATTGGGTCGGATTGGGTAATTTCGCGTTGAGAATCTCTGGTTACGGATCATATATCGTGGGTCGGGTCACGTTGAGTTGGATAATTTTGGGTCAAATATTATTGACCCCAACCCATCGGGTTTTGGATTTGGTCACTGGTCATTAATTTTCGATTATGAGCATTCTCAGAAACAATATCACGAAACACGAATTGCACAAATCGTCACATATGTATGACAATAGTTTACCTAGACCATTTCAATGAACAAATGCTCAAATTCTTCCATGATAATGAAAAGAAACACGAATTGCACAAATCGTCAAAAACAATCACGAAACTAATATACAAGAAACAAAGGATGTTTGATTATCCTTACACTCTAAACTTGTCTTCCAAATCCTTATGGACTTTTTTTTAAATATCTCACCAATTTATAAATGATTTTATCATTTTAAGAGTGACATAGGAAATGAAATGAGTTATGTGGGTCGACCCACATACCCACCCAATCCGACCCAAAAAACTACAGGTCGGCCATTCAGGTTTCGAGTTATTAAAATTTCAACCCAATTGTTATTTTTAGGGCATGTTCGGGTTGGATCAACATGTCGGGTCGTGATCCGCCAAATCTGATAAATTGATTTCATTAAACACGCCCCTAATTTGAGTAGTATCTTCCACAATAACAACAAAACGATACCAAACCGTTGTCTTAGTCTGTCCAATTTTAACTCAATGTCACTTGGATTTGGATCCGAAATGAAATGAACTTATCAACCCAAAGTTGAACTTATGAAATGAACTAATTAATATAACTACCAAAATAGATGAGCCCAAAAATTTCCATGATCGCGTTGAAGTGGGCTGTTCGGTTGGTTAACCAAAATGGGGATCTGCCCTCCCCACCAACAAGTTGTTCACCCTCAAACATGATGGATTTTGTAAAGCAAAACTATGGGAAATAGACGAGTAAGAATAGATCTAATTAGCTAGAACAACTGATTGTTAATCTCAATTTTGAAATGAGAAGGGGAAAAATCCAGTTTGCAGAATCAACAAGGTAAAGGTGAAGAATGATTGTCATACTCGGGTAATTCGATTGGGCCAAGAGGAATGGACTATACAAGCAGACCAGTGGAATTAGGCCTGTTGCTTGCAACTTTGTAGAGGGTCCAAACGACACCGTTCGTAACTTGAGAATCTTTCTTGCCCGGCTACTGCAGGCAGCAGGGTTTTAAGTTCTGCTTTGTCACCCTGTTGCAATCACACAATATGATTCTACATAAATAGAACATATACAGAAATGGCTGATTGATCATCCTTTTCTTCTTTGAGGAATACAGAAACGGAAAGGAAGTCTCGAACGTATTTTTGGCAAAATTCCCTTACTAATAGGAGCAGGAAACATCCCAAGCTGACAAGGAGGTACGTTGACCACTCCAGATGCAGCCATTGACCATCCACAGGCTTCTGATATCTCAGTTCTCACCAGAGAAAGCACACATATGCCGCAAACATGGGAATCAGGCTATGCAATTCGTCAAATCCAAGTTGTATGCTTCAGTTCCCACTGGAGCACAACTGATCATATAATCCATGGAGCTCGTTTGGAGACTCCTCGTCGTCATCATCATCTTCATCTTCATCTTCATCTTCATCTTCATCTTCGTTTACGTTTTCGGTTCTCACAACTCTGTTGCTGTAAACAGGGATAACCCGACAGTTCTTGATCAAGTTGAGTGTCCTGGATCCACCCTTGGTCTTGTAACTGTCTCGAAAAATGAATTCAACCTCGGAACCATCATCCACAGTTTTCCCTTCGACAAGTGGTCCACGAATAGACCAGACTAAGAAGTGATCATTTGAGGGACTCTCCTCCTCCTCCTCCTCCCCCCGATCTTCATATCTTTGGAAAGGTCTCCACAGGCAGTCACTCACCATTTCTGTGTCCCCAGCTTTGTCTGTATTGTTCATCTTCACGATAACACGGAACTCGTAGCCCTGATTATTAAGAGCGGGGTCAGGGGAACTGAGTAGGGCACAGAAAATGGTTGACTTCAACTCCCATGGTTGTCCACGCAACCTTGCTGTAGCCCTTGTGTTGTTAAAACTATCATAATTGGATCCCGTTATGCTTCCTTCTCCACAGCCCCATTTTGCCGGGAGTATGAGGCTCGAGTGGCCGAAGATCCGAACTGAATCTCGGGCGAACTGCATCAATGATTCAACCAAAAAGGCGAACTGCATCACTTATTCCGTGGCCATTACTCTACCTAAACAAAAAAAGGCCCATGGGAGAGAGTGAGAAAGAGAAAGGGAGAGATACCTTATCCACAAGCTTACTACATAATCCTGGATCCAGGCGCCAGCACTGGGCAAAGCACCACTTCATACTTGTGAAGTCATATTTCTCAACACTGCCAATTGACAAGGTTTGAAGCGACCTGCAGCCATGTGCATCCAAAATTTTCAAGGATGAAGGAAGGCCTGGTATATGCCTTAGCTGATCACAACCAACCAGAACGAGACTATCCAATCTAGATAGTTTGTGCATGGTGTCAGGAAGGCATACTAGGCTCTTACAACCCTTGAGGAGCAATTTATACAGTTGTGTGAGATCTCCAATGGAGGACGGCAGCTCTCTCACAGCTGTGCGACTTATATCAAGACTTCCCAGATGTATTAGTTTGCCAATGCTTTCAGGAAGTCGGGACAGCTTGCTACAACCATCCAGACGAATCTCTTCGAGAGATTTCAACTTGGACAAGTCACCAGAGCTGAGAATAACAAGTTGCTCGTTTCCTGAAAGTCTGAGGCCCTTCATCTCTGTCAACTTCTCCAACCCAACCAACTCTTCGATCAAACTACCAGTCAAGGTTAGTTCCTTGAGGCTTGGGATGGCCGGAAATTCAGTCAACGTTGTACACTTATGGCACTCCAGTTTCAGAATCTGCAAGCGCATGATGAAACTAGGGACCTTATGACTGAGGGCAAAGCTTTTAAGGCTGGGTAAGACGTCAGAATTACTACTGCTGCTGTTTGCATAGCCTTCCAAGTTATCCCACTTTAAGCTGCTGCAGCCACTCACATAGAGGTATTCCAACTCAGGAAGATCCAAAATTGATGTTGGAAGCTCAACTAAGCTCGTACACACAGAGAGATTAATTACTTTGAGTCTTTTAGCAGTGGAGAGATTAGGCAACTTCCTCAGGTTCTTGGATCCCAAAAGAGAAAGGAATTGCAAATTCCCCAAATCCTGCAGGTGCACGGTGTACAATTAGTGGAAGGTGGAATACATGCAGTTTTTTTTTAAAGACATCAGAGCATTGAATTAAATGAAAACGTACCACGTCAAGTTCATCATCTTCCCAAAGTTGCTCAATCTTGCTGTCCCACATATCAAGGGTGACAAGATTTTCAGCAGAGAATTGGGATGCCAAATATTTTGAAGAAAATGAGCGCCACTTAAGAATTCTTAACGCATTTGGCAGACATTTCAACCCCTCGTCTGGTAGAATTAGGTTGCTAGCATCACCATCAATCACAAGAAATCTGAGATTTTCCATCTTCTCAAAAGCGTCAGATTGTGTGCATATGCCATGTGGTTTCTGGTAGAAATGTTTACAAAAAATACCTTCAAGTGATTGAGTACCCTGTTCAGTGTAAACAATATCAAAATACCTTCAAGTGATTGAGTACCCTGTTCAGTATAAATAGAATAAGTAATGCTGTGGAATTTAGTCTCTACAAATTAGAAAACAAACTTACATTTTATACCTTGTTTTGCTGGAAGAGGTAAGACACATCTTCAAGTTTCCACAACCTCGAACGATTTCCAATTTGACGTTCTTCATTGACAATGCTGCAACCAAGGTCTCGTAGCAGAGGATTCATTTCTATGGAGCTCTCACCTAAAGGAATAATACGTATAAGAGACTTATCAACTAGGTTAGTAATGAGGTTCATCCTCCCACCTTCTGAAAACATCTCCTCAATGATCTCCAAGTTTTGCGTACGCCAATAATCATAAAAGCATGCAAGATCAAGAAATATATCTTTCTCTGCTCGACTTAACCCGTCGTAGCTCCTTTTCAAGACATTCTGAACCACTGAGTTGGGTGAATTATTCTGCAAAGCATGCAGCTCACGATCCCAAAACTTGAGATCCCTGCCATACAAGTGCGCGCCCAAGATAGTAGTTGCCAATGGATTTCCGCTCACGTAGCGTATTGCTCTCCAGATCATCTGCAGATATTCAGTTCGAACGCTTTTCTCCCTGAAGGCATGCAAGCAGAAAAGTTGCCAAGTTTCTTCATCACCCAGACCCTCAACTTCATATACAGTATGACACACGCTCTTGAGAAGTTGCTGGTTCCTGCTTGTCATGACCACTATACTGCCCGAACCAAACAAATCACTATACTGCCCGTTTAACAAATCTTTCAGGGGTCCAATGTAACCCACGTCGTCGCCCACATCGTCGATCACAACCAAAGCCTTCATACGACTAAGGCGACGGAGTGTCAAATCATAGGATAATGTTCCACCAACTCCGTGATCGCCCAACAGTCTTGAAAAGAATTCATTTTGCAGATTACCAAATGGTTGTCGAGTTACCCCACTAGCGATTGCGTCCGAGAAATTGCAGAAGAAGTAGGAAGCCTCGAATTGAGAGGAGAATAAATCGAAGAAAGCCTTAGCAAGAGCAGTCTTCCCACTGCCGGCCATTCCCCACAGGCCTATCGTCCAATTGCCCTTATGATCATCGGAGCACAACAACCGTTGGACTTGTTTTAGCCTCCTGTCCACTCCAACCAAGCCTCTGCTAGCCGAATATGACGAGAACTTCACCATCTGGCTACTGCCGCGGATTGCCTGAAATACGGCCTTGCTGATTTCATCGATGAGTTTAGTTTCAGGGCTGGATCACAATGTGGAGTTAAAAAATTAGTTCTGATGAAAGTGGTATGGAGAATCAGAGAATAAATACAAGTAATTGTTTCGGTGATTTCTTTCCACTGATGTAGGAGATTTTTATACAAATTCAGATTCGTTCATGAACCTCCTAATTCATTTAATCTCTGAATGGTGGTGGAGATCCAGTAGACATACTAGCTGTGTTCTTGTCAAGATTCACATTAATCAATCAAATCCGTAGAGGTGAGTCTCTGCTGCTAACACATACCTGATAACCTTGGAATCAAATCCAGAGAGGCCGGCAACCTCGCTCAATGCAGCTTCCCATCTCTGAATCTTCCCAGCAGTAGAGGGCAATTTCTGGTTACCAACGGCAGAAGGATCAACGCCGTAGAAAACAGGTATAACCCTCCGCCCGTACAGTTTCCTAGACTCGAGAATCTTCTCAAGCTCCTCCAAGCACCATGGGGAATCGGCATAATTCGGGGAGATAATCACCACATAAACATCGGATCTCTCGATTGCCTGCAAGAGCGAGGGCGAGATCTGCTCTCCTCTTTCCAGATCCACATCGTCTTTGTACACCGCCAATCGCTTGTAAATTTTCAGGTGAGAGTAGAGATGGTTGAGGAAGGAGTTTCGAACGTCGATTCCTCTGAAACTGATGAACACGTCGTACTTGGTTAGTTCCGCGAAATCGTCTGGACCGGAAGCGCCGTCGCCGATGCTGCTGCTGCTGCTGAAGAGAATCAACTCCGAGGAGGAGGAAGAAGAAGCGGGGAATGGAGGGGGCATGTACTCGTGGGGGAACCAGTTGGGAAGTTTAGTGGGAAGAGTTGGAAGATGATCATAAGCAGTGATTTCTGGTTTCTTCTGCTTCTTGGTGGGTCGGGTCAGAGTCAGAGCAAGTTCTTCATCGCCGTCGTCGTTGTGACGGCTTTGATCGCCGCCACCAATCTTCTGGCTGCTCGATTTTCCCATGTGAAGCAGAATAGCAGATGGAGCAGAAAGACAAAGGGAAGCCCAGATGGGCAGATATAAATTCCGAAGCAGAGCAGCTGCTACCGATGGATATCAAATGTGCATTTGTAGTTTCGCACACGATAATCTTCGCCCCAAAGAAATGAAAAGGAAAGAGAGGAGAAAGTGAGGCTGAGGCATTCGGAGAACTATCTTTATGAGAAAATTCGTTGCCCGTTCCCGGTAGAGTCAAGTAGACCCGGCAAATAATCCGATTCCTTCACCCAATCCGAACCCACCCAAAAAAATAAATGGGCTGAAGTTTTTATAATCCAAAGCCCAAATGACTACAACCCAATTAATTGTTTGTTTGTTGGATTTGGAAAATGAGAGTTTTGGACAACAAAATCTTTAGAAATTATGATGGATTATGGATTTGAAGAGTCTAGTGTTTGTATGATAGGTTTGATGATAGATTTTTGATGGATTTGTTACATAAATAACTAACCATAAAAGATTTGCAAATCCCAAATCAATATGTGAGATTTACAAGTCCGTGATGTTCATGAATTTGGTTCCAAAATAAAGATCAAATTCGTGGACCTCACGGATTTAGCACCCTTTCAACAAAAAAAAATGGACTTGTGTTAAATCCATCAAATTTTGGATTTGGATACAAAATCCAACAAGCAAACGAACCCTAACTTGTGGTTTTTTGTTAAACATAAAAAAATGTGTGGATTATACTACACTAAAATGTACCATGGATTTATGATACTAAAAATATGCATGATATATACTCCCTATACATCATTTTCTATGTATTAGCAATGAATCATATGTTCTTAATACATGCAATTTGCGCATAAATCTTGTAAAAAAAATTATATTTTACAAGATAAATGTATACTAAATATGGAATCGAAAGTGTAAAATAGTACCAAATTGGTGCTTTATCCAGCAACTTGTACAGGTGCACGAAAAATATTCCAAGTCGCAAAATCTCAATTTAGAGAAATTTTCTAATATAGAGAAAAGAAAAGAAAAATCTGAGATACTATCGAGTCTGATAACCTTCGCTAAATCATGGCCTGGAGATTACAACACTTTCATACGGATGCTGCATTCAGTTCGGGCTCAGCAACATACCACAGATCATCCAACAGTTACTGAATCATATCAGAAACTGCATGTTCCAGTAAGCTACAACCAGAAGTGGATCAAACCCCCGAGAGAAATTCTATAAAAAGTGAACATTAAAGCCGGGATAAATCGCGATAGGAGAAAGCAGTCAGTCCAAGCAAAAAGAATATTGGAGACTAACATCAGCACATCCGTGGGTTCCCAGTGGCAAGGATCAGCGACTCTTATGCTGCTAAGCACCTATCCTTTTCTGTCGATGCAGTTTGCATTTGACTCGTAGTTTCATGTCTCCTGGGAAACAGAGAGAAAGAAACATGAATGATTTTGAATTATAGAACTTTGGGCCATGCTTAGAGGTGGCAATTTCAATCCAATCCACCAATCCAATCCATCAATCCATTAAAAATATCCACCTAATCTAATCCATTTAAATCCAATCCATTTGATCCAAATCCAATTGGATTGGTGGATTCATGGATTGGGGCAAATTACGGTTTAGTACCTATAATTTTTATTTTTACATTTTGGTACCTAAAATTTAATTTTTATACGGAAAATATCAATGGAAAATTACGTTTTGGTACCTGAAATTTTTTATTGTGACATTTAGTACCTAAACTTTTCATATTTTTACATATTGGTCTTTGGTTGAGGGTGTCATTTGGATTCATGGATAATCCACCAATCCACTTGATCCAATCCATGAATCCACCAATCCATTAGATCTAATCCATTTGATCCATGGATCCACCAATCCAATCCACCAATCCAATCCATTTGCCACCTCTAGCCATGCTGTTATTTGACCAATCAAGGAAGGAGGAGCATACGTCGGGAAGCTCAGAAGTTAGCGTTTTAAACATAAGAGAAAAAAGAACTAAAATTCGACTAGCAGCAATTAGGTGATGAAGTAAAGGTTTCATTTACCTCTGTAAAGTGCTTCACCGGTGGTGGGCGACCACACAACTGATCATATAATCCCTGGAGGTGATTTGGACATTCACCGTCGTCGTCATCATCATCATATGTTTCTTCTTCCCCATCTTCGTTTGTGAATAATCTGTCATTGTAAATCGGAATAACCTGACAATTCTTGATCAAGTCGGGTATCTCATGCCACTCTGAGCGTCTAAAAGGTGTAGAGTACGAGCCGCGAAAGAAGAATTCAACGGTAGAAGAGTCATCCGTATTTTCCCTAGTGCCAGGTGGTTCAGGAGTACACCATACTAAGAAGTGACCATTCAAGAGACGCTCCTCTTTCTGATCTTCGTATTTTGGGAAAGGTTCCCAAACGTATTCGCTCACTACAACTTCAGCTCCATCACTTTCTTTATTGTTGAGCATCATGCACTGAACACGGAACTGGTAGTATACCTTATAAAAAAGTGTATCAAGGAAGTTGAGCGGTTCAAGGGAGTTGAGCAGCACGCAGAAAATCAACGACTTCAACATCCATGGTTGTCCGCGCAGCTTTGCTGTCACTACCGTGTTGTTATTATTACCATTTTTAGGTCCCTTTTTGTTTCCTTCTTCACCACCACTTTCACTGCCCCAGTTTGCAGGGAGTAAGAGGCTCGGGCACCTATAGAGCCTAGCTCGAACAGAATCCTTTGTGAACTGCATCAATGATACCAAAAAAGAAGCAAACATTATGACTACTATGCTTTTAGTCCCGCAATGAATGTGAGAGAGAGAGAGAGAGAGAGAGAGAGAGAGAGAGAGACCTTATCCACAAGCTTGTTGCATACTACTGGATCCAACTTCCAACACTGGCTAAAACACCAACGTATATTTGAGAAGTAGTGTTTCTTGACAGAGCTCGAAGTGACTTGCATCCATGTGCATCCAATTGACAGAGCTCGAAGTGACTTGCATCCATGTGCATCCAATTCTTGCAAGGATGAAGGAAGGTCTGGCAGATGCGTTAGTTGATCACAACCAAACAGAACGAGTTTATTCAATTTGGTTAGTTTGTGGATGGTGTCGGGGAGGCATGCTAGGCTCTTACAACCCCCGAGGATCAGTTCAGATAGTCGGATGAGATCTCCAATGGATGATGGCAGCTCTTTCATAGATGTGCTACTTAGATCAAGACTTTTCAGATGCATTAGATTACCAATGCTGTCAGGAAGGGTTGCTAGACTCTTGCAACCATTGAGGCTTAACTTAGGCACTAATCTTTCCAGTGAGAATTCAATAAAGCTCTCAATGCTAGAGAGCTTGCTACTAACATACAGTTGAATATTTTCGAGAGAATTCAACTTACAGAAGTCACCAGAGATGAGAACAAGTTGCTTGTTTCCCGAAAGATCGAGGTGCTTCAGCTCTGTAAACTTCTCCAACTCAACCACCTCTTCGATCAAACTACCAGTCAACTCTAACCTCTCCAGGCTTGGGACGACTGGAAATTCAGTCAACTTAGAGCAGCCATTGCATCGGAGTTCCAATATATGCAAGCGGGTGATAAAATTTGGAACATTCTGGATTGGTGTGAAGCTTAGATCCAACTTTCTCAGGCTGGGTAAAATGTCATGATGACCAGTACTTTGTCCTCCGTTGCAGTTTGCATAGTCTTCCAAGTTATCTAACTTTAGTCTCCTGCAACCCCACAAATAGAGAGACTCCAACTTCGGGAGATCCAAAATTGAGGAGGGAAGCTCCACTAAACTCTCACAGGAAGAAAGATCAATTTTTTTGAGTTTTTTAGCCTTGGAGAGATTAGGCAACTGTTTCAGTCTCTTCGATCCGCCAAGATGGAGGATTTTCAAATTCCTCAAATCCTGCAAGATGTACATACACAATGAGAACGTGTACGAGATTTGCAAAAAGAAGCCCTAGATTATTAAGATTAATGAAACACGTACCGCATTAAGTTCGTCACCTTCCCAAAGTTGTTCAATTAGACTATATGACAACTTAAGTTCGATAAGATTTTCAGCAGAAAATTGAGAAGGCAAACATTTAGAAGTAAACCAATGCCAATAAAGTATTCTCAACGTGTTTGGTAGATATTTCAACCCATTTTCTGACAGAACCATGTTGTGATGACCAATCAGGAGGAATCGAAGTCTCGTCATCTTCTCAAAAGTGTCGGGTTGCAATTGTAAGGAATGTTCACTGCATTCGATTTGGTAGTCCAAGAAGATACCTTCGGTGGATTCAGTCCCCTGTTTAGTGGAAAGAATAACAAAAAGATCCACAAAATTAATGATATCTTTAACATTTAGTGCCTAGCATTCAGAATATTTACAATCGGGTCCAAAATAATACTTAAACTTCAATTTGGAGAACAGATTAAATTCGACTAATATCGGGAAGCTCGTAGTTAGCAACTGAATATGGTTTTAAACATAAGTGAAAAAAGAACTAAAATTCGACTAGCAGCAATTAGGTGATGAAGTAAAGTTCCATTTACCTCTGTAAAGTACTTCACTGGTGGTGGTCGAGCACACAAATTTTATGTTTTATTTATCTTCTAATTATTATGATAATGAGGTGAAAATTTTAATAAAATTTATTTTATTATTTATTTATTTTTTAATTGTCACGTTACCTATTTAATAGTCAACTATGAGAGATGTTGCCACCTCAGCAAAAGTTAGCAAGATGAGTACTACCAAAAAAAAAAAAAAGAGGTTCAATTTTTATATGCTGAGAGAATAAGATTTTTCTTCAGCTACATTTCGTGTATGTTGGTTGACAAACATAAATGACAAAGTATGAATGAATACTATTTTTATGAATTTTGTTATTACATTATATAATACTCGCTAAAGGTTATGCTTATGGGTTTTCTATTTATGCTATGCTTTTGTTTTCATCGATTGTCGACCCAATGTTCGAACCTAAGGTGTAGTGCATATTTCATTCTCATATTATCACCAGACTAACTCTTTGAGATTTTATAATACGCTTTTGCACAAACACTTTTTTTTGTTATTTCATTTTTTTCAACTATAGACAACTAAGTGACTCCATAATTAAATAGACAGGTTATGAATGCTTATTAATGAGTGTTATAAGTTATAACCATTAAGAATAGGGTTAATAGTATTTTATCCTTCTAATATTGTAAATTAACATACTCATCTATTAAAATTTTGCACAAACAAATCGTTCTAATATTAAAATGTTATTCATATATTTTTCGTCTAATTAATAGACTATAAGTTTATAACCCAATTAGCCTTCATTTACTCTTAAGTCGTTTTGTCATTTCTTATAAAAACCCAACACTATGTTTGGGAAGGGGTGTAAATGGAAGGGGTGCAAGTTTGGGGGTAAACACAAGTTACAGGGTGTTTACCTCCGTTTGGTCATTTTGTAACAGTAGGGGGGTGCAAAACGTGAGCGTAAATTCACTGTTTCGGCTTACCCCCCAAATTGGGGTGCAAGGGAAGGAAGGAAGGGAGGGGGAAGGGGGAGGAGGGGAATTATGAATTTTTAATTAGATTATAATTACATAATAATTAATATTATTAATTTTTTCTTATATCTATATTAGTGTAGAAGTTGTTTGGGGTTGACCGTTTGACTCACAGAGAAAGTTTGTCAATGTTCGCCTAGTCAAATCGATATCTCTTAGTTGACCCGAATTTGCATTGAAAATTAGAGATAAGAAGCGTTTGTTGAAAAGATAGAGAGGAACAGTTTAGTTAACTCGATTTACTTTAATAAGTAGTTAAAACATACAGATTCGAACGTGTTTGACTAAGTTTGACCATATTCAATTTAAAGTTAGGCACGAGAACCCCCTTAGGATGACCAGTTACGAGTTGGATTTCGAGTTTCGAGGTTACTCATCCAATTTTTATTATTGTTGTTATAAATAATTATATTTGAGCATTATTATATAATAATTAATTTTATTAAAATTAATTTTATTTATTATTTATTATTATTATATATTGAATTTTCATGTTATTATTTTGTGATAATATTTTATAAATTGATAAATCTATTTTATAATAATATAATTACTTACTTTTTACTTTATTTGCACCCCCTACTTTTTCATCCAAACAACAATTTACCCCTCCACTTACACTCTCCACCAAGTTGCACCCCCAACAATTTACCCCTCAACTTGCACCCCACTCGAACTTGCACCCCCTTTGTTGCCAAACATAGTGCAAACCTCTGGTCCCCAATTCGACAAAAAAGGGAAAATTGTTTGGAACCAATTAGAGGGGTTCGATAGTGGGGGCATTATTTCTTGGGGGACTCGACTCTCGACATAGGGAGAATCAGCTGCAGAAGTGGACGCTGCTCGCCGGGAGAAAGCTGGTCGTTGTTTGTCCGCTCTAGTCATTGCTGCCGCAACCGTGTTCTAATCTCACCCGTTGTTGTCTTCTCCAGCTGCCCGCGAGGAAGGGTCGGGTGCAACCGACTATCGCTTAGGATATGCTCAGTAATCATTGGTTACTAACCTATGAGTAACTAAATTAGTAAATCTGGACCTTTAGATCTAAGTGGCCCCAGAAAATTCAGATTTAAGGGTTGTCAATTAAAGACATTTTATTTTTCCTAGTTTTCATAATTGGCTCTTATCTTCTTCGTTCTAACTCGGATTTCAATTTTATTTACACACATGGAACGAGTTCGTTGTGCTCTACAAAATGAGATCAATTTTCAATATATTTCGAGAAACTTTTTTTTCCAACTATATACCATATGGTAACTTCTTCGTTTTTGAGTCGTTTTTGAAAACGTTTGCTCAGAAGGAACTAGTTCATCATGATCTATTGGATCTACAAATTTCTGGGTGAAAAAAATACTATACCAAAAATTACCATACTTTACCACTATGGTATGTGGGTGGTAACTTGTGGTAAACAATGATGAAAGTCGTAAATGACAGTTAGTATACTCCTACTATCATGTATTCAAACTTCTTACCATATTGGTATGTTCATACCGTCATGGTACACTTTTTTACCATATGGTATTAAATATGAGCATAATAAGGTAATGACTGGTAAAAAATTATTCAATTTTTTATGTACTAAAAATATATCAAAGTGGATATCATTTTAAAGAGCACATTTAATCTGATTTATTTGTGCAAAAAAATTTAAATTTCTAGTTAAAACGAAAGAGAAATCGCCCGTTGAAGATTAAAGGGGAAAAGATAAAAGGCTTTCCAGAAGAGAGAGGGATGCTGATGTCATGCTGATGTAGACGAGTTATTCATGATTACTGACCATAGGGTTACTGACCTGATCCGTTCCCGGTGCAACCGCCTTTAAGGATCTGTTGGACATATTAGTCAGAGAGTCTTCCGTGAAGTCAGGGAATGAGATAAGCTTAAGGATAGGTTCTCTATTGAAGGGGACCGGTTTAGGGTGTGTTTTAATTTTTAATTGGGTTGTGATAGAAAATGATAAAAGGAATAAAGGGTAAGTGAGTGGCACTTGGGTCATTTGGGTGATTTCCTGTCCCATCTAATATAACTTAATATTAAAATATAACTTCGATGCCATCTTAATGTCATATGACATTAAACATTTTAAATAATTTAAAAAGTTTGGAATGTACATCGTAAATATGTTGTATAATGAGATTCTATCATATGGCATTAAACATTTTAAATAATTTAAAAAGTTTGGGATGTACATTGTAAATATTGTATAATGAGATTCTATCATTGCGTCGTACACCAAACTAATAGATACTTATGGTGCTATCTTTCACTCATTGCAGAGAGCAAGGGAGTGAGCCATATTTAATTACTAATATAAACTCAAGTTAATAGAAAATTAGTTTCAAAAAAATAATAAAGAAAACAAATAATACGATAAAATTTAATGTTTAGATAATAATTGAATTATAATTTATACCTTGTTCTCTCGGAATAGATAAAGAATATCTTGAAATCTCCACAACCATGAACGTTTTTCAATTAGCCGTTCTTCATTGACGATATTGCGACCAAGGTCTTGTAGCAGACGATTCATACTTAGTTCGCCATCAATGCTTATAATAAGAGACTTATCGACAAGGTTAGTGATGAGGTTGACTCCTCCACCTTCTAAACCCATTAATTCCTCAATTCTCTCTCGATAGTAACCTTGCCAAGGAGCAAAGCATGCAAGACAAAGGAATATGTCTTTCTCTCCCGGGCTCAATCCATCATAACTCCTTCTCAAAACACTCTGCACTACTGAGTTTGGATTATTTTCCAAAGCATCTAACTCACGATCCCAAAATTGGAGGTCCCGACCAAATAAGTGTGCGCCCAAGACAGTGATTGCTAATGGATTTCCACCCACGTAATCCACTGCTCTCCGGATCATCTCCAGATATTCAGTTTGGACACTTTCTTGTCTGAAGGCATGCAAGAGGAAAAGTCGAGACCCTTCTTCATCGCACAGACCTTTAACTTCATATACATGATCGCAAACACTCTTAAGAAGTTGTTTGTTCCTACTTGTCATGATGATTACACTCCCAGTACCAAATAAATGGCAGTACTGTCCATTTAACAGATCCTTCAGTGGCCCAATGTTACCCACATCGTTACCTGCATCATCGATCACGATCAAAGCCTTCATACGACCAAGACGGCGAAGCATCATATCATAGCATACTGTTCCACCAGCTCTGCCATTCTCATCGCCCAATAACTTCAAAAACAAGTGATTTTGCAAATTACAAAATGGCTGTAGAGACCCACCAGCGATGGTTTCCGTAAAATTACTGAAGAAGTAGGAAGCTTCGAATTGAGATGAGAATACGTCGAAGAAAGCCTTAGCAAGAGTAGTCTTGCCAATGCCACCCATTCCCCAGAGCCCAATCGTCCAATTACTCCTCTCCTCGGAGCACAACAAGGCTTGTAATTGTTCAATTTGCCTCTCTACTCCAACCAAACCTCTGCTAGCTGAATATGCTGAAAAGTTTACCATCTGGCTGCAGCTGTAGCGTATTGCCTGGAATACAGCTCTGCCGATTTCCTCGATGAGTTTAGTTTCAGGTCTGGAGGAAGAGAAGCCAACAAATAGAGATTTCAATTAATTCAGCAAATACGGCAACAAATATACACATTTAAACGACGAAGAGAAGCCAACAATTAACCAATTAATGGGGAGGTGGGTTTAATATACCTGATGACCTGAGAATCGAATCCGGAGAGATTGGCTATCTCACTCAATACAGATCTCCAGCTTCGAATTCTCCCAGCAATAGAAGAGGGCAGCTTCTGGTTTTCAACCTCAGAAGGATCGACCCCGTAGAAAACCGGTATAACCCTCCGTCCGTGCTGCTTCATACACCGGAGAATCTCCTCGAGCTCCTCCAAGCACCACGGCGAATCGGTGTATTTGGGGGAGAGAATCACAACATAGACGTCGGATCTCCGAATTGCCAGCAAGAGCGACGGCGAGATCGGCTCCCCTCTCTCCAGATTCACATCTTTGTAGACCGCCAATTTCCGTAAATCATTCAGGTGGTAGTAGAGGTGGCTGAGGAAGGAGTTCCGCACATCGGCTCCTCTAAAGCTGATGAAGACGTCGTATTTGCTCAATCCGGAACCAGATGCGCTGCTGCTGCTGCTGGTGTTGAAAGGAATCAAATCCAAGGAAGAAGAAGAAGAAGAAGAAGAAGAAGAAGAAGAAGAAGAAGAAGAAGGAGCCGGGAAGGGAGAAGGGGGCGTGAAGAGAAGAGGGCGGACGAATTTGTGGCGGAGCCAGTCACAGAGTTTGGTGGGAAGAATCAGAAGATCGTTAGCACTGATGAGCAGTTTCTTCTGCCTCTTGCTTGGCCGGCTCGGAGCCAGAGCAAGTTGTTCTTCTTCGTTGCCACTGTCGTCTGGGTCGTCGTCGCAACGGCGATTCATCTTCCTCTTGTTGCCTAGCTTTCCCATCACGGCAAAGAAATCCAAATCACAGCGGTGGATGCTGCCTCTGAAAGGGGGATTTCGAATTGGAGGGCCGGCTTACTCGGTGTGGGTGGTAGGTGCAAATGTCTGAAGGAGGAAATTGACTTCACTCGAGGAAGACTTCTCAAGTCTCCTCTCTTTTTCTACCTACTCTTTTTCTACCTACTCTTTTTCCTAACTCAATGGACCAGCCCATTACTGCGATTCAAAAAAGTCAACCAAACTCAACGGACCAGCCCATAGCGCCATATTTATGCCCAAATCATTCCTACTTCTGTTCCGCTGCTTGTAATGACAAATTGGACCCAAACCATTAATTAAGCAAGCTGCAGCCAAACAAAAACCTAGCTCCACCTCTAATTAAATTAAGAATTTCATGGGCGTCTTTTTAGCGTCCCATTTTTCTAAAAAAAAAAATGTTTGTTTGAAAAATGGGAGGCTGAAGCTTTAGATTGTAAATAATTTAAATTTAATTTTAGAACGGTTGAAAATATATTTTATAATTTGCATTGTTTGATAATTCTGATTGTTAATGTTCAATAAAATAGATATTCTATTTATTTATCAAATTACATGTTTATGCTTAATTAAAAGAATCAGAGTAACTCGAAAAATGTTGATAACTTGTTGGTAAGAGTATTTACTATTTAGTTACCTGAATATTAAAAAAGGAGATAAAGTAAGGGGAAAAAAATCTCACAAATCAAAATGTAGAATCTCTATAATTATTTGAGGTTTGATATCTCTAAATGTTAGATATTTGGACTCTCTAAAACTAACATCTACGATACACAAAATAACAAAAAAAAACCCTAACTTTCTACATAATCTATGATCCAAATTTTTTTCTCCAAACAAGCCTAAATTTATAAGTATGATATGCCTTTTTATTATGTTTTCTTATCAAATATGTACATTTATTACTTTTTAATAATAATACACCTATAATATAGAAACATAATCAACAATATCCCTCAATTAAAGTTTTTATCAAAAGCTATTAACTATGGTCTAACCAGCACCAATTTGTAATTTCAATTTTCCTACATTTTTGGGTTTCAAATCCTCCTATATTAACATGGCAAAGGAAAGGTGAGTTATTAGGCCGCAAAAATAGACATGACAAAAGCTTATGACAGAATGGAGTAACATTTTTAGAAAGGAATTGTGCAGTGTATGTGGTTTGCAGACTGATGGTTATGCAAAAAAAATTGGTAAAATATTTACCATGCTAGAAATTTGCAGGCTTAATATATTTGTATGGCCTAAACTTTTCACATAATAAACATGCTGACCAATCTTTTCTATGTATAACATCATGGCCCAAACTATACACCAAAGTACGAAATTGGACAAACTCGAAGTTTGACCTTTATTTTGGACGGTCAACACGCCACATCACCCCCAAGTCAGCACTTTTCACTTAATTTTTTTTATATTTTCCACCTATTATCATTTATCATTTTCACTTTGAACCCAAAAAAAGGAAAATATAAAAAAAATTCACCTTTTAATTTTTTTTGTTCAAAATGAAAATGATATATGTTAATAGGTGGAAAATATAAAAAAATTTAAGTGAAAGGTGTTGATCACTTGGCGGTGACGTGGCGCATTGACCATTAGTCAACGCGTTTGAAAATTATTAAAAAATTCACCTTTTAATTTTTTTTTGTTCAAAATGAAAAAAGATAAATGTTAATAGGTGGAAAATATAAAAAAATTTAAGTGAAAGGTGCTGACTTGGCGGTTACGTGACATATTGACCGTTACTCAACGCGTTTGACCATTCAAGATAACGGTCAAACTTCGAGTTTGACCAATTTCGTAACTTTAGTGTATAGTTTAGCCATGATGTTAGAGATCGAAAAAATTGGCCAGGGAGATTTATTATGTGAAAAATTCAGGCCATACAAATATATTAAGTATTAACCCAAATTTGTATTACACAATTATTATATAATATCGAATAACTTTTACATTACACTCAGATCGACATCCCCAGGAACCAAGCATCTCTTTCCAAACGTCGATGCAGTTTGCATTTGACTTGTAGTTTCATGTCTCCTGGAAAGGGAAAGAAAGAAAGAAACATGAAAGATATGAATTAGAGAACTTTGAGTCATGCTGTCGTGTGATCAATCAAGGAGGAGGAGGAGCATAATAGATCGGGAACTTCATAAGTTAAGCAACTGACGAAGTAGAGTTCCATTTACCTCTGCAAGGTAGTTCATCGATGGTGGGTGAGCACACAACTGATCATATAATCCCTGCAGGCGGTCGTTTGGAGATTCATCATCATCTTCTTCGCCATCATCATTTTCTTCGTTTGTCACCACTCTGTCATCATAAACAGGAATAACCCGGCCATTCCTGATCAAATTGAGTGTCCTGGATCCATCCTTAGTCTTGTAGCTGTGTCGAAAGAAGAATTTCAAGGTTGAACCATCATCCGCATTTTCCCCATCGACAAGTGGTCCACTAGTAGACCATACCAAGAAATGACCATTTGGGTGACGCTCCTCCTCCTTCGGATCTCCACATTCTCGGAAAGATTTCCAGTAGCAAGAGCTCACAACAACTTCAGGCCCAGCACTGTCCTTATTGTTGAGCATCACGCACTCAACATGCCACTCAACCAGGAACTTGTCGTCCTGATTAATGAGAAGGGGATCAGGGGAGTTTACCAGAGCACAGAAAATTGTCGACTTCGGCTTCCATGGTTGTCCACGCAGCTTTGCTGTCACAATCTTGTTATTATTGCTATCATTAGATCCCATTGTACACCATTTTACCGGGAGTAAGAGGCTCGAGCGTTGAGAGACTCGAACTGAATCTTGTGCGAACTGCATTGATGATACAACCAAGGGGTGAGAAGTAATGACCACTATTATATTAGTTCCGTTCAGAGAGAGAGAGAGAGAGAAAGCTACCTTATCCACAAGCTTACTACATACTCCTGGATCCAGCTTCCAGCACTGGGCAAAGCTCCAGGTTGTATTTGTGAAGTCAAGTTTCTCAACAATGCCGATTGACAAGGTCTGAAGCGACTTGCAGCCTTGTGCATCCAAATTTCTCAAGCATGAAGGAAGCTCTGGCAAATGCCTGAGTTGATCACAACCAACCAGATCGAGTGCGTCCAGATGAATCAGTTTGTGGATGGTGTCCGGAAGACTGGCTAGACTTTTGCAACCCCTGAGGCTCAACTTAGGCAACCGTACGAGATGACCAATGCTGTCAGGAAGGCCGGACAATTTGCAACAACCATCCAGCTCAATCTTTTCCAGAGATTTCAACTTGGAGAAGTCACCAGCAAAGAGAACAAGTTGCTTATTATTTGAAAGATTGAGGTGCTTCAACTCTGTCAACTTCTCAAACTCAACCATCTCTTGGATCGAACTACCAGTCAACACCAATTTCTCCAGGCTTGGGATGACTGGAAAATCAGTCAACTCTGGAAATTCAGTCAACTCTGGGCAGTCATCGCATAGGAGTTCCACAATATGCAACCGGCAGATGAAATCAGGAACCTGCTGAATTGATGTCCTGCTCAGATTCAACTTTTTCAGGTTGGGTAGAAAAGTAGAATGACCAGTATTATGTTCTCGGCTGCTGTTTGCATGGTTTTCCAAGCTATCCAACTTCAGGTTGATGCATTCTCTCACGTCGAGTTCTTCCAACTTGGGGAGATCCAAAATTGACGTGGGAAGCTCAACTAAGCTCGCACAGGAAGCCAGATCAATTACTTTGAGTCTTTTAGCACTGGAGAGATTAGGCAACTTGACCAGGCTTCTGGATCCAGCAAGAAAAAGGAATTTCAAATTCCCTAAATCCTACAAGTATACATGTATATAATTAGCACGAGCTGGAAATACACATTCCTTTTAAGAAGAAAGGTAACTCAAATATAGTTAAGAACTACGCACGTACCACATTGCACTCGCATTCCCAAAGTTGTTCAATCTTGCTGCGACACAAATCAAGTGTGACAAGGTTTTCAGCAGAGAATTGGGGTGGCAAATATTTTGATGGGAAATAGCGCCACTCTAAAATTCTCAATGCATTTGGTAGACATTTCAACCCATCTTCGGACAGAGATAGATAGCGATCATCACCTTCAATCACAAGGACTCGCAGATTTTCCATCTTCTCAAATGCATCCGCTTGTATGCATGTGGAACAATCAAACTTGCCAACCGTTTTATTTAAGATGCCTTCAATTGATTGAGTGCCCTGCTCGATGGAAACAGTAAAAGAAAAAAATTACTTAACTCGGACTAGTTATAACGCAGTGGAGTTTAGCCTTTACAAAACACCAAAAGAAAAGATACATGTTATACCTTGTTTGCCCGGAAGAGGTAATACAGATCTCTAGGCTTCCACAACCTCGTACGTTTTTCAATTTGCAGTTGTTCATTGACAATGCTTTTACCAAGGTCACGTAGCAGACTAGGCATTGTTGCAAATACACCACCATCCTCAGCAAATACGTTTACAAGAGACTTATCGACAAGGTTGGTGATGAGGTTCACATTCCCGCCATCTGAAGACATTTCCTCAAGTATCTCCAAATACCGAATACCCTCATTGTCATAAAAACAGGCAAGATCAAGGAACACAACTTTCTCTGCAGGCCTTAATCCATCGTAACTTCTTCTCAGGACAGTCTCAACTACTGGATTCAGATTATCTTGCAAGGCGCCTAGCTCACGATCCCAAAACTCGAGGTCCCGACCACGTAAGTGTGCCCCCAACACAACAATTGCTAGTGGGTTACCGTCTACGTACTTTGCAGCCCTCAAAGCCATCTCCATGTATTCGGATTGGGGATCATTCCCTTTGAAGGCATGCATGCAGAAAAGCCGAAACGCTTCCGCATCATCCAGACCCTTGACTTCATATACATGATGACAAACACTCTTGAGAAGTTGTTGGTTCCTACTGGTCATGATGACTACACTCCCTGCACCAAACAAATCGCAGTACTGTCCATTTAACAAATCCTTGAGCCGTACAATGTTGCCCACATCGTTACCCACATCGTCGATCACCACCAAAGCCTTCATGCGACCAAGGCGGTTCAGCATCAAATCATAAGATAATGTTCCAACAGCTCTGCCATTCTCATCATCGCGCAACAACTTTGAGAAGAAGTCGCTTTGCAAGTTACCAAATGGCTGCAGAGACAGCCGGCTTGCGATTTCGTCTGCAAAATCACTGAAGAAGTAGCAAGTTTCGAATTGGCAGGAGAATAAGTCGTAGAAAGCCTTAGCAAGAGCAGTCTTGCCAATGCCAGCCATTCCCCACAGTCCAATCGTCAAATTAGCCCTCTCATCCGAGCACAACAGCCGCTGAATGTGCTGTATCCTCCTCTCTACTCCAACCAAACCTCTGCTAGCCGAATATGATGAAAACTTTACCATCTGGCTGCCGGCGCGTATTGCTATGAATACCGCTTTGGTGATTTCCTCCACGAGTTTAGTTTCAGGTCTGGGCGAGATAGTACGCAGTTAAATTTTTTAATTAATTCGACAAGAGAACAGAATAATAAGTAGATATAAAATACAGGGAGTTCTCAAGACATGGGCGGGCAAATAGCAGGTCAGTGTAATTTGCGTTGATATAAATACCTGGTGACCTGGGAGTCGAAACCAGAGAGGTTGGCTATCTCACGCAGTGCAGATCTCCAGCTTCGAATTTCCTCAGCACTGCCAGAAGAGGGCAATTTCTGGCTCTCGACTTCGGAAGGGTCGACGCCGTAGAATACCGGTATGACCCTCCGTCCGTGCAGCTTCGTACACCGGAGAATCTCCTCGAGCTCCTCCAAGCACCACGGCGAATCGGTGTATTTGGGGGAGAGAATCACAATATAGACGTCGGATCGCTGAATCGCCAGCAAGAGCGACGGCGAGATCTGCTCCCCTCTCTCCAGATCCACATCGTCCTTGTAGACCTCCAATTTCCGCAAATCGTTGAGGTGATGGTGGAGGTGGCTGAGGAATGAGTTCCGAACATCGGCTCCTCTAAAGCTGATGAAGACGTCGTATTTGCTCGATCCCGAACCAGGAGCACTACTGCTGTTGTTGTTGAAAGGAATCAAATCCAAGGAGGAGAAGGAGGAGGAGGAGGAAGAAGAAGAAGAAGGAGTCGGGAATGGAGAAGGGGGCGGGAAGAGAAGAGGGTGGATGAATTTGTGGCGGAGCCAGTCATAGAGTTTGGTGGGAAGAATCAGAAGATCATTACTACTGATGAGCAGTTTCTTCTGCCGCTTGCTTGGCCGGCTCGGAGTCAGAGCAAGCTGTTCTTCTTCGTCGCCGTTGTCGTCTCTGTCATCGCGACGGCGATCCATCACGGCCAAGCAAGAAATCAAAATCTGAATAGGGAATTTCAAATTGGGGGGCGGCTAACTGTGTGCGGGTGGTATGTAACAAAGAGTGAAGGGAAGGAAAGGAGGAAATTGAGTGGTGGCACTGGCAAGCATCCCACTTCAGCTTCGCTCGGCGAGAAGCGATCAAGCGAAGACTTCCCGAGTCTCCCATCTTTTCCCTTTTTGGCGACATTTGCGGTACCGGGCCCAAACTGGTGACGGATTTTCTTCAACAGTGATTATAATAAATTAATAATCAATCTGTACATTATCATTTATTAACAACAATCTTGTTTAGTAAAAGGGTAAATGACTATGGAATGCAAATGTGAGTAATAAACATATTTTTCAACACATTTATACATGTTTGGTTAATTTAAAATAATAGAGAGTGCAAAATGAGGGTACACAAGTTACTATTTTGGCTTATCCCAAAATATGGGTGCAAGAAAAAGAAGGAAAGGGAGGGGAAGAAGAAATTATGGTTTTTTTATTGTGTTATAATTATATAATAATTAATATTATTGATTTCAGTAATGTAGACATTGTTCAGGGTTGATCGTTTGAGTCTCGGAGCAAGTTTATCAATGTTCATCAAGTCAAACTGAGATCTCTTGGTTGACTCGAATTTGCATTGGAAATTAGAGATACGATGTGTTTATGGAAAAGGTAGAGAGGAAGTGTTTGGTTGACTCAGTTTACTAGACTAAACAGTTAAAAACTTACAGATTTGAAACTCGAATTTGCATGGGAAATTAGAGATACGAAGTGTTTATGAAAAAGGTAGAGAGGAAGTGTTTGGTTGACTCAGTTTACTAGACTAAACAGTTAAAAACTTACAGATTTGAAAGTGTTTGACTAAGTTTAACCATATTCAATTCAAAGTTAAATTAGACACGAGAACCCTATATGATGACCAGTTACGAGTTGGGCTTTCAGCTTTGATGTCGCTCGATCAATGATTATTATAATTGTTCTAATTTATTATTATTTGAGTATTATTATATAATAATTATTTTTTTATCACTATATTTATTAATATTATTATATAATGATATTTATTTTATTATTTTGAGATAGTATTTTATAAATTTGATAATTCAATTTAATAATATAATCATTTAATTTTCACTCTATTTGTACCCTCTAATTTTTCATGAAACCGACAATTTGCCCCTCCACTTACAACCCCCCCTCCCATCAATTTGCACCCCCTACAATTTACCCATTAACTTGGACCCCCTCGAATTTGCACCCCGTTGTTGCCAAACATGTTGTGAAGGTTTCTAACTTTTTTCCTACAAATTTTAATGGACCATTTTTCTTTTGTTTGAGTCGTAATTCAATTTTTTTGCATGAACAACTAAGATTGAATGTGCTTTTCAAAATGATATCTATGTACCATGGTAATAATGTTTGGTATTGTAAAAGATCATAGCAAGTGGTATGGACGTGTACCATGATGGTATGAATATACCAAACTGTAGAATGATTGAATACATGATAGTAGAAATATTCAAACTGTCATTTATCATATTCATCATTTTTTTACTACCAGTTACCACCCCTATACCAGGATGATATGAAGTTGTATATTTCGGTCCTATGTTTTAAAAAAAAAAAAAATAGAACCGATAGATCACGATGAACTCATTCCTCTTGTGCAAAAAAAAATTTCAAAATTCGAGTTAAAAACGAAGGTGGTAACTAGTGGTATGAATTTTTATCTAGAAATATATTGAAAACCGTTCTCATTTGGTAGATTACAATGAACTCATTCCATCTATGCAAAAATTTAAAATTAAATTTAGAACAAAAAAAAATCCAAGTAAGAAAATTAGGGAAAATTAAAAAAACTCATTAATTCGTAGTCCTTAGATCTATTCTCTTCTTACCCCACTCAAAACTAAGGATCTAGATCTTGCTGTGCATACAATCTCACAATAGAAATGTGTTTTCAAAAAGTATAGAAAGTCAATTATACTAGGAAACTGACATTCTTTTATTTATGGTTACATGTCAGATGGAAAAGCGTGTTGATTTCAACAGAATACACACTCGTCCTAACCCACCAATCACAAAAGCAACTAAAACTCGCTCTCAACCCAAAACTCGTTGACACCAGATTCAACCTATTGTTTTATTACTTGGGTGCGGGCCGATAGAAAGTGGACCGAGTTTTAACGAAATCCACAACCCAATCAATCTGTCAACTACAAAAATGAGTAAAAATCACTCCCGAGCTAACACTTGCCAACACCATGTTCAGTCCTTTTGATTGGCTCGAATTAGGTTGGATACTCATACATGAAATGACATATATTTTGGGTGCAGATAGGATGACCGAGTTTTAACAAATTCAGTTGGATAGTCACCCCTAAAATGACATTGGTTTGCATTTTGAGTGTGGGTCGGAAGGAAAGCTGGATGATTTTTAACAAATCCACATACGGCCTAACTCAATAGTTACAAAAGCGGGTAAAACTCGCTACAACGAGGAAGAGAAGGGATAAGGCCAAACCTTATCCAACTGATGCCCATGGCTGCATAGGTACCCATGGGTTCACAAATATAACCGTAAGAAATTTATTCAAACATTTGCGTTATAATACTATAAAGATTTTCTACAAATATATCTCCATATCCATATTATTAGAATTATATTATCATAACACTAATAATATCCTTATATTTCTAATCATATTATTCTATTGTCACCCCCTTAATAATTACTCGAACTTCAACTTAAAAAGCTGAAGGGTTCATATAAAAATGGAAACCACTATAGTTAGACCCCGTTTAGTATCATTTTGTTGATGTTGTGGTTGTAATGGTGTTGTGTAACATATGTACAATCACAACGGGGAAAAAATAGAAAACACAAACATGTTTAGTTTATAAATCTGAAAATCATGAAAGCTTACTACAATAAACAAAAACAAGTTTAGTTTCTATTATAAGAACTAAAAACCAGAAAAAAGAGATATATTTTCAATTTTAAGCAAATTCTAACAAAAATCAACACACTTGACATCAATCATGTTGCTTTCAAAAAATATACAAAACATGATTATTAGTCCATATCTGATTATCAATTTCATCACACATTTCAATCATCTCACATGTTGCTGCAATGCTAACGTTGAACTCAGTGAGTGGTAGCTCAACCCTAGAAGTTGAACCTTTTTATCTTCATAATTTTCATCTTCATTAAATATCTTTGAGACACCAAATAACTTATTTATGTATATATAATATAAGGATAAATTGTAAGGTTGGTAGCTTAGATTACTAAAATAGTTCATGTTTGATCACTAAAAATATTTAATTTCATTCGTGGTCATAAGGTTAGTAGCCAAAAACTAATGTCGTTAACAAAACTTGACGGAGACCAACAAAGAGTGACTAAACTTGGAATGTTAAACTAATCTTAATGGTCATGAATGAAACTAAATATTTTTAGTGACTAAACATAAAAAAATTTAGTGATTTAATTTCCAACCTTGCAGTTTATCCTATAATATAATAATTGTTTTTACATATCGGAACTAAACCAATTTGATCACTATCCCTAACTCACTTTCTCCACCTGCCCAACTATTAAACTCGGGTTAGACAACATTGCTCCTAAGAGATATATATCTCATTAGAGAAAAAAACCTAGCTCTCGAACTCCCAACACCGGCGTCACACGATAACAATCAAACCCTAGCTCTCCAATCCCAGTCATCCCTCTGTAGAAAAATGTCCTCCCCCGGCGTAAAAAGAAGCCCCGCCCGCTACGCCGTGTGGATACCGGACGAATTGACGACGGGAATCCTGTGGATGCTGCCGAACGCCGCCTCCCTCGCCCGATTCCGTTGCGTCAGCAGATCGTGGCGCCGCATCCTCTCCGAATACATCACCAGGATCCTCTTCTCCGACGACCAGGCCGCCCGCCGGATCACGGTCGCCCGCTGCTCCGATCCGGAGTCGTGGCGCCGCCTCCTCGGTGAATTCGTCGGGAAAACCCTCTTCTGCGACGACCAGGCTGCCCACGTCATGATCGCTCGCAACAAAGGGAAGTACGCCACCACGACGTCGTTTTCCATCCACTCCAACGACGACGATCTCCACCACGTGTCCTCGGGGACGCTGACCGCTTCGGGCCTGATCCTCGGGGGACCCGCCGTCATCGCGGGCAGTTCCAGAGGCATCTTCTGCCTCTGGAACTGCGCCCCCGGGACCCTGACGGACAAAAGGATCATCCTCTGGAATCCGACGACGTCCGAGACAAAGGTACTGCCCTCCCTCGCCCCTGTCCACCCTAGCCGGGTTCATGGCCGGCTAGGTGAATGTCTCGGGCCGGTCGGGTTTGGTTTCGACCCGATAACCAATGACTATAAAGTACTTGTCAGGTTCACCACCCTGAAGCCAATCCAGCGCGTGGAGTATGATTTAGAGTCCGAACAATCGGAGAAAATGTTCGTGTACAGCGTGAAGGGAAATTCGTACAAACGCCTCCACGGTGCACCAGTGGAGGTATTTCGCGGTCAAAGGGTACACGAGTACCCTCTGACCGCTACGTCATCCAGAAGTGAAAAATGTCACTGGTTGTCGCCTTGGTGCACCAACGAGTATTACTATCGATTCACCCGCTTCGACGTGAGCACCGAGGCGTTCACGACGCTGCAGGTGCCAGTCCCGTCCCAGCAGGTGCGCTACTTGACGTGGCACAATGTCAGAGACTCGTTCCACGTGGCGAAAGACGGGTCGTGCCTGGTCGCGGTTTTTTCCTCTTCGGCAAACGAGCATGGAGTTTTTTTCGAGGTTTGGGCGGAGCTTGACTATGCAGCGCTTCAGAGGCCACATGAATGCTCATGGACCATGCTGTACAATGTCTCGAGCCTTCTTCGTCCTCCTCCTCGGGCCTTTGCGACCAGGTTGCACGTCCCCCGGCTGTGGAAGGACGGCAAGCTCTTTGCCCGGTTCGTGATGGGAGACGACGAGCTGCGCGTGGTGGATCTGGAGAAGGAGAGCTGGATGGTTTTGGATTCGGTGGAGGTTAAGTTGTTAGGGAAAGAGGATTATTTGGAGCTCGTAACGTATTTTCCATCCTTGGTGTCGTTGTCTGGCTCTAGGAAGAGACAAAGATGTCGTCTGGTCTGTTAGAAACGCATGATATTTGACATATGTATGGTGATCACTCCAATATGAAGATGAGATTCTTGAGAAGGTGGATGATCACATTGAGGTTTGTATCACTGATATTTTTGGGTGTTGGCTTTTTTACTTCTGTATATTCTTGTTCATGTACAGTAGTAAGACTAGCTAGTGTAGAGTGTCATTTGGGTTTTTTTGTTGCAGGAAGTGAAGAAAGGTTCCTACTGATTATTAGGTAATGATATTTCTAGCCCCCCTTAATCTTTCTTATGGATGAATGATGAACATATTAATGTATTTTGATGTGTAAGGAATTATTCAGGGTTCGTTGGATGGGTTATTGATTGTGTTGCGGTACATTCATGCACAAATAATGACCTACCGAGTCATTTGGGTGTATTGATTATCAATATGGTGTTTGTATCGTTTCATGTGAAGATGAAGATGGTAATGATCAAGGTTCAGGTGGCCTCCATGGATTATACGATCGGTGTCGGTATGTGTATTAGCTGGTGAAAATCATAGGTGAATTGACTAAGAATGGGGCAACCTATAAAATTGAGAAGATTTCATATCGTGTCGAGATAGTTCAATCAACCCTTTTTCTTATCTTGTAAATAGTAAAATGACTCAATGATTTTTAAGCACACAAAAATAATGCAGATTCAATTTGGTAAATGTATGAACTAGGAAGTATATATTTGTGCATATATGTTCTACACAAGTGAGTCACATGCATCTACTTCAGTGTTAGCAAAACCGTACCGTATTGACGTTCAAATTGGGAAACGGCTATCGGAGACTAATTTGGTAGACAAATTTAGTTTTATAAAATGATTGAATCACTATTTCAGCACAAAACATCCTACCATTTGATTACGGGTTAGGTTTAGTATTAAAAAATTTAACAAAAATGTAAACAAATATTTTTTTAATATAAATTAAATTGTTCCTCTTTGACATCAACAAAATCACTCAAAGTGGTGTATATCTCTTATGAAAGGTGCAATTTACGACATTAGAAAACTCTTGTTACGCCATATTTAGAGCACATTTAATTTTGTTTTCACGTTTGTCACGAATAAGAGCTTCTAAGGCAGCCTCGAGAGCAGCCACTTGCTTCTCCTTCTCCTCCAGCAGCTCCTCCCACCCGACGGACGACGACGATGATCCTCAGCCTCATGACTCGCCGACTCCCGACGTAGAGCAAGCACAGGCCCCGTCGATTCACCAGCAGATGAAAGGTCTGGCCGGTCTGGTCCACGAGGGTCAAATCTTCCATCAGCTCCTCCAACTTGTCGCCGTGAATCGTCACGCCCAGCACATCGAGCGCCTTGTAGGGCGCGGCGGAGGAACGGCGGCCGACGACGGCTAGAGGTTCAAAACGAGAGCTGTTTGCATGGATCACGTCGGAGAGGTAAGGATCGTCCAAGTAATCGTACACGAGGATGTACGGGTACCCTTTGCTCGTACGGATGAACTCGTTGTCCGACTTGAGGTGATATACCGACCATGTTGTCGAGTTGTGCTGCTTGTAGACGAAACTCAATTGTATGAGCACAAACGTCGTCATAATTAGGGCTAGGAGAATGTGTGGAATGAATAAATCGCGGCAACCCATTTTGGCTTGTTTTGAAGATGTGGGAAATGATCGATCGTTTCAGAGACTGTAGGAGGGATTTGTACTTTATAGGGTGGATTATATATTAGTTTGAGTTAGATTCAATGGACTTGTGGAATTAACTACTAATTAGTAATTACTTCAATATTAATTATTTTGTGTTTCCCATGTAAGGCCTTTTCATCTTCGTTTATCCTTCTTTCAATTGCTTCTTCTAGGAGACAGAAAGAATCAATTGCTTTGTATTGATGAATCCGAAAAAGAATCGTAGTGCTTCTAAACTCTACAGAGTTATGGGATCCTCTTTTATACAAGTAGTCGTTGGATGGAGGAGGGAAAGGCAATCGGTAATATAACAAATACGTCCTCTGCGTTCTAAAGATTGCTAACTTGATCATGCAAGTTTTGTAATGTTCACACCTGTGTCTATTCATATCATCTAGTTTCGCTTTCACTAACCAACATCGAGCATCATCAATTTATATCAACATATTAATCTTCACTCACCGATTTACCAAATTCAAAGGATACAAGTATAAATTTTCATAATGGTACCTATACCTAGACATACAAACTAACTAGTCCTGGTCTAATAATTAACTAAGAATTCCAAAATCTACAAGTGTATATATGAACCACCCGATGAAAGAGTTTGGTTTTTCACACGAGATGACCCGCCCTATTAATTATAGTTATGAAGAGCGAAATTGAAACGTAACACACTGATGGTACCACCTGATTGGATTAGCTTAAGCCACCGCGAGTGACGCAAATCTCTCAGCGCTGACCAGCCGAATAATGACCATAACCTTAAATCGATATTTTCTTACGATCTTAATTTTTAATATCATAGTTACCAAGTTTCGAAACATTTTCATTAAAACATTTTTAACTATATGAAAGAAATAAAAACAACAATGTTAATCAATTTTTTATTTTATTTCCATACCTTGATTTTGTAATAATTAGTCAATTTTATTTATTGCATAGGAGAGAGACGATTTCAATCTCCATTATTGTACAGATAAATAACAGGAAGATGCATGCATGCATGGAATTATTCGTCGCTACTCAGCGCTTTCACCACAGCCTTAAGAGCGATCACCTCTCTCTCCTTCTCCGCAAGCGACTTCCTCAGCAACGACTCCTTCTCCTCCCTCACCTTCTCCTTCTCCTCCACGACCTTCTTCCAGCTCTCGTTCAACGCCGAATACTTGTCGCCACCATCAGCAGCATCATCTTCAGTCGGAGGAGCAACCAAAACGGCGCCGTTGCTCATGTCCCACACGCTCCATATCGTGCTGATCCGCGGCTTCACCCCGTACTTGGACCAGCCGAAGTGGTCGTTGATCCTCAGCCGCACGATCGGCTGGCTCGCCACGTACACGAAGCAGAGGCCCTGCCGGTTGACGATGAGGTGAAACGTCTGGCCGGTACTCGGGTCGGTCAGGGTCAGGTCCTTGGCCAGCTCCTTCAGCTTCTCGCCTCCGATCGTCACGCCGCAGACCTCCAGCGCCTTGAACGCGGCGGGATGGCCCACCGCTGTCGGCAAATTCCAGCGGGAGTCGCTGGCGTGGATCATCGCGAAAACGTTGGGATCGTCCATGTACTCGTAGACGTAAACGACGCCCGGGTGGCCTTTGTGGGTTCGGAGGAATTGGTTGTCGGACTGCAACTTGAACGCCGACATATTTCGTTATAGAGCTTGTTGTTTGTATGGAGATTGGAAATGGGGGCAATGAGTCTCCTTTCGATGTTGTTGAAGAAGGCTTATATATATGTGTAAGTGGTGACTGGGGAATGTGGCGGTATCAAGTCATTAGTTTCGACCTTTGTCTTGTGTATACGTTTTGAATATATTCATCACAAAACCTTGTTACTGACGTGACAAAAAGGAAAGCTTGGAAGGTTTTCACTTTATACTTTTGCATATGTACTAGGTAGAGTCTTGATGAATTTTAACGTATTATTTGTTGTTCAAAATATTCGAATGTGAATAGGTTTATCGTAATTATAATATGATTTTTTATAGGAAAATTTTTAATGCCCTTTCCCTTAATTCCTAGTTTTAGCTTAAATTCTTTGTTAATGGCCTGTGTAGAATCTGAAGACTCAAGTGAGTGGGAAGATGAAACACAGGGATTGATGGCTCTTCAGGATTCTGTCAAGGAGAAGTCAAATAATGATTGGTGGTTTTTGGATTCTGGCTGTAGTAATCACATGAGTGGCGATAGAAAGTGGTTCACTAGCATAGATGCTAGTTTTGCTTGCACAGTAAGACTGGGGAATAATTCCAAACTAGAAGTTGCTGGAAAAGGAGAGGTGAAGATGCAAGTGAATCAAAGAAGCATAACAATCCAGGAGGAATTCTATGTTCCTGGACTTAAAACCAACCTGTTAAGTATTGGTCAATGGCAGGAGAAAGGGTTAACCTTTGTAATCAAAGAAGGCAGCTGCAAGATTTATCATGTAGAAAAAGGTCTGTTGTTGCAGACTGAAATGAAAACAAACAGGATGTTTGTTCTTCATGCTGAGCATACTCTTGCAAGTCAGCATTCTCAGTGTCTCAAGACTGATGTTGTCATAGATCCAACAGTTACACTATGGCATCGCAGGTTTGACCATTTGGGAATAGCTAATTTGCAGCTCCTGCAGAAAAAGAAGCTTGCGAGGGATCTGCCAAAGTTGAAGGGAGGAATTGGAATATGTGAAACCTGCATTGCACGGACATGTAGATCCCTATGCTAAGACGCAGGGGCGAAGTCAGAATTTGAGGTTCGGGGGCCGAAATTTTTTCCGTTTATCATGAGAAAAAGGTAGATCATATGAACATATTATTAAATATTATGTTATATTTCCCTTAGTAGCTGGTGAATAGTGATCGATGGTGTATATTTTTGAAAGAAAAAAAGTAAAAGAGAAGAAAATTGTAAAATGCACAAATCTGCACCGTCTACGAATAGAACTCTGGTCAATAAAAGATATCATTTATTATGCTTACCACCAGACTACGCAAGCACTTGTGTTTCTTTTTGCAGACGGAATTATTTATAAAATACATATTGTTTATACGTAATTCCCCAAATTTCGTACAAAATCATACGTCGGTTTTAAAGTTCTCTTTGATTTCGTGCTGATAGTGGCTGCCTGGATTTCAATCATGTTCGCTTCTTCTCAGTTCAATTCACTTGCTGATTGGGTGGCCGGTAATGACTGTCTTAATCTTTTACCTCAAGAATGGATTGTCATTCATACCTTATTTCTCCACTGCTATAATCTTAACTTGCTACTCCTGTTTTGAGATTGGAATAATTGATATATATTGTGTTCCACTTTGAAGTTCTCTTGTTGGGATTGAATGTTGGAAGCAGGGGCGGAGCCGGAATTTTGATATCGAAGGTGTCGATAATAATTAAACAAAATGTATTTGGTCAATGGAGATCGAACCAGTGTAAATTAAGACACAAGTCAATTTTGGCTCCCATTAAACCACATGGCTATTACATGACAAAATTTACTTAACACGTTTTACTTATAAAATTTATACTAAATAGTAAATATCCTTAAAGTTCTAGGAGTCGGGATCAATCCCGGTCGGGGTTGGGGCCCACCATAGGTTGAGTGTAGCTCCGCCACTGGTTGGAACTTGGAAGGGAGTGTTATAAGTTTCAATGTTAACATTCTTACAACAACTCGGGTTATTAAAAATCAAACAGCTTTTAACATGATACCAAAGTTGGTTTGACTATGAAGCTACATGTTCAAATCTCCATAACCCCTAATATCAACAATTAATTTAAATATATGGTATTCATATGTACAAATTTCAAACACATGAGTGATTTATTTTGTTTTTGACATGAAAAATACATGAGTGACTTTATTTTGAGAGTCATATTAGTAAATGATAAAAAAATTCTATAATTAAACTCTTCCGACAACTTATGTCGTAAGCCGTTTTATTTCAATAATTTGAGTTATTAGGATAAGATTAATTAGAAAGGAACTGTCAATACTTGTCTTCTTATTTATCAACTTCCAACTTGGCTGATTGTTTGTGGGTTGACGAATCAGTTGAATTATTGCAACTTGATTCAATGATCTTTTTTTCATATATGTTTATTGGGAGAAGGAGATTCCTTTTCTAAGGCGTCTACTTTATTTCGAAACTCGTTACTTAAGTTTTTTTTTTTTTAATTCTTATAATTCCAATTATAGATTAGAATTCCAGCAAGGTGGAGGCATTTGTTGGAATTGGCACTTGGCAGCTAGGCATTGGATTAGAATTCCAGCAAGAGAGTTTCTTCAAACCAAAGCACCTTGACAGAAAGACTTCTTTAATGGGAGAGGTATGGAAAGTCAACCAATTTATGGCTTGAAAATAACGATTCCTAATGGAGAAAAGGTTCTTTGTACAACTTGCGCTAGTATTTGTTACAAATTAGACTATTTTTAGCTAAAACAATAGAAAATTGTTTTATATGAGTAAAATTAAATAGTTAATTACACAGCAGTCACGAGGAATTATTGATTATATAGCATGATTGATTGGTAAGATTGTATGAAAAAATTGGTTCATCAATGGATGGGATTGCATAAAAAAACTTAGACCTTGTTCACTTCCATTTTCGTTTCTTATTTTTTGTTTTCATGTCATATATTTGGCAATCGAAATGAGAAAACTTGTTTATTTTTCATTCAGTTTTCTATTTGTTTCCAAATATGAAAACAAAAGTGGCAACTTCCTGCTATTTTCAGAAACGACAAAATATTGTTTTCACATGTTTTCAACATCTGTTTTCTCAAAAACAGAAATAAAAAATGAAAGTAAACAAGTCCTAGATTATACGTGAATGTTGTGTCCATTTTTTATGGCAAAACATGTGCGAAGGGACATCATCCTTTTACCAAACTAAGACACATCATTTTTACTAATGATATTTCTTACAAAACTTGAGCAACACCCTCTGTTGGCATCCTTTTCAAATTTATAAGCAACACCCACCCTTTTGCTACTCCCCTTGTAATTCCACTATTATTATTTTATGGAGATATACCCACTTGCCAACTGAGTTGTCATACTTAACCCTAATTGCTGCCCGTCAAGGAATCAAGCTATCATCTTTTTTCCGAGGGTCTCCCTAAACAGAAATAGCTTATTAGCAAGATATGGAAATGTTGTAACCATGCATCCCTCAAAATTTTGTCAGAACGATTGGTTTCGTAGTCATTACCGAAACCAGAGTGTGTGAATTCTTAGAATTCTAAGTTTGAGATTACGGTTACGTGTTAGAAAGCAAGTTTGCACATGTTTGAACATCATTTTGCCAGACGTTTAAATAAGTTTGCTCATTTTATTGCGATTTAAGTTGTAACTGGAAGGAAACATTCAAGTGTAAAATACAAAATAATGCTAATTTAATTTGCATGATGATATGAATATCTTTTTGCCAGCCAACATACATTTTACTACTTAAATGGAATGGATCGATGGTGCTTTAAGTAGTTATCAAGTGATAATAAAGTCTTCAAATAATGCATTAATCTACTGTAGGGTGCGTGCATGCCGCTTCCCTAAGTCACATAACCCTTCCTTCCTATATAAATGGACTAGTTACAGTCATGAAAAAGCACAATATCTACTACCTACTCCACCCATTTCCCAAACAGATCCATCCATCCATCGGCCTCCGATCCTCTCTGGCAATGGCAACTACTAGAGCTGCATCGTCGTTCTCATTCCTCCTCCTCATCCTTGCCATGGCTGTCTCTGCTCTTCTGATCACACCTTCATCGGCTCAGCTGTTGGAGCCCTTGCCTTTCCGGAACTGCAGTACTAGTCCCTATTATGTGGCGATTACCATTCTCATCGTCGACCCTCATCCTGTGATAGGCGGCGGCAAACTAAGTGTTTACGTCGAAGGTGATACAGCAGGTACGAACTAGCTATAGTTCAGGGTATAATATCATAATATGTTCAAGAAGATCTGGATAATATTATTTCCAACGTACGTACGTATGGAAAATAATACGCATGCATGCATCTGACGAGTGATTGATTCGAACAGATTATCAAAAACCCAAAGACACTACGGACATCGTCGTTGAGCTGTACAAGCTGGTCGAACCCCTCCCTCTCACTCTCCCCGTCCCTCTCTTCCAGGGTTCGGCAAAAATTTATGACCACGGTGGCAACCCTCCCTTTTCCGCTCCGGGGCCGGACGGTCCACCAGAATTTTTTACCGCTTACAAGACCGACAACTTACCTTTGACAACCGACGTCGTACCGGTAAGTTCGTCATGTCATCACTGCCAAATGTTGAATTGCCTACTTACACTAGTCATCATGTCATGATTGGTGAAGTTCTTGGTGCTGTTTCCTTGTCGCGCTCCACGCATGCAGGGCAAGTACACGCTCAGGGTGTTACTTCAAGATGGCGGTAGCGTTTTGACTTGTATCCTCGCCACAGTCACTGTCGCTTAGCAAATCGACCGGCGCTTAATTGGATCGGATGGATGGATTCTATCCGCCGCTTCATTCCTCGGAGATGGATGGGTCTACAACTTTATTACTACTAATTTCTGCAACTACTACTTGCGCCTACTTAGCCATGGATATTATTATATATAAAAAGGCCATTAGGCCAAGGCCACCTCATGATGATGTGGTCCTGAATTTATTTTCAAGTCATTAAAGAAATGAATAACCAGCTCTCTATGTTTTCTGGAATCAATATAATTTGCCGAAATAAGTAATCTTCGGTTTCTATCTCTTTGGCTTGATGGGTCTACAAGTTTAGTACTTTCGGCTACCGCCGCGGGGAATCTAGACCAAACCGTATGCGGAACCACGGTCTAGACCGTGTCATATGGATTGGTCTCAGTGGCGGATCCAGAATTTTCGAAAAGGGGTGTCGATCAAATGAAGAAGTATCGGATATATATAATTACTAAAGCGGTGTCGGAAATTTCGTATTAAATTTTCTTGACCCAAAATAATATAGGTTATTCACAAATTTTTGGGCGACACTCCTTAGCAACAAGTAGGTCCGCCCCTGATGGGTCTGGACTGTGAGATCAGAACTATGATCTCATCTGGTTTATGGTCTCCTCCGTTAGTGTGTGGTCTGGACCGCCGTTTACTACACTAAACCGTAACACTATACCTACTATAACTCAAATAAAAATAACACTAAATTAAACCTCCATTTCTGTATTTAGAGAACAAGGTTAGTTGATTATTCATCCGGTTAAGATTAAAGATGTGAGAATTAATTGGAAGAAGAGAAGGCATCTGCTAAATTAAACCTCCATATCGTGCTGATCCGCGGCTTCACCCCGTACTTGGACCAGCCGAAGTGGTCGTTGATCCTCAGCCGCACGATCGGCTGGCTCGCCACGTACTTGGATCAGCCGAAGTGGTCGTTCTCATTATATTGCTGGAGTCTTTGGTCCTAAGATTTGAATTCGATACTTTTACTTCTTTTTTCGTGAATTGATCCTTTTAGTTCTTGGTAACAGAAGAAGTATTTTCTTTCTGATATGGGAAGTGGTCATGGTGGCTCGAACCATGGAAAGCAGCTAGAAGGACAGAAAGTTATGGGAACGGCGTCGTCCGAACAATTTCTTGGTTATGGTATCACGGTCTAATTACACTACACAAAATACATGTTGTCACGGACAGATTGGAGTAATCGACAATGCAAGAAAGACAATGATAATAAGAAATAAAAGAGCATATGGATTTACGTGTTTCTCTAACACAACATGTGTTAGTCCACAGCCGGGAAAGTACCAGTTTCATTATACTTGTGGAGATTACAGATTACAGAGGAGTATGAGAGTTTTATATAGTACTTCTCCAACGACCTAACCCTAACCCAATCTGATTAAGAATAAGGTTACATGTCAAACCCGAAACAGAAACCAAACGGGTACAAGCCAATACTCTGACGAATTTTGGTACTTGCTCTTCATGATGTTGATTGCATATAGTGGAAGAAGCTTTGATCAAGCACCCATCGATGAGTGTGGTATATGCATCACCTAAATTCCTAAATCCAACACTCATTTCTGTTAGGTGGATAATTGAATATGAATTATGTCTGCCATTACTATCATAATAGCTAAAGTTGGAGAATATGTGAGTCAATTATCAATTTGGTGGAGATATCATTCTAATTTAGAAAATTTGGATGGAAGGTGGACGAAGTGGATACTATCAAAATCTAAGTACCCATTTGTCTAATAGGCATGAGAATCCCACTATTAAATTTCGTAACCAGACTAATGTTGTCAATAACTATTTGTGTGATATAACTAGGATATGCAAATGTTTGGTCACAAATGCATCATACCAAATTGATGTTTGTATTGGATCATATTGAACCAACAATTACAAGAGTTGGATCATACCAAATTGATGTTTGTACTGGATAATATATATTTTTTTTTTGATGAATGGGTGGAATTTTATTTCATCAAAAATACAATCTGTACAGAGACTGACATGGGACTAGAACAGTTTGCACCTATAACTACAACACGCTAAAAACCTACTTAACACCACAAAAACCTATGTCTTGTACCTTAAGTGACACGCCATATCTAAATCAGCAAAACCAGGATCTCCCAACTCTCTGGCTATCATGACCTCCTGCATTTTACTCACCAGCTCTGCAACCAACAGTTGCTTCCCTCCAAAAACTCTTCTACAGCGTTCTCTCCATATTTCGCTTAGTACTAGGCACCAAAGAATCCTGCCCACCAAGCATTTTTTAAATCTCTGTGTAGCTAAAGAAACTGCCTCCTGCAGGGTTCTGGGCACTGGGAGCCGCCATGAAGGGGGAAAGACAGCTCTCCAAGTATCCTGCACATATAAGCATTGGAAAAAAAGATGAGACTTGGTCTCCCCAACCTGGCCACAAAACACACACAGGTCATTTACCCCAGGGTTCCACTTCTTCACCACATCCATTGTGTGGATCCTTCCTAGTAAGATCAACCATGTTATTGTCGAGTTTTTTGGGATTCCTCCCTTCCATACCAGCTTCGACCAACTGACTGCAGTCCCTCGTGGCCTGAAGCTCTCCCAAACCTTGCTAATTTTGAACCTCTCCATCAATTCCCCTTCCCATTCAACCCCTCTGCTGGTGAGACATAACTTCCCTGCCACCTCACTTCTGAGTTTCAAGACTTTGTTCCAAACCCAAGAACCACCCGTGCTTACCTCCCAGATGCTCAAATTCCTTAGCCGATACTCTTTAATCCAGGCAATCCACAGGGTATCCAAGCCAGAGAGAACCCCCCAGATGTGCCTAGTGAGGCAGGCCTTATTCCAGGAATAGAGGTCTTTAAACCCCATTCCACCTTCTGATTTAGGCAGAGCCACATTCTTCCATGAGACTTTAGCCCTTTTCTTTCTCTCAAGATCACCCCAGAGAAATTGGAAACACATTCTCTCAATCTCCCTAATCACTTTCTTTGGCAACAATATGACCTGCATCCAGAACTGAGTCATGCTTGCAAGAACCGAGATGACCAGCTCAATTTTACCTGCATATGTTAACAGCTTAGGCTGCCACCCCATTATACGCTTCCCAATCCTATCCACCAGGCTCCTACAATCAGCAGCTGATAATTTCCCAGCAGTCAGTGGCAAGCCAAGATATCTGACTGGCAAGCAACCAGCCTGGAAGCCAGAACACGAAACCAAATCCTCTCTCAGAGAATCAGGGACCCCTGCACTGAAAACCTCACTTTTGCTCTGATTGCACCTCAGCCCAGAAATCAGATAGAATTTATCCAACACTTCAGCAACCACAGACACACCTTCTACAGTTCCCTTTGTAAAAATCAGTAGATCATCAGCAAAACACAAATGTGTTAAGCTGATTCTCTTACATTGGGGATGGTATGGCAAGAAACCCCTAGCAGCAGCTCTATCAATCATACAGCTTAGTACCTCCATGCTTACAGTGAATAAGTAAGGAGAAAGTGGGCAACCTTGCCTCAAACCCTTCTTAGCAGGGAATAAACCAGTCAACCCTCCATTGATACAAACAGAAAAACTTGTAGAATTCAAGCAACCCTTCACCCAACTCACAAATCTGCTTGGAATACCCATGGCCAGCAGAGTACAGAGCAGGAAGTCCCAATCAACACTATCAAAGGCCTTCATTATATCAATTTTTAGGGCACATCTAGGGGAGACATTTTTTCTGTTGTACCATTTCACCATTTCATGAGCAAGTACAATATTGTCTGTAATGAGCCTACCTTGAATGAAGGCAGACTGATTAGGGCTAATAAGCTGAGGCAAGACTACCCTAATTCTGTTAGCAAGAATCTTGGAGATACATTTGTATATGAAGTTACAGCAGGATATTGGCCTGAAATTCTTCATTGTGTTTGCATTTGGAACCTTAGGAATGAGAGCTAGGATAGTACAGTTTACCTCTTTGCGCAGTGTGCCAGTACAGAAAAAGTCTTGAATAGCAGAGATAAGAGTCTCCCCCACCAGATTCCAATGGAACTGAAAAAATTCAGCAGGGAAACCATCTGGCCCAGGGGCCTTCCCTCTCTTCATCTTCATGACTACAGTTTTAATCTCCTCCCCTGTGACCTGAGCACATAACTCATCACTACCTGACTCAAGATGGAACTTAAGAAGGCTTTGAAGGGAGCTAACTGAGACCCTTTTCAAGTTTTTATCCTCGGTCCCCCAATAGCTTCTTATAGAAATTCACTGCCTCCAAGCCAATTTCATCAATATTTTCCAGGACAGTTCCTTCATCAGTGACTAGCTGCTTGATAGTATTCCTAGCCTGTCTGGTTTTAACCATACTGTGGAAAAAACTAGAGTTAGTATCCCCCTTTGTAACCCACTGCTGCCTGGATTTCTGCTTAAGAAAGCTTTCTTCAGCCTTTTGAAGAGCAAGAAGCTGGACCATACACCTCTTTTCAGCTTGGAAAGCTGAAGAGGCAGGGCGCTCCAACACCTCTTGCTGAGCTCTCTCAAGTTCAGCCCTTGCCTGCCTAACTCTATCATGAATTTCAGAGAAGCACTCCCTATTGAGTTTCTTAAGAATATTCTTAATACCCCGCAGCTTCTGATACAATCTTGCCATCGCAGTGCCAGAGACAGGACAAATCCACCCTTCATTTACCAACTCTTCATACTGAGGATGCATCTTCCAAAAGCTAAAGTACTTGAAAGGTTTGGGAAGAGATTGTTTACCAGAGTCCAGATTCACCATACTGGATAATATTTTACACAAGTTGGTCCTTGATTTTAACTATTGAACTGCGATTCTCATGATTTGATCGGATCCGTACTAGACAAGACCTTTGTACACTCCTCCCCTTGATATAACAATTTCGGTTTATGTGCTTAAACCAACTTTTAATTACTTAAAAATCACCATGATACAAGCATGGTTTATAACTACATCCAAATATGACATATCTAAGTGCTTATGGGTAATGATTTTATAGAGAATCATATAGTACCACAACACAACACAAATGTGATACTACACAAAGGAACTCAAATAATGATTTTATAGAGAACGTACAATACGAATTATACATATACAACATAACGCAGACAGACAATTAAGAGGTACTCATGCTTACCGGTGAATAGTGATGAATCCGTCTTGACATTAAGAAAGAATATGGTTCTATCAACTCTCAAACATACCAGTAAATTTCGTAATAAAATCGAGAAATAGAGGTATCGGTAAACCTTTGATCTTCTTCCTCAACTATTCACTAACGGTTCATAACACTTGTGTTATCAAACCAACCAACCTCAATCCCGGAATTTGAGTTTTACGCTATCTAGTGGAATTGGTAATAAATGGAACATGAGACAGGAATGGAAGATGAGAAAAAAGAGGTAAAAATGCACTGTGGATATGACGGTGGTAAATTGGTGGATGGGGGTGAGTTGTTGTCGCACTACAAGAAAAACTGTTTTTTCCAACCAAAATAAATGGTCACGAAAAGCCAAAATTTGGTCATGAAAGGTTTTTGGGAACCAAAAAATTTTGGCAGCAGATTTGGTCGCTGTAGCCGCGTTACAAATTCCTAACGCAACCAAAATAATGATTGGTAGCGAAAAGGATAGCTATCGCAACCAATTTGGGCAATGGTAAAAACCCTCGATTTTTCGCGACTAATTTAATTTGGTTGCCATAGTTCAAACTAATGGTTGGGAAATGTAAGTTATTGGTTGCTATAAATACAAATGACAACCAATTGGTGTGACTATTAGTAACCGATATTTTTGGCGGTGAAAGTTTAGCACAACTATGAAATTTGGTCGTGAAAAAATATATATGCCGACCAAATATATCACTTTAAACGACTAACTAATTTGGTTATAAAAGTTTAGCCCAACCATAAGAATTGGTTGTGAAAAACACATACCTCAACCAATTAAATCACTTTGGTGACCAATAGTATTAGTTATGGAAGCTTAACACGACGTTAAAAATTGGTTGTTGAAAACACATATGTTGACCAATCATATCATTTTTGACAACTAATCATTTTAGTTATGAAATTATTATACAACCATAAAATTTGGTCGTCAAAGATCACATTAGTTGTAAAAGTTTAACATAACCATAATAATTGGTCGTAAAACATATGAATAGCGACCAACTATACCTTTTACAACTAATTCTTATTGTTATAAAAATTTAAAAACATCCATAAAGAATTGGTTGCGGAAAACACATAAGCCGACCAATAAATTTCATTTCATGACCAATTTAGTTGATGAGATTTTGGTTACTAACATAAAAATATTAAAAATTAAATAGAATTATAATAAAAAATTGTTTCATATAACAAAATTGTTTAGTAACCAAAATTATAATTACAAATTTTATTGTTTAGTAACCAAAATCATAATTACAGAATGTTAACACTAAAAATCAACCAACTATTTCACAAATCACAATTACACGAACAAGTTTGAGGCTGAAAGCTTCGAAACCTGTGTTTTCTCTAGCTTTCTAGAGGGTTCTTTTTAGATGCTCTTGCAGCGTCAAATTCTTCAAGATTTTTCAGCCTTGCGAGCTTCCCTAGCTCAGCTGGCATATGTCCTGAAATGTTGTTATTCTGCAAAAGCCTAAAACAATCATTTCAATAAAACCATCAACCTTAAATGTCTTGAAATGTATGTTAATGATGTTATACCCGCCTTCACATAATAATAACTATAACGAGGTTCATAATTATAAATTTATAATCAAACAGAACAAGAACCCAAACCAATGAAATGCAAAGCCAGAGAACAAACCAGTGTGAGCTGCAGCTATAGCTTGACTGTACTTTTTTGTCTTGAACTTGCCCAGCTGCAAAAAGCCCCCCAGAAACTAGTTAGCAACCTTCATTAAAGCAGTTGCACTTACTTTGTTCGAAGCTTCATAAGTTATTCTTCTCAGTTCAAAAACGAGATTTTGCAAACCCTAATATTTTAACATAATAGCAATCTGAGTCAGGACAAGTCGAAAGGGGAAGAGATGCAGACCTGTAGCATTGCTTTCCCGGCCTCTAGCACCTCTTAATTAGTCTGGCAGTCTGTGTCCATGAGAGTTGTCAAAAGAGAACCCTTCGTAAGCAGAATCGGCTATTTTTTGCTCCGACTCATCGTGCATCTCTTACATAGCTTTGTTAACTGCTGCATCATCTTGATCCTTAAGATGCTTCTACTCTACATATATGTTTTATTCCATGAGCAACTACCTGAGAGATGAATCATAAGTTCAAAATTGATTACAACATCTTCTAAGTCATGTGTCAATCTAGTTACGAGAGAGATGGGTAAAAATTCATGCAAAAGCTTTTCATGTTACCAAGGGCTTGTACTTCTGCACCAAGTCAGATGTTAAGTGATGAAAAGAGCCTTACAAGCTGCTGGTTCGTTATATCATTTTCACTTGATGCAGAAGTACAAGCTCTAACTACCTAGCAATGGCTTAATACTAGCAATGGCTGGCTCTTATAATCTTTGTGCCACAGAGAATGCATTTGGTCAGGATTCACATTTCTGGTTCTCTAACTACCTAATCCAGAAAACGAAAAATAATGAAGCAATGAGCAACCATCTCCAACAAATCAAAGAGGACCTCGATGAAATTATACTAAACCTTTAAGCAGCAATAGGGTACTGAATATATGACTATACTAACCTCCTTTCGGTCACACAATTAGCACTGCACTTGGTTGGGAAGTTATTGTACAAATTCGCAAAGTAGCTTCTGTCGTCGACAAAAGGATGGCTTTGACTGGGAAACCTTGAAGCACAAGAAGGTAAGATAGATCTATTTGAGAGATTAAAAAGATAGATCATGTTTGATCCTACAATGCTTTCAATGTAGAAGAGAAAAACACAGAGAAGTACAAGAGAATATAACACAGTTCAACGCTTTCCTTTCCTTTCTATACACCCCACTTTTCCTTCCATCAAAACTAGTTCTAATGGTGTATCTCCCAGTATTGGTAGGTGTCCCTTAGGAAACCCCATGTTCATCTTTGCATTCGGACAGACTCTGCTACTCAATAGCAATAGCCACTAAAAGGAAGTACCCAAGTAACTACTCAGTACCATTACCCTGTGTAGGACCCATTCTCTTCATCTGCATATCTGATTACAACCCACGTCAAACAAAAGGAAGCCATCTAAATATAGAAAAGCAAATGATTTTATTGCTGAGAAGGAATTGGTGTTGATTTACATTATAGCTAACGAGGAAGAATGAGAATTTTCATCCTTAATATGATAAGGGAAATTAAGGCACATTGCACAACAGTTAACCACGGTATATCATTTTGAGTTTCAATGATTGGCATAGAAAGAGATAGAGAGAGTCATACCGCAAACCCAGGTGACTGTTGCAAACTGATCCTCGGGAAGACTAAGTTGTTCATATATTCTCCAGCACAAACCTGGTGATACAGGGGATAAATTATGACTCACTCTTGTAACTAGAGTGCCCAAGTAACCATTCTCAACAGAGAATAGAGGAAAACAAAAAAAAGTTCGCACTTGGCACTACAGAGCTTTCAACCTCCATGTCAACCTAATAACAAATGCAAAATAGCCACCCAACAGAAACAATCAACTCAATTTAAACTAACAATATGATCATGGCAGTGAGAAACTTTGAATGAAGGATAATCTTCAACCAACTTAAGATAATAAAAATTGCAAACACTTTGCAAAATATACTCTTTCTCTTATAGTTGCCTTGTTGCCCTTTGCCATTAGTCCATCATTCTCATTCTTCACCATCAAGATAAACTTCTACAAATGGCAAAAAGAAACAATGAACTTAATCAAAGTTGATAGTGTCCTCCATCACAGTGAATGAAATAAGGAAATACTACCCATACCCATATATCTAGACATTCTAGCCCAAGACAGGCTCTTCCTTCTCCCCTGCCTGGAAAATAGTAACTCAGAATGGTATATGGAACAAGCAAAAGTGACTGGTACATGCTGCTTGCTATACCATAAATGCTACTGTTCTTAATCTTGATTTCACTGGTCACCTGCTTCCTAGGTTCATCAAAGACAAGATCTACTTTCAATGGACTATGAATCCATAGTTGAAAACTCCAAGTATCAACAATTCTGTTCACCTAGTGCTACAATCAAGAACTAACACCAAGGACTGGCCAACTAAAGCAAAGAACTAAGAAGTTAATTTTTACAAAACGCAAAAACCCTAACCTGATTTCTAGGGCACCGGCTGAAGCACTCAGACGAATCCTCGAGCTCATTTTTCGTCAGAGCCTTTGTTCTGCAGAAAAATCACAATCAATTGACAATCACACTAAAGCATCACAATGAAGTAAGAATCGGAACATTGACCTCAACAGATAACTGATCAGTTCTTAGCTTACGCAAGGACCAGGGGCGAAACCTTGAGATCGGACATAGAAGAAGCAGAGGTAAAATTGGCCAGAGCTGGAGGCGGGATGATTCGCGATCAGTTCCCCTACGACAAGAAATTCCATAACCCTAACTTAGTAAAGAGAGAGATCGAAGAGACGAAGGAGAAAGCATCACAGTTCCTACGGCGGCGGCAGTACTCGCGATCAATATCGCATCGGCGCTGGCGAGGGATTGGATGCCATGGCTAGGGATTTGAGCGGCGCTCGTGCTCCAGGCCAGTGTATTTGACTTGTGTTCTCCGGACGACGCCATGGACGACTCATGCTTCAAGCCGGCATATCCGCCTTCCGTGTTCTCGCAACGACGCCAGGGGGCAGGGACGACCTCGTGCACCATCGCCTCCGTGATTTGCTCAACGGCGCGGGTGACGAGAGTGCCAATCCTGTCGCTAGGGATCAAGATGACGACACTTAGACCTTCGTCTCTGGGACGGATCGATGAGAGGTGAAGATGGCGATGAGGCGCGACGGAGGATGACGGGAGGATAGGAGAAGTTGGAGTCAGAATCGGAATTGAGAAGAAGAGGAGGAGGAGAAGTCGGATGGAATCGACAGGAGTCTGGTTTAGCGGAAGAAGGAAGGAGTATAGCCTATAGGAGAAAGGGTAAAGGTTGATTGTTATTAATAATTACATCTACAACCATTAAGTTTTAATAATAATAATTATATATAGTACCTACATTTTTATATATCAAATACAATAGCAACCAAATAATTTAGTTCTTCCGGTTCCGGTTTGCAACCAAATTATTTAGTTATCTAAGAATTTTTAGAATACTTGTTTAAATTCATAACCAATATATTTGGTTGGAGAAAGTAAAATTCATTATGTTACCAAATTATTTGGTTGGAAAAACTAAAAATTATTTTGCTACCAAAATTATTTGGTTGGAAAAAGTACAAATCATTTTGCTACCAAATTATTTGGTCGCTTTAACTTATATTTGGTTATCGATACTTTAATTTTAATAGACAACCAAATTGTTAATACTTTAGCTTCCAAAAAATAATTGGTTGTATATGCTAGCCTTTTCGCAACCAATTTGTATTTGGTTGTAAACTATTTGGTTGCAAAAACTAGTTTTTGTTGTAGTGTCGGGCATAGGATTCCTTTTTACCTGATTTTGCTGGTTCATCGGAAAGCTGCAACGGCTCCTGTTGTTCTACTCTGTCTCTCTGCAGCTGCTCCTCGTCTCGTTCCTACTCAACGGTCTCTGTCCAGTCGTCGGGATTCTCCATTTGAAAGAGAGGAGTATCTAAAATTTAATTAGCGTAGGAAAATAGTGTCAACATGCAGCGAAGGGTATGGCTGGTGAAATTATAGAAAAATAGGGGAAGCAATTTTAAAAAAAAATTACATCGGTTTAGCTAATAATTGCACGAAACTCTCTCAAACCAAACATTGCACTGGTTTGGATATCACCAATTTCGGTTGGTTTGAAACTAAACTGAAATCAATTAGATTAAATTTCGAAATATTTAGTCGAAATTATTTAAACCGAAATCAGATAAGGTACTATCTCTTTTTTTTTTTATAAAAAAATCTGAGGACAAATACATAACCTAATTGACAAACTTATTGTCACTAATATCTTATCTAATTTGAATGACAAAAGATTTCCCACTTAGTATCGTGTCACCATATTTTCAGTCAATTTATTAAATTTTAAAAATATGAGACTAAGCCTTCTTTTATCTCAAGGTATCAGCACCTTTCTAGAGCACGACCTTGTCATCAACAACGGTAATTAAAAATGATGGAGATCGAGATAATTGACCTAGAAAGTACAATTATTTTAGTAAACCAAATGTTAAACCATTTGATTAATAAATAAATCATATCATATCATATCATAATTCGAGCCGTTGAACGAGGGGATTTGTGGGCCGTGGGCCACTTGAAAATAAGAAATCATGGGCCCGATCTACCTAACAGTCTTTTTCAAAAGGAATAAAATATTATATTAAACGTTTATTACACTGTGTCTTCTCTTCACTTTCTTCTAGTTCCTCTTCCTCTACCGACCGAACGCCAGAGAAAAGAAAACACAGAGCATAGCTTTACGACAAAAAAGCACTGCAAAAAAGTTAAGAAACAAAAAACAAAAAGTCAAAAATACTTTTCTTTTCTGGTTCAGCTTTCTTCCCTCTCTCACTTACCCTTTTCAGCTCACTCTGCTCGTTCTCATCTCTCCACACAAAACTCTTTCGGCTTCTCTTCACCGAATATCAAAACCTCAACAAATGGCCGACGAACCTCCGCCCTCCGCCGCTCCTCCTCCACCACCCCCTCAATCCTCCGTAGAAGAGCTGCCGGTAGCACCGCCACCGCCTCCGGAGCAAGCGCCAGCTGCGGAGGTTTCCGCCGAGGATTCATCCGCCGCACCGCCGACAGAGGAGGAGAAGAAAGCAGAAGTAGAAGCGGCGCCGGTGAAAGCCGAAGTGGTCGCGAAATCGGTGGTAATCAAAGAGGAGTTCACCGCCGAGCCGGAGAAGAAGGAGAAATTGAAGGTTCCGGAGTCTCTGATCTCGTTCAAGGAAGAGAGCAATCGAGTCTCTGATCTGTCTGATTCGGAGAGGAAGGCGCTCGATGAGTTCAAGCAGCTGGTCCAGGAAGCTCTGGACTCTCGCTCCTTCACCTCTCCTCCTCCTCCGCCGCCGCCAAAGGAGGAGATTCGGACTTCCTCTTCCGCCGCTACCACCGCCGCCGCTACCGAAGCTCAGAAATCTGAAGATCAAAGCTCCGATGTCAGCACAGAGATTACTCCACCGGCCGCTGAAAAGCTAGAAGAAGAAGCTACTCCAGCAAAGGAAGAAGAGCCTGCGGCAGCTGCTGCTTCCTCTTCCTCGTCGGCTGAGGTGTCAATTTGGGGGATTCCGCTGCTGGAAGACGACAGAAGCGACGTCGTTCTGCTGAAGTTCTTGAGAGCTAGGGATTTCAAAGTGAAGGAAGCGTTCACGATGCTGAAGAACACGATCCAGTGGAGGAAGGAATTCAAAATCGACGAGCTCGTGGAGGAAGATCTCGGCGACGATCTGGAAAAAGTCGTCTTTATGCACGGCCACGACCGAGACTGCCACCCGGTGTGCTACAACGTGTTTGGCGAGTTCCAGAACAAGGAATTGTATCAGAAGACGTTCTCCGACGAGGAGAAGCGGACCAAGTTCTTGCGGTGGCGGATTCAGTTCCTGGAGAAGAGCATTCGGAATCTGGATTTCAGGCCGGGCGGTGTTGCCACGATCTTTCAGGTGAATGATCTGAAGAATTCGCCTGGGCCGGCGAAAAGGGAGCTCCGATTGGCTACTAAGCAGGCTGTGCAGCTGTTGCAGGACAATTACCCTGAGTTTGTAGCCAAGCAGGTAACTTTGTTTTCTCCCTCCATCATTTCTGGAGTATAATAATTCATTGAATTTGAACTGGTCAATGAGACAATGGATTGGATGGGGTTGTAGAGGATTGAATAGGAATTTGCTCACCAATTCGTCGTGGAGGTAACTTGTCATTAGCATTTTCGGTCGAAATGTTGTCGTTGCGGCAACCAGAATGCTACCTATTGCTATTAAAACGAGTTAGTGTTTTAATTGTCTCAATTGTGTCCAATGTGATGCATATATACCAATTCAGTAACCAAATTGGTGGTTAACTCAGCTCTATGTGATGCATTGGGGACTGATCTTCGTATTGAGACAATTAAAGCATCGAGCTTGTTCGTAATAAGCCTCTTTCGGTACTTCCATTTCCCTCATCTTGCCTCGGCCAGGGAAATGAATATGCTAACGATGATTTATAAGGTCGAATTGGTGTTTTAATTATTTCAATGTCAAGTTTGGTTGGATGTACAAATTGATCTTTGACCCATTGGATTGAATGCTTGTATGATGTAAAATCACTCTGCTGCTCTGTTCTTGATTGCTGGCCTTTTTGTCGGTTTTGCAGGTGTTCATCAATGTACCTTGGTGGTATCTTGCATTCTATACCATGATGAGCCCCTTCATGACCCAGAGGACTAAGAGCAAGTTCGTGTTTGCCAGCACGGCGAAATCTGCAGAAACACTTTTCAAGTCAGTTGGTTTTGCATTTTCTTCATCAAGTTTCTTCCTTTCTCTAATTCTTTGATGTTGTTGTTTCTTCCTGTCCATGGTCATGTTGGTTTGAAGTCTGATTGTGTGATGTGATGCTCGAACCAGATACATATCTCCCGAGCAAGTCCCAATCCAGTACGGTGGATTGAGCGTGGATGACTGCGATTGCGACCCGGAATTCACTTTTGCTGATCCGGTCACCGACATGATCTTGAAGCCGGGGACCAAGCAGACGGTGGAGATCCTAATTTATGAGGTAATGACAGGCACTGTTCTGTAACCTTGGTTGGGTACTTGCACTTTGACAAAAACTTCAAACTTATGGGGTTGTTGTTTGTTTTACTTGCAGAAATGCATGTTCATCTGGGAGATACGAGTGGTCGGGTGGGAAGTGAGCTACAGCGCCGAATTCGTCCCCGAGACAAAAGATGCATACACAATCATAATCCAGAAACCGACGAAGATGACACCAACTAGCGAGCCGGTGCTGTCGAACCAGTTCAAAGTGAGCGAACTGGGGAAGATGCTGCTTACGATCGACAACCCAACCGCGAAGAAGAAGAGGCTTCTGTACAGGTTCAAGATCATTCCCTTGTCTGTCTAGCTTTCCAGACCATCAGTGACTGTGTTGTATTTTTACTTAATTTTTACGGGTGTTCCAAAATTTTGGATGTCGGAAGATGGAAGTGTCCTGGGTTTTGTTTTTGGCCTCTGTGGTTGTTGTTGCTTTGTTTTGGCTTGGCATGTTGTAAATTTGCTATGAGAAGTGGATTGTCTGAAACTCTATTTATTTTGCCTAATGATAAACTGTTTTTCAATAATGAATAACCATTGTGCTTACGAAAAAGGAAGAATGAGAATTGTTGGCGTGAGCATTTTGAATTTCAATCTTGAAATTCAACGGAGGACAAATTAACAACTAGTACAAATAATAACGACAGTAAGCTAGCAATTTTCTCAATAAATCTAAGACAAACTATACTAACCACGGAAGAGGAAGTTCCTTTGAAAATTTTATTGAAAAAACAATTATTCCTACCTGAAAATTAAAATAAAAAAAAAAGCGTCCAGACGTTAACAACGACACCGTTTTAGATAGAGGTTAGCAAGGCCAGTCATTCCGGCAACACAATTTACCGACGAAAGGATTGCAGCACCAACTGCACCATGGATACCTACTCCCTTCTACTTGATAATCCCCCGTCACAGTTGGCCGTTGTGGCATTACTGTTGCTGGTGTCGTCGTCGTCTCAACAAACACATCTCTCGTTGCAGTAAGTTGTTGAACCGATACAAAAAGAAGCAGTATCGCTAAGAAGATTGTTGGAATAAGTTGCTTCTGATTTTCCCACTTGAAAGCCACCATGATTTTTTCTCACAGAAAGAAGCTATTTCTATTGTAAAATAATTAGCCTCTGTGTTGTTAATATACGAATATGAGAAATTAACTTTCTTATATAGTGCTCTGTATAGTGGTATATTCTGCAATAACAAACTTCGGTTTTTTACTCTATCAGTATTACCTTCTGTTGTAACAAAACCCTAAGTTCTATCCCTCGTCTTCAGCCGTACCAAACTTCCTTATTCATTGTTAACTCTTCTGTTGTGCAAATAATAATTAATTCATATAGAGAGATCAAAGTATATGATTCATTTTAATTTTTAACAGTATATTACTAGCTAATATAAACACAAATTAGTTATTAATAATTCACCATATGGAAATAATTTGTTAATTATATCCTCTTAGCTATGTGATACAATAATCATACGCATATACATATCTGTGATCTTTCTTAGTTTATTTGGTGATTAGGGGGAATTATGGAGTGAGAGATATATGGGCCGACCTAGTAACGCACAAATTATTTGGTTCCAATAACTCAAATTGGTAGAAAAAATTTGTTAAATTTTTATCTCTTACACACACCCCTCAAATGAAAGTCGGTCGTCTTACATGTTACCATTCAGAGAAAAAAAAATATACTTCTATAATTACAATTTGGTACCTGAACTTTTATAGATTGACACTTTAATATCTAAAGTTTTCGAAGATTTCATAATGATAACAACCTTGACTAATACGGAACACAAAGGACGATTTCTTTATTGATTCGGAGTTCGGATCACCACCACCACGTCCACCACAACCATATCCATCGTTCTTCACGAAGAACAATCACAAAAAAAGACGCATTTTCAAGGGAGAGCTAAATCCGCTTCCATGGATGAAGCAAATCATATGTCCTCGACATATCTTGCATGTCAGGCCCATAAAGCCCAGTTTCGTTGACATCGTATCCCATCACTGCGTACCCACGGCCGCCTTCTCGTTCAACGTACGCCACAAAGGAAAGACGGCCGTCTTCCAACGCGAGGCGGCACCAAAAAACCGCCGGCCGGAAAAGGGTGCTGTCCTCGAACTCCCAGTGGTAGACCTCGCCGGAGTTCACGGCGAGGGCCCCGAGGTCGTCGTCTACGGATTCACAGTGGACTATCAGCGTCTTCTTGCTGCCCATCTTGTTGGTGATGTTAATGATCTTCGCGTCACTGATTAACGGCCGCCGTGCCATTACAACAACCGTAATAATAATAATGATCATTGTCGTCGTCACCATCGTCATACGTATATATTAATTATACGGTAAACCTTTTTATCTCCCTCTTAATTGTGATGGTGATGATGATGTGGATAATATAATAATTGTATCGTAACTCCTTTTTATACATGAATCATGATCACAGTGTCCACCGTCGCTCGTTTCTTAGGGTAGCATACGGCTCTCTCTGCTGTCTTGATCAGTTGTGGATCCACGTAACTCGGCCGGTAGATTCCATGCATGCGGTCTTCGGCGTTTTTTTTATACATAAATTATATTGTATTTAGGAAAAGACATAGTACGATATCTCCCAGAAAATGAGAATGAATACTGGAGACATGAATTTGATTTCAGAAAAGAAAAGAAAAAAAAAATAGATGGGAGAGATTTAGGAGAAATTTTACAATGCTATATAGTATTGGTGCTATAGGTTTTTGTCTTTATGGTACAACTTAAAATTGTACATTTACGTTATGGTACAACTTCATATTGTACCTATACATTTTGTACAAATTCTTTTATGGTACAACTTGAACTTGTATCTTTATGTGATGGTACAATTTCAAGTTGTAAAGTTGTACCATAACATAACGGTACAAATTGCTTTATGGTACAACCTAAACTTATACATTTAATGTTATGGTACAACTTTGAGTTGTACATTAAAGCACCAATGCTATATAGCATAGTAGAAGTGCTCGAGATTTAGGCACATCTTGAAAATCAGTATAGCAGAGGTTACAAATAGGCCGGATTTATGGGTTCGTGATCAGATTAAATAGATTCATGCATTTATGTATCAGAATATCGTGGATATTTACATCGTCCAAGTGACATCTAACTTTTCGATCATCCAGAAAGTTTTTTTTGGAAAAGTTTTGGTACTAAACTGTCGTTCTATAAAATATCTAGGTACCAATTTTAAATTTTGGGATTCGTTTTTGGGTAAAAAATCAAACTTTAGGTTCCAAATTGTAAAATACATATATACTAAACTATAATTTTACAACAATTAATGAATCGTCCAATCTATTGGATTTGAATTAAACGATTTGAATTTAAATGGATTGAATTAATTGGAGATTTTTTTTTAAATGGAGTTGGATTCAAATTGCCACAAGTAAATAGGGATGGTAATGAGTAGAAGGTTAAGCGCAAAAGCGGAGCGTAAGAACATAACTTTATATTAATCATGGAACAAAGAATAAAACCGATGTTTGAATGATCAGAGTTGTGTGTGTCGTATCATAATAATGATATGGATGTTTAAAATTGACCTAGATGAACTAGAATGACATAATTAGGGGCGTATTGACTATTGTGCTATATGATGAACCCGACCTGGACGGCTAGCTATATGTTATTATTTGCTTGTCTTAATCATCATTGATCTTGTTTATGCGAATGGTTGCAGATATGTGCCGTCTGTGGGTTTAATTGTGGATATATATTTATGATTGTTCGAGAAAGTGCTTGGATATAATTTTGTATTATTGTTGTATAGGGATTGATAAGTGGAAGAGTACTTTTCAGGGTGACATGCATGATGATGTTAAGGAGGATGACATGTATAAGGGTTTATCGATTAATCTCTTCGAAAACTAATCATCTTCCAACCTATAAATGGTGAAATCTCGACAATTTTATTTACTATTAGATTCTATATGAAATGGTAAATATACGAGACTACGAACTTGTTCTTTCATCATTATTTTACAAGATATAAGTCATAATTTTGTAGTTTTGACACATTTTGATCCTCTGAGAAATTGAATGTGATAAATTGTCTCTTGTTTCTAATGAAAGCTTATACAACATCCCAAGGGTTAGGGTTTTCCTGGAGCATAAGCACAACGTACAACATGGCTGTATTGTATGTATTCTTCCCAATGATCCTTAATGTATTTTTTTTTTTTTGATGAGGATGATGAACTTTTATTAAATAAGAGAAAGGAAAAGAGTACAAAGATGGGATCATCACTTCACAAGCAGTGAAAGTGATTGGTGATCTTAAACCAGAAAAACAAAGGATAAACAGAGAGACAAAACATAAAGTAGCAGAAAAAGCACCACAAAGATGCACAGAGCCAAACGCTTAAGAAACTACCACAACAGATCACACAAGCTACACCCAAAGCATCGCAGCCATCCAAAACAGCAGAACACAGCTTGCCGATAATGACAGCAGAGAAACTCCATCCAAAGAGAGTCCACGGTCTGCCTACGATGACCAAGATCTCAGCCAGTTTTTACCCTGCTCCTTATTGACTTTGCCGCGAATCATACTCCTTAATGTATGTTTAGTATTGATTGACTGATTTGGGCTCATGCTTACAAGCACGCATTTCGTCTTCCATATTGGTAATTCTTATAGCATTGGGTTGTCCAAATTGCCTTTCCAGCTAGCTCATCCCACATCGCCCGGTAGATTGTGTTGTGCTTTGAAACTTTTGAACCTGGATAAAACAGTACTAGCGGAAGTTAATCCAATATTGAAGTCGAACAAAAACGAGAAAAGTGGGAACAAAAATAAGACACGAAATTCATCTGAAAAAACCCCTCTAAAGTGGAGTGAGAAAAACCACTTGTTGGATAAATCGTAAATCCATTATGATCAAAGAATCATCTTCAGTGTACAAAGTTTTGGAGTAATTAAGTACAAAACTCCCAACCTTAAGGAACTCAACTAATGATGGCAATTTGAATCCAACTCGTTCCAATCCATTTAAAAAAAATCAAACTAATTCAATTCATTTAAATCCAAATCTATTTAATTCAAATCCAATGGATTTGGTGTTTCGTAGAATAGAATGTTGTAAAAAAATTATGGTCTAGTACATATAGAATGACATTTTACTACCTAAACATTTTCAAAAATTTTAAATTAACCCAAAAGTTAGACACCATTTGTATCTAAGAATCCACAAGCCTGATCCATAAATTCATGAATCTATTTAACCCGATCCACGAACTCAAAAATCCGAACTATTTTATCACCTCTACAACAATGATATTAATAAAGATATGCCTAAATTTGTCCGATCTAGAAATTATTTTGATAAAAGTCAAATCAATTTAAGTATAAATAAAACGGCCAGGACGACAACAAATGAAGTCAGCGAGAGAGAGAGAGAGAGCCGTACGCAGTCCGAAGAAAAGAGCTAGCGACGGTGGACACCGTGTGATATACCAAAAACCCACATCTTTACCGCATCACTCGTCGGTCATGTATAAAATAGGACTTGTGGGCAATTATTATTATTATGATTATTATTATCACAATTAAGAGGGAGAGAAAAGGGTTAATTACCATATAATAATATATATGATGAAGCAGCAGCTGGTGACGACGACAATGATCATTATTATTATTACGGTTGTTCTTATGGCACGGCGGCCGTTAATCAGTGACGCGAAGATCATTAACATCACCAACAAGATCGGCAGCAAGAAGGCGCTGATAGTCCACTGCGAATCCGTAGACGACGACCTCGGGACCCTCGCGGTGAACTCCGGCGACGTCTACCATTGGGAGTTCGAGGACAACACCCTTTTCCGGCCGGCGGTTTTTTGGTGCAACCTCGCGTTGGAAGACGGCCGTCTTTCCTTTGTGGCATACGTTGAACGAGAAGGCGGTGGTGGGTACGCGGTCATGGGATACGATGTCAACGAAACTGGGCTTTACGGCCCTGACATGTATGATGAGTGGAGGAAATATGATTTGCTTCATCCATGGAAGCGGATTTAGCTCCCTTGATTCAACTACGAATATTAGTTTGGTGTATGTTAGTTTGGTGTATGGCCATATATGTTGTTACTCATATATTAAATGAGTTAATTTATATATTCATACTATATAATAATATTTTGCCATAAATCCGAGCTAAATCAGGATCAAATGATCGGACCATGAACTATTTACCCATTTACTTGACCGGACCAAGAGATGTTAAACCAGGTCGACAACCATAGTTTTGATTAATTGGGAGATATATAGAATCATAGAAATAGAATCGTGAAAGCAACCATACAAAGCGATGGAGAATAAAACGAGGAAGAAGATAAAAATATAAATAAGTACGAGAGATACGGGGAAGGAAAATAGTGTTTTTCTAGTGTCAAATGGATTTGATTAGTGGATTGTTGAATTAATGAATTGAGATCGTATGGATTGGTGGATTGAATCTAAATTGATCAGTTGGTTGATTCGTTTAGTGTTGACGTTGCTCGTTCAACGGCTACAATGGAGAAAACCTTCTCAACAATGAAACATGTGAACACTGACTTGCGTAACAAAATGAGCGATGAATTTCTCAATAATTGCTTAACTATTATATTTCAAAGAGAGAATATGCTATTGGTATGGATGAAAAATTCATTATTGATGAATTCGCTAGATTAAAATACTGTAGTGTACAATTGACATTGTAAAGAAAATCAGGGTTCTTATATTTTTTTTCTGATATCTATTTTTCTAATGAAATGACGCACAATTTTCTACTATGTACTGGATCCGTTGTTTTATACATGCATATAGGTAGCTGTACCTGTACCAGACACACCCACTATAAAATATAGAAAGCTGGATAAGCTAGTAGTAAATGCGCTATGATCTAGGAATCATCTTTAGAGTACACAGTTGTCGAGTAAGTAAATATAAAGAAAAAATACTTAAGAATAAAACAAACGCTCAGGACGATTCATAGAATCTAGCTACCGGCCGAGTAACCTCGAGACACAGCAGAGGAGAGCCGTACGCTAGAGCAGAACGACGGAAGACACTGTGATACCCAAAAAAAAAAAAAAAAACCATCTTTGCGCATCACTCGTCGGTCATGTATAAAAAGGAGTTGTGAAGAATTATTATCACCATTAGTCACCATATAATAATAATAATAATAATAATAATAATAATAATATTTGAGGACGATGAGCAGGAGGAAGCAGCAGCTGGTGACGACGACAATATTGATCATCGTTATCACGATTGTTCTTATGGCAGTAGTAATAATCAGTGACGCGAAGATCATTAACATTACCAACAAGATGAGCAGCAAGAAGGCGCTGATAGTCCACTGTGAGTCGTTAGACGACGATCTTGGGGCACTCGCCGTGAACTCCGACAGCGTCTACCATTGGGAGTTCGAGGACGGAACCTTTTCCCGGCCGGTGGTTTTTTGGTGCAACCTGGCGTTGGAAGATGGTCGTCTTTCCTTTGTGGCATACACTGAAGGCGGTGCTGGGTACGTAGTCTTGGGATACGATGTCAACGAAACTGGGATCTATGGCCCTGACATGTTTGATTTTCAGAGGACATATGATTTGCTTCATCCATGGAAGCGAATTCAGTTCTCTTGAAATCCGTCTTTTTTTGTGATTGTTCTTCGTCAAGAATAATGAATATGGTTGTGGTGGTGGTGGCGGCGGTCAGCGGGTTGGACTGATAGACATGGATCCCGTGGAAAAAACGTGCGTCACGCACTCGTTTTGAATTCCATCGGGATTCGTCAAATCCTTACCAACCCGGTAAAAACTGGTTTCGATCTAGCTTCAATATGCTTCAACTCGGTCAAAATTCAGCAAAACCAGCAAGATTGGGAAGTTAATGAGCTGTGTTTGAATTTTTATAATATGTTGGATTAAAGTACGAATTATAATTTTGGTGTATTGTTATATGTTGTTACTCATATATTAAATGGGTTAATTTACATACGCATGAACAATATAATAGTTTTTTTCACATATCTTAGCTAAATCATGCTAAAACGGTCGAACCATGAACTCTTCACTCACTTACTCGATCGACCCAAGAGAGGTAAACCGGATTGACAACCTTTGTTTTGGTTAATTGGGAGATAGAACCATAGAAATAGAATTGTGAAAACAACTATGCAACAATGGAGAATAAAACGAGGAAGAAGATAAAATATAAATAAGGAAGAGATATTGGGGACGGAAAACAATATTGTTTTCTAGAGTGTCAAATGCATTGGGTTTATCGATTGATGAATTAACAAATTTGTATCAGATGGATTGATGGATTTATAAATTTGATCAAATGGAATATTGGCGGGTTGTATTCATGGATCCAGGTGACATCCATACCTTTATATAAATTTTGAAAGTTTAGATATTGAAATGTCATTATTAAAAATCTTACAATATACGCCCTCCAAGGTGTGGCGGGGGGGGGGGGGGGTCATTAACGTGCATCCCCCATGAGGTGATCAAGACATTGAACGTTATACGCCCTCCAAGGTGTGGCCAGGGGGTGATCGACATACACACCCCATGGTGTGGTCAGGAGGCCATCAACCTAGCTAGCACCCCTATGATGCAATATTGCAATACTAGAGGGTAACGTAGTTAAAGGGACGATGGATATGGCCGAATTTGGTCAACGCAAGAAGGCCACATGGTGTTGTCAAAGGGGGGCATCAACATGCACCCCTAGTATGTCGAGAAGGTATACATTCAGCTAAGTCTGGGAAATGGTGGAAACGTGTGCGACACATATGGAAAAAAATTTGGCCGAGTATGCCGCTCCCATTGTGGTGAATTATTTTTGTCATTTTTTTTTACCTTGGGTGATCCAGAAACGCACCTATGTGTGGTAAGGAGGTCTTCATGCCGTCATTTTTCTCAACTAACGAGCAAAGCTAATGAGGAGCTATCAAGTAGGAGAGGGCCAAGACTGATGATGGTGGCACATCCAACGTTAGTTAGAGAAATTGAGAGGGTAACCGTTGCTCCATTTCAGCTGAGCAATTTCTCGAGGCAGATACTTCCGGTGGCCATAAATATGAGGTGAAGATGACAGAGAAGGGGTTCGCAAAAATCACAACTCGACACCACTTGTCAAGTAATATCTTTTTCTTTTCTTTCCTCTGCAAATTCTAGCCATTAGTTGTAGTTCTGGAGCTCTCACTGAACCTCCATATATAAGGAGTAGGGTAATTTAATGTAGATATGTCTCGTGAGTTACAAAATATCGAACATCTGTTTAAACTTTGTTCAAAGAAGTGTGAACTATGTTTATTTTATAGTTGTTCAAAAAGTTAAGGTGCAAATTCAATTTTGTCAACTCTAATTTTCTCGCCGAAAAACAAACTATTTAATATAATTAATCCATGAATTATTTATGAATCCGATTTCTTCGTCACATCTACTAGAGTGGTGTTAAAGATATACCTAAATTTGTCCGATCTAGAATTTGTTTTCTAAATTTCTACTAGAGTGGTGTTAAAGATATAGAAACCGATATATCTTTTCCTAAATTTCTACAATTTAAGTATAAACAAAACGGCCAAGACGATTCATGGAATCTACCGACCGAGTAACCTGGAGCCACAATGCATAATACCACAAATGAAAACAACATAAGAGCCGTACACTGCCCGAAGAAAAGAGCGACGGTGGACACTGTCATACCAAAACGGCAAAAACCCACATCTTTGCCCATCACTCATCGATCATGTATAAAAAGGAGTTGTGGGCAATTAATTACCATACAATAATAAATGATTACGATGGGCAGGAGGAAGCAGCAGCTGGTGATGATGACGATAATGATCGTTATTACGATTGTTCTTATGGCACTAATCAGTGACGCGAAGATCATTAACATTACGAACAAGTTGGGCAGCAAGAAGACGTTGATAGTTCACTGTGAATCCGTAGACGACGACCTCGGGGTCCTCGCCGTGAACTACGGCGACTTCTACCATTGGGATTTCGAGGACAGCTCCCTTTTCCGGCCGGTGGTTTTTTGGTGCCGCCTCGCGTTGGAAGACGGCCGTCTTTCCTTTGTGGCGTACATTGAACAAGAAGGCGGTGGTGGGTACGCAGTCATGGGGTACGATGTCAACGAAACTGGGCTTTATGGGCCTAACATGTATGATGAGTGGAGGAAATATGATTTGCTTCATCCATGGAAGCGAATTCAGTTCCCTTGAAATTGTTCTTCGTGAAGAACAAATGGATATGGCTGTGGTGGTGGTCTGAATCAATAAAGTAATCGTCTTTTTTCTCCCGTTTTGGTTAAGGTTGTCAATTTGCGGGTTGGACAGTTGACAGACTTGGTGGAAAAAAGTGTGTCACACACTCGTTTTGAACACTTCATATGGATTCCATCTAACCGGTAAAAAAAAAAGAAGGTTTCAATCTGGCTTCAATCTGCTTCAACTCGGTCAAAAACTCAGCAAAACCAGTAAGATTGGAGATTGATTAGTACATTGTGTTTGAATTTTTATTATATGTTGGATTCAAGTACGAACGGTTATTTTGGTATATTATTATATGGTGTTATTCATATATCAAATGAGATACTTTATATATGTATGAACAATATAATAGTCTTTCCAATATATCCGAGCTAAATCAAGCTGAAATGGTCGGACCATTAACTTTTCACCCGTTTTTCACCCACTTGTACAACATTGGTTTTGGTTAATTGGGAGATAGAATCTTAAAAATAGAATCGTGAAAGCAACTATGCAAGCGATGGAGAATAAAACGAGGAAGAAGATATAATATAAATAAGGAAGAAGGATATGGGGAAGGAAGAGAGTGTTTTCTAATGCCAAATGGATTTGATATTTATGGATTTGTGGATTAATGAATTTGGATAAAATGAATTGGTGGATGTATGAATTGGATCAAATGGAATATTGATGGATTGGATTTATAGATCTAGGTGACATCCAAACATTGGACCATTGCATAAAAATTAAAAAAGTTTAGGTACCGAAATGTCATTATGAAAAAATTTAGGTATCCATATTAGTGGATTGATAGATTGTTGTAAAATTATTGTTTTGTCACATCCGAAACCTAAAGTTTGATTTTTAACAACATAAATTACCAAATTACAAGTTGGTGCCTGAATTATTATAGAACATTACTTTAGTAATTAAACTTATCAAAACTTTCAGAATGATCCAAAAGTTAGATGTCACTTGAATCCAAAAATCCATGACAAGTCTGTTTCATAAATCCCTGAATCTATTTAATTCATTCCACGAATCCATAAATCCAATCTACTTGTCACCTAAGATCATAGGCGGAGGGACAGGGTCTGGGAGATGTCAAATGACACTGGTAAATTCTGGGCTAAGAAAACCCATATGTATGTATAGATCAAGTATACTCGTGACTTCTATGGGATATAAGAGTGTTCTACCACTATACTACAAGTCATATCTTGTTTGATCAGGAGAAGTTGTCGTGTCTTACTAGATTTTGTTCACTGAGTTTAGTTTCGCTCATGACACCATTATTCGACAACACAACTTGTTGGGTATTATCATGATGTTATGGCTTATGAAAGATTTGTTGAATTTTAACTGAACTTTGATGAATTCTCTCAAATAATGGTAAAGACAAAACTTCATCAATCATATCCGTAAGTTTAATTTGTTTGCTTCTGACGCTAGTTTTGACTTTACGCGTTGCAATTGCAAGTGTAGAAAGAGCAGTTTTAGCTTTTGAGCTATATTAGCCTCGTAGATGAATTGGTGGCTAGTCTATTAATAATTGTTTAGTTGGATACCATTGGGAAAAAAAAAACTCTTACTTAATAAGAGTGTAAACAACAAATGTATTTTTTCGTTTCTTTCAAGAGTATGAAAACGCATCGAAAACAATGACTGTATTAATTGATTATTTCTTTATTACCTATGAATGAATTATTTGGATATTATCAATTTCTTAATTATATTTATTTAATAGTAATTTATTCATTTATTGCCCAAGGTCTTGCATGGAATCTACCGGCCTAGTAGCCTGGAGCCACCATGCAAAATACCACAAATGAAGACGGCAGAGAACCGTACGCCACCTCAAGAGCAGAGCGACGGAGGACACTATGATCATGTATAAAAAAAGAAGTTGTGGGCAATAATAACTGTTAATTAATTGCCATCGCAATTGAGAGAGGAAGAAAAGGAGCTACGTACGTACGTACCATAATGATCACATTGATGAGCAGGAAGAAGCAGCAGGTGGCGATGAACATACTGATCGTTATTATTATTACTCTTGTTCTTATTATGGCACCGCCGTTAACCAGTGCCATGACGCGGATCGTTAACATCAACAACAAGGTGAGCAGCAAGAAGACACTGATCGTCCACTGTGCGTCCGCCGACGACGACCTCGGGGCCCGCGCCATGAACTACGGCGAGGCCTACAGCTGGCATTTCGACGACCACCACGTCATCCTGCAGACGCTGTTCTGGTGCCACCTGGCGTTGGAAGACGGGCGTCTTTCTTTCGATGCGTACCATGAAGCGCAACCGCAAGGTGGGTTTCCGGTGATGGATTACGATGTGAATGAAACTGGGGCCTATGGCCCTTTCTCATGGATTACCCTGTCGTGGAGGAGAATTCGGCTCCCTTGAAATAATCCACCGTGGAATATTGGGGTTTTTTTTTTCTTCTCTTCTTTTCCGGTTGATTTGAAGTTTCCGTTACCGTCTTCTGTGGCTTTGGATCAAATGGATTGGTGAATTAGATTAATTAGTCAAGTAACCTTCAAATATTTGACCATCATGTAAATTTTTAAAAGTTTTGGGTACTGAAATGATATCCTGAAAGATTTAGGTGTTAATTGCCATCTATACGAGGATAGCGAGGACCTGAGTTTACAAATTGAAAATTGAGATGAGGATGGGTTTAGCAAAATTTACCACAAACCCGTCTCATTGCCATTCATATCTAGTTGTGATAATTTGAATCCAACTCATTTCCAATCCATTAAAAAAATTAATTAATCGAAAAGTTAGATGTCGCTTGGATCCAATAATCCGCGACAACTCTTATCCATAAATCAACCCATAAATCCAACCTATGCCCAAATTTCTCCTATCTAGCTAGAAATTGTTTCCTAAAATCAAATTCATTTATCTCGTATCCATCTCATTTTCCAGGGAATCTACCGGCCGACTAACCTCGAGCCACAGTGCATAATACCACAATTGAAGACATACCACATAGAGCCGTACGCCACAGCAAGCGAAGAAGAGCGACGGATATGGCATGCACTTTTGTACATTACTCATCGATATCACGTACGTATAAAAGGAGAGTTGTGGCCAATGACTGTTGATTGCCATCGCAACTAACAGAGGAAAAATCACAATGACGAGCAGGAAGCAAGAGCAGCAGGTGACCATCACGGTGATGATCATTGCCTTCGTTATTATCATGGCACGGCGGCCGTTAGTCAGCGACGCGCGGATCGTTAAAATTACCAACAGGATCAGCAGCAACAATAAGGCGCTGATAGTCCACTGTGCATCCGCAGACGACGACCTCAACGGCCGCGCCGTGAGCTCCGGCGACGTCTACACTTGGAGCTTCGGGGACAACTACCTCTTCCCGCAGACGCTCTTTTGGTGCGACATCGCGCTGGAAGACGGGCGTCTTTCTTTTGTGGCGTACCATGAACAGAAACCCGACGGTGGGGACCTGGTCCTGGGATACGACGTCAATGAAACTGGGCTCTATGGGCCTGGCTTGTATCAGCCGTGGAGGAGGATTCGACTCCCTTAGAAATTCAATCGTTCATTTTGTTTCGCAATTTTCACATATTTTCGTTATTAATAAAAATGTTCTTTCAGTAGTAGCCGATAAAACGAACATGGTCGCACTAGATGAAGAATCAACCGACGGATCAATTTGTATTGTGCGTTTATCTCTCTTTCTAGCTACCAGCTTCTCTGCTGGCAATTTTGCGAGGAAAGAAACTTCACACTCCTGACTATTAACCATATGAGTGGGGCATGATATCATAGTTCATTTTTCAAAGAAATGCATATCATATATAGCTTTCGAAGTCTACAGGTAAACTCTTGAGCAAGTTTGTAAATATTTTCTTCATCATAAGACATGGAAAGAACTTTCAGGATCTAGTGCAGCACTCAACTGAAACAATCTAAATGATGAGTCAACGCTTGTAAATATTTTCTTCATCAAAGAAAACTAGCTCCCGACGGACTGGCGGAGGATTCCTTTTCGGATCCGCTCGTCTCCACGTTCTTATTTTGTTTTGGGTGGATGGGGGAAATTTTTTAAGTTATGACTTGGAAAGGTGAGCATTATTCTTTTATATTTTAGACTTTTAGTTTTTAATTTTTTCCTAATGAAAATCATTGAGGCTAGAACTTTCATGCCAAAGTTTGATTAGTGGTTTGGGTATGTTCATCTAAACCATCTTTTAAGTCACACAAATTCTTACTATCGAATAAAATTGACAGAATATTAAATAGCATTGGACTGAATACCTAAAATAAAAAAATTCATAAGTGTTGTATTAATCAATCGAAACAAGAGTCATCAGTTCATACTCTTCACTATTTCTCACTAAACTATCTTCTTGTTGATTCATCTAATCCCTCACAACGGTCAGTCTCCTATTGTTTTAAATCGTAATTAAAATTTTTCACAGATAAATTAGATTAATTGTGCTCTTCAAAACGATATTCACTTTTATATATTTTGAATAAAAAAAATTTTGAGACATTTAGTATCAGTCTATATCATAATAATAATATTTGGTATGACATAAGATCACACAACGTGGTATGAACATATGAGAGACTGTCACCACATTGTATTAGGAATATACGAACTGTCACTGCATTCATCATTGTGTACCACCAGTTACCACCCTGGACCAGGGTGGTATGGAGTGGATGGTACATTTTGGTCCTGTAGTTTTTGCAGAAATTTGTAGATCCAATGACCACGACGAACTTGTTCCATCTGTGCAAAAAAATGTAGTAAAAAATGGTGGTGCCAAGATGGTAACGAGTGATATGATTTTTTTGTCAACATATATTGAATGGATTTCATTTTGTAGATCACAACGAACTCGTTCCGTCTGTGAAAAAAAAAAATGAATCCAAGTTAGAACGAAAAAAATAAGAGTTTATTAAGAAAATTAGTGAAATTAAAAAGACCGCATGCATGGAATCTACCGGCCGAGTAACCTGGAGCCACAGTGCATAATACCACAAATGATCCAGACAGCAAAGAGCCGTACGCTACCCGAACAGCAGAAAGAGCGACGGAGGAGACTGTAATATTATAGAACACGCCATCTTTGTACATTTACTCATCGATCACGTATAAAAGTTCATTTTGTGGACAATTATTATTATCACCATTAATTACCATCACAATTAAGAGTGGAGAGAAAAAAAGGTTACACGATGACGCTGGCGACGACGGCGATAATGATGATCATTGCTGTTGTTCTTATGGCACGATCTTTAATAATGATCAGCGATGCGCGGATCATCAACATCAAGAACAAGATCGGCAGCAAGAAGGCGCTGATAGTCCACTGTGAATACGTCGACGGCGACCTCGGGGCCCTCGCCGTGAGCTCCAGCGACGTCTACCGATGGGAGTTCGAGGGCGACTTCCGTCAATGGCCGCCGGCGGTTTTCTGGTGCCACCTGGCGTTGGGAGACGGCCGTCTTTCCTTTTTGGCATACATTGAACAACAATGTGCTGCTGGGGACGCAGTGATGCGATACGATGTCAATGAAACTGGGCTGTATGGCCTTGAGTTGTATAATACGTATAAGGGATATGTGCTGCTTCGTGCGTGGAGCCGAGTTCAGCTCCCTTGAAAATCCACCGTGGAGAGAGACTTCTCTTTTCTTTTTTTTTTCTCTCCTGTCGGTTTTGGAAATTTCAGTTGCCGTCTTTTGTGGTGGTATCATCTCTTTTTTTTTTTTTTTTTTGGTTCCGTTTTGGTTAATAAAGATGGTATGGTTATACTGGAGATGTTAAGCAGTGAAGTAAGGACTAGATAGGCGCTAACATGTACTCCTGTGTGTTAGCACCCTGCTAACACTAATTATAAGAGTATTTTGATAGTTAATTACTATTATACGTCAGTTAATTATTAAAATAGATCGATCTGGTTATATTCTTCAATTATATGTCGCGACGATCAGTCTCCCTGCTCATCTATCGTCGCTTCAGAAAACCTCGCGCTCCGTCATGATGACCACAACGATCAGTCTCCCACGTAATCTGTAATCTATAATCTCCTCGATATAGTGAAACTGGCTCTCTCTCGAGTCTCGCCCATGGACTAGCTAACACACATCGTGTTATAGTGAACCACGTAAATCGTGTGTCTGTGTTTTTCGATTCCCGCTTTCGTATTCCTGTTTTATCGATTCCGGCAATTTCCCGACCCGTAGCAGCGCGTTTATAACACTGATGATGGGGATGAAATGATTTTACGAATTGGAAATTGATAGCAAAATTCATCACAAACCCACCTCATTGCTATCCATATCTAGCGGTGACCGTTTGAATCCAACTCATTCCAATTCTTAAAAAAAAAAAAAATCTAACTAATCCACTCCCTTAAAAAAATCCAAATAATCAAATTCATTTATATCTAAATCCGTTAAAATCAAACCAGATAGATTGAACGATTGATAAATTGTTGTAAAATTATAGATTAGTACATATATCACAAACCTAAAGTTTGACTACTAACCAAAAAAAAAAAATGTATATAGAACCACACTTTATAAGTAACCAAAACTTTTCAAAACTTTCAGAATGATCGAAAAGTTAGATATCGCTTGGATCCAATAATCCACGAAAACTCTTATCCATAAATCCAACCTATGCCCCAAATTTCTCCCATCTAGAAATTGTTTCCTAAAATCAAATTCATATATCTAGTATATATCCATCTCATTTGGGAATCTACCGGCCGAGTAACCTCGAGCCACAGTGCATAATACCACAAATGAAGATATATAGCCGAGAGCCGGATGGCACTGTCATGTCAAAGACCCCATCTTTAATTTGTACACATTACTCATTAATGGTCACGTTACGTATAAAAGCAGTTGTGGCCAGATTGCCGTCGCAATTAACAGAGGAAAAGAAAAGGGCTAACCATCCATAATGCCACAGAGCAAGCAACAGCAGCCGGTGATCACCACCATAACGATCATTGCAACAATCGTTATCATGGCTGCACGGCGGCCGTTAGTCAGCGACGCGCGGATCGTCAACATCACCAACAGGGTCGGCGGCATGAAGGCACTGTTAGTCCACTGTGCATCCGCCGACGACGACCTCGGAGCCCGCGCCGTGAACTCCGGCGAGGTCTACAGCTGGCATTTCGAGGACAACTGGCAGGTCCTGAGGAACGCGCTTTTCTGGTGCAACCTCGCGTTGGAAGACGAGCGTGTCTCTTTTCAGGCGTACGTTGAGCGAGCAGGCCGTGGTGGGTACGCTGTCCTGGGATACGACGTCAACGAAACTGGGGTGTTTGGCCCTGACATGAACGACATGTCGAGGACGTATGTGTGGCTTCATGCATGGAAGCAAATTCAGCTCCATTGAAAAGCCGTGGGTTCGATATATTGATAAAAAAAACACTACTACGTATTTGAAATACATGTAATTCAAATTCGTTGTTTGGATACTCATTTGTAATTTGTTTGTATTTGTTTTTTAATTTTATGTTTGCTTATTTTAATTTTGAGTTTTCTTGTCACTTACTACAAATCTTGATAAATTACAGTTTGCTATCCAGATTTATTTTTATTACAATTCAGTACCCAAACTTTTAAAATGTTGCAAAAATGTCCTGAAATTTTGATGATAAAATTACATTTTTGGTGCCTTTAAAATGTTTTGCCTCACGCTACAGTACCTAAACTTTTAATATTTTACAAATAGGTCCAATCTTTTGTTAAGAGGTATTTCGAATCACTGGTTGTTGAAATGTATTTGAAGTTGATCACGAGTAATACACTAGACATGTATTTGGAAATCACCTCATGAATTCGAAACAAATCCAAATACCAAATGTAATTAATATCCAAACACAAATTGATATTTGGAAACCCAAATCACAAATAACTAATGCAAATCATTATATCCAAACGCGCGCGCACCCTTTGGTTTTGTTATTTTTGGTTTGATCTTGTCAAATCACTTACTTAACGTTTATTTGGTTAACTGCAAACTGTTGAATTAGATAGCTTGTGGAGCTCAAAACTTGACATCTCCTTAGAGCATCCACATCACTACAACTGCAAAACCAATTGCATATGATGTTTTTATTTTTATCTAAAAATTCATGCAATCTAATTCAGCTTTATTTCATTGCACCTACATCAATGCAATTCACTTGCAATTGCATATATGTGAGTTTAATCTTAATAATATTGATAATTTATAGATGTTATTAGCCTTTTTGACAATATAATCCTAACAATATGGATAATTTATCGATGCTACTTGGTTCGTACTTAATTAACTTGGTAATGACCTAAACAATAGGATCTCCGCAGGTAAGTCAATTACAAATTGGTACCTGAATTTTTATAGAACAACCTATTGATATCCAAAAGTTAGATGCCACTTGATTTATGAATTTATGAACCGGTCCATAAATTTGTGAATCTATATATAATTCAATCTACGAATCCATGAATCAGATCTATTTGTCACCTGGAATGTTATCAAAGATATCATCTAATTTTCTAGGAGATATCGTACTCGAGACATTGTTTCCTAAATTTATACAATTTTAAGTATATAAAAACGGCAAAGTCCATGCATCGAATCTACCGGCCGAGTAACCTCCAGCCACAATGCATAACACCACATTCGTGAGCTCGATCTTAGTAACCTCGCGTTGGAGGCAAATTCGTGAGCTCCATTGAAAATGCCGTGGATCGCTTAATCAGTGCGCCGTCGTTTGTTTTATGCAAAAGCCTGTGTGATGCGGCCAGAGATCTTCTTTTTCCTGCTAATACTGTGACCATTACTTTCTGGACTATATGTAAAACATCCATCTTAAGAACTCAAAACTCAAGCTGTACAGTGCTCCTGTAAATATCAGGCAAAGATACTACCGGAACTGCACAAAATCCAGGAGAACTCCACTCCCTATCTGATTAATCTGATTACAGTGAATCCCCCATTCCTTGCAGTGAAACACAAACATCCATCCCCTAATCAGAAAGTAGTACACAACCAGATACTAACCCGCAGTTTAACACGGACAAAAAACTACGTCGCTCTCTTGACAGAGACAGCTGCTCTTGCAATCATGGAAGTATGATAATTACTGCTTCTCTGTTTCCTGTAAGACGAATATACATCATCATACTGGCTCACCTCATTAGGGTCAGCGGTTGCCCCCAATCCAAGCCTTCCAGATCCTAGTGCTCCCGGTTTCCTCTCCACACTTCCATCAGGATAAGTCCCGGTCTCGGGGTCCACTACCTGCAGGTTAGGAGGCGGGGGGATACAAGCTCCGCCTTTGCGTACAGGAGACCGGTCCCTCTCGTAGTCGTCGTAATCATCATCGTCGGATGACTTCATCGGCCCTTCCGACGGGTTGACCTCTCCGATCTCTTTGAAAAATTTGGAGACTCGCTCTAGGACCTCAGATGGGGAAACTGCGGATGGCGGGATCATGGTCGGGATGTCGAGAGGGCTCAGAGGAGAGTACGGGACGCCACTTCCGATCTGCATTTTTCGGACCATCCCGGGGATGAGTCCTGGTGGGAATAAAGGGTATGGTGGTAATTTCTCGGCGAGGGTCGGAGGAGGAGTTGGTAGCAGTGGTGGTTGAGCAGCAGGGATTATGGGCACAGTACCAGCAAAACCACCAGCAGGGACAGAGTTTGCAAGGAATTGCTGGGCAGCAAGTGGCGGCAAGGCGGAGGGTGGGACTTGTTTATCAGCATGCTCCCGCTCATGTTGCTTATCTAGCTGCCAATGTGGAGCACTGTGGTGGTTCGTCGGCTGCTGTGGGAATCCTGCAAAAGAAAATGAGCCTGAGCATATGGTCGACGGTCATCGGATTTTGGGTGTTGCAGACACAATCTTAAGGAGCAGAATATTATACCTGCAGCAGCCATTGAATCGGACAAGTCTCTTGCAGGTCCTAAGATCGAGCTAGTTGGTGCCCCGCTGACCATTTCGGCTTCCAGTGCACGAATGGTATCGTGATCATAAACCTCCTTGGAGCCCCAGAACTGCAGGATTTTCTGTAAGCGTGACTGATTCTCTTCCTTATTCACGGGGTTTTGGTAAATTCTTGCAAGCATTGAACCCAGGACTGGCTTGAATGCAAGGGCCTCATTATCAAGCTCATGAGGATTAGCCCTTCTCTGCAAACTGTAGGGTACAGATCACCAAGAGGTCAAGGAAAAACGATCATCATAAAAAAACCAAAGGAAGAGCAATCACATACAAGATATGGGCTGTTGTAATGTAGAATCCTGGCCCTTCTTTTCAGAGAAGGAAAACTAGAAACTTTGAAGTTCCACAGCTCCATAATCAGAAGATGAAATATCTAAGGGAACCTAACTTCTGCTGAGGTACTCCAAATAAAAGAAAAGGAAACAACAGTAGCATTAGAAATTTTTACCTGTCAAAAAGTATGTCATTAGCAAGGTATATGACATGCAGCTGCCTCTCGGAATCATCCACAGAGAAAATCCTATCTCTCATACCCTCAGCCAAACCAGGTGCAAAAGGAGACCTCTGCATGAACCAAGTCTTCGCCCCTTTAATCGAATCTTTGGTGCCATTCAAACTATTCATCACATTAGTCAACTCCACAGCAACATCAGGCGGAAGTGGACCAGAAAGACCTTTAAACGACTTGACAGACTGATCAAAATCACCAACCCGCACATGTGCCCCAAATGGCGGCTGAGGCGACTGGTGGTGCTGCTGATGCGGATCATAGAATGGCGGGAAACCCTGTTGTTGCATTATCTGAGCAGGAGGATGCATCAATGGAACAGAAGATGAAGGCGGGAAAGGAGCATTGTAAGGACCAGCCGGCGTAGGTCGAGTAGACACCCAAAGCTTAAACCGATAGTAGTTATGTCCCTCGCCACCAAACAAAAAGCTATAAGCCGGATTATCCTGCTGCTTGTCACGAATCATCGCCTCAAATTCTGGCCCATTTTTAGCTGAATACTCGACTAGCTTGTCAATCCGTTTCTGAAGCTCGGGATCAGATGGAGGAGGAGCTGGCGGCGGTGGAACTGAATCATAAGGACCACCACCACCGTGGAAGGGAGATGGAAGGATCGGGGGAGGCAAGTGAGAGGAGAAACCAGGGAGAGGCTGCTGGTGGTGGAGAAGGTGAGGGTGTGGTGGCGCGTGAGGGTGAGGGTGGAGCTGAGGTTGCTGCTGCTGCTGTAAGTGGTGAGGGTACGGGAATTGTTGTTGCATTGAAGGATGAGGCGGCGGAATGAATGCCGGCGGTGGAGGAAACTGCTGGCCTTGATGCTGCGGGTGAAACCCAAATGGCGGCTGTTGTTGTTGTTGTTGCTGCTGCTGCTGTTGTTGGGCATACGCCATTGCTGCAGCAGCGTAATCATGCGCCGGCGGTCGGTCCATAAACCTAAACCTATCCACAATTCCACAGACAATATCTAACTTCTCCCGGAATAAAAATTGTTACTTTCAAAGATTCCTTAGAGCTATAAACGAAAATAATACAGGAAAACTCATCAATCTGTATCCACTATGGCGGCAGTTGTTCTTCTTGGCATTTCACAGTCGGGAGAATCTGAAGGGAAAAGGAAAGGTAGAGGGTGGGAAGGAAGCGAACCTGGACCAGATTAGAGAGGGAGTAGCTTTCTACGTTGATCTCAGCAGAACGATGGAGGCGGTGGGGAGACTACGATAGGCTCGCAGGCACGACTGCCGCCGGTGGCTTTGGATTTGGGAAATTTGCAGAGCTCCGACGAAGGTTGTGGACGTAAGCCGATCGGGATTTTGCCGGTTAGGGATTTGAGAATTTCTGGTTCGTTGAAGTATTGATGGTTCTGCTTCATCTAAAACGGCGTCGTTCAAAGCTGAATTTTTAATAATGGGCTTGGATCTGCAAGCTTAAATGGGCCGACGTAAAGATGAAACTGTATTTGTTTCTGCTCCGCCATCGTAAGAGTTGGGAGCTCTGCTTCTCCAATAAACCCTTCTCCAGTCTCGCGGCGGATCGAATCTTAATTTTGGAGCGAAAAGAGCGACGGCCGGACAATGGAGGACATAGAAGATTTGTTGATCGGGAGCGGCGGAGGCGGGGCTCCGCCTGGATTCCGATTGCCACTCAACACGGTCGCAGTGAAGCCGAAGAAGAATGTTAAGAATGGAGCAAAGCTGAATGGTAGCTTGCTCTCGGATTTGTCTCTCATCTCCACAGTCCCTGGAACTCAGGTTTCGTCTTCTCTTCTTTCTTCTGCTTTTCGTCTAGTCTATGTATGACGTATTGGTTCCTTACTTCTGAGCTTGTTCCTCTGATTCAGACGATATATATCAAGACTTTCGGATGCTCACACAATCAGGCAAGTTATTCTGCTCTCTTTTCGTTTGAATTCATCAATCAGTTTAACTTCTTATGATCAGATTACTATGCCTGGGGGCTCAAATGTTTCAGTTCACACTCGGCTGCTGCATGTTAGCTCTATAGAACTTTGCCCTTCCGAGTCTGATTACTGACTCTAGAGTTCGGATAGACGAAGTAGCAACCAGGACTTTGTATAGGAAATGCAGAATCTCGTCAGCTGGCTTGGCTGGTAATATCTAAGTAGGTGGGATGGTTTATCTAGATGAGAAACATGACACGAAATCATCATGGTTTATTGAGAGTATAAGCTAGAAAAGGAGGAGATGAAGAGAGCAAAGAATGAGTGGAACCCAAAAGGTTATTGGACTTGTTTCCTCGGGTTTCCGAGCTTAGACGAAGAAGTATACTGCGCTGGAGTACGAAAATGAGATGGTGGGAGATACCTTGCACTAGCGAAACTGTAGTTGCTGTGAGCATATGTTTTGCTTTCCGAGAATTACTTGTATAGTTTAGTTCATTAAGAGGTCACCCTGGTATTTTAATTGGGTTGCAGCTGAAGCAGACTGCACTACTATTAAGGATTTAGGATCTGTGGTATGGTTGCGGAAACTCGAAACTCAGACAAAATAAGAAGTGGAGATGTGACATTTGAAACTGGAAAGTGAATCTGCTTTGCAGTAGTTATGAAACTGGAAGCAAAGTTATGTGAAACGTATTCTGTTGACATTTATATATAAGAACTTTTTTTCTTGGACCAGACTAAATGAAAAGCTTCTAATTGTTGCAGAGTGACAGTGAATATATGGCTGGTCAGCTTTCATCTTTCGGCTATGGTCTTAGTGATGATCCCGACAATGCAGATCTATGGCTGATCAACACGTTCGTACCATTACCTTTATCATTCGCTTTGTTGCATTTTTCTTTTTAAGACTATTTTATAGAACTACTTGTTAAGAATGTGCTACTGTCTTCCATAGTGCAGTGTCGTTTTATTTGCACCTGCTACATGAAGCCAAGCTAATTTGTTGCTTGTTAGGGTTAAAAGAATTTGTCCACGAATGTGTCTTTAAGTTCTTTCTTCGAGATAGATTTCCTATAGATCCATTATAGGTAGCCAGTTGCATATATTTGTTCTACTGCTATGTTGAACTTATACGCCCTGACATTATGCTCATAAAAGGGTAATTCATATCCTACTTTCTAGTCTCGACCCTTGTTCCTTTGCATTTCCATGCACCTACCTTCCCTGTGTGGTGGAATATGTAGCGAGAAACAGCAATAGAGTGTTAATGAGTGGGAGGAAGTTCGATGACCCACCACTCTGTTGGGGTTGGCTTGAGTTTTTTGCCATGCAGGAGAGTGGAAGTGCTGAAAGTTTGAACAGAGGTTTACTATGATGAAAGACCCATTCGGGATGTAAAATGTTATAATCTCTTGCATAAGGTTCTTTGTGGTACGTAGTTAGGTACCATTGATGATTGTTTCTTTATGCAGATGCACAGTAAAAAACCCAAGTCAGTCTGCCATGGACACCCTTATCACAAAGGGTAAAAGTGCACAAAAACCTTTAGTTGTAGCTGGCTGTGTACCCCAGGGAAGTTGGAATCTGAAAGAGCTAGATGGAGTCAGTATAGTTGGAGTCCAGCAGATAGATCGTGTGGTTGAAGTTGTCGAGGAGACCCTAAAGGGGCATGAGGTTCGGCTTCTAACTCGGAAGACATTGCCAGCACTTGACCTCCCAAAGGTAGAAAGTTCAAAGTTCATATTCGGCTAATAATTCGACATGATTTATTGCTTCTCTTTTCTTACCCTTTTCTTCTGTAACCTTTTGTCTCTCCTGAGCAAGAGTATTGTTAGTGTAATTCACAACATGTTCTGAATTCTCTCGTTTCTTGAATGTTTTTTACCTTGATCTGCCTACAGGTCAGGAAAAACAAGTTTGTCGAGATTCTTCCAATTAATGTTGGCTGTTTGGGTGCCTGCACTTATTGCAAGACAAAGCATGCCCGTGGTCATTTGGGTAGCTATACCATTGATAGTTTGGTGAGTCCAGAAATGGAATCAGTAGCTTGTTTTCTTTTGTGTTTGATTTTTCTCTTACAGAAATTCAACTCTGCAGGTAGGACGTGTTAAAACAGTTATAACTGAGGGAGTTAAGGAAATCTGGTTGAGCAGTGAAGACACTGGAGCATATGGTACTTTTTTGCATTCCCTCCATCTTTGGTGTTCGAATGGGGATTGTATTTCTGTTCCTTGTCTGGATGACTGCCTTCTAATGAAATGTTACTTCATGTAATCTTGTAGGTCGTGACATTGGGGTTAATCTTCCTACTTTGTTGAATGGCATTGTTGCTGAACTTCCTCCTGATGCGAGCACTATGCTGCGAATTGGAATGACAAATCCTCCCTTTATTCTTGAGCACTTAAAAGAGATAGCAGAAGTTTTACGTCATCCATGTGTCTACTCATTTCTTCATGTACCGGTACAGTCTGGAAGTGATGCCGTGCTGAGTGTAAGTCATCCTTCCTACTCGGTGATGAATGATATTACTTCTGTGCTGTTTGGTGAAGACAGCTTCATGGAAGAAATCTTATTATTTGGTTTGTTTCTTCCCAGGCAATGAACCGAGAGTATACTGTTAGTGAGTTCAGGACAGTGGTAGATACATTGACTGAGCTAGTTCCTGAGATGCATATTGCTACCGATATCATATGTGGATTTCCTGGTTAGTTTTTCTATTTTATTTTCCTTTAATTATGGATTAAGCTTTGCCGCCCTTTTAATTGCTTGCTATTTTGCAGCATCTTATGCTGTAACAATCTGTTGAGTACTTGTTGGTTAATGTTGCTTTTGGGAATGGAAAATATTACTAGCAGTAGCTATGTTGGGCCACCTGCTGATATGCCGAATAGTTAGCAATAATGAAGCCCTAGCAAGAAAGAAGAAGAACTTTTATTTTGTAATATGTTGGAAGAGATAAAAGCATTTTAATCTTATTCTGGTTTTTAAATTTGTGGTACTATATCAGAGTTCGAGCTTGTCTAGAACTGGTGATATTGCTTAGAAAAAGATCAACATTGGACTTGCGAGAAGTGAACTGTGGATAATTTTACCATTTTTTTGGACAATTAATGCCTCTACTCTGTACCAATTATTTTCTGCTTGACTATCATTCGTTCCTGCAATTGAGATATGTACTTCTGGATATTTCAGGTGAAACAGATGAAGATTTTGCTCAAACTGTAAGCCTCATTGAGGATTACAAGTTACCTCAAGTTCACATTTCGCAATTCTATCCTCGACCAGGTGCAATATAGTTTATTTGAAAGTGGATCAATGTTCAATTTCAAGTTTGAAAAAATCAGCTGTCCTTGCATTTGCGTGCATCAACAAGGGAATTGTTTTGCGTCTTAGGGGCAGAAGTCTTAACATCTGGTGTTCTATGGAGAAGTTCTTAGACTATTAAGTCTTGTACATAACTGAAGATGTGTTGTACAGATATATAGGATCAGATATATTTCAGAATAAAGCTTATTACTCCTACAGCAGTGAGGAACTGTTTATAATTGTTGAATTTACAAGTATTAAGATTTACCTTATGTGAAATAGGAACTCCTGCTGCCAGAATGAAGAAGGTTCAGAGTAACATAGTGAAGAAGCGGAGCCGTGAATTAACTGCTGTTTTCGAAGCTTTCACTCCTTACAATGGAATGGAGGGCAGAATTGAAAGAGTCTGGATAACAGAAATCGCAACTGATAGAGTTCACTTGGTAGGCCTATTAGGAATTCTTACTTCGGAATTTTAGATCTCACATCACCTTTTATCTTCTCTGCCAGCTTGACACTGTATAGCCTTATTCTCATTGTGTCTATCCTAACTCCTTCCTTCATTTACTTTTGCTAGGTTGGCCACACAAAGTCATATGTCCAAGTGCTCATAGTTGCTCCACAAACCATGCTTGGATCCTCGGCAATGGTTAAGATAACATCAGTTGGCAGATGGTCAGTTTTCGGGGAAGTAATCGAGACACTCACTCAAGCTGACAAGAGAACTTCCGCCAAGGAAAGGTTGAGTAGCGAAGTCAAGTGTTCCCCCTGTGTTGATCAAGACGAAAGCTGCGCATGTTCAGGAGACAAGGCAGCTGCACCTTGTTCTTGTGGCCCTGAGGGTTGTGGAGAACAACAGAACAGTGCTGGAACTGACACTGCTTCGCATAATCAACAGTTGCTAGATGCTCAAGACAAAACAAGTCTGATAGGAAATTTTTTGTCAAGGAGGCGAAAAACTGATCCTACCAGAAAGTTGGGTGATAGTAGAACTGCTTCAGGTGACAGCCTAAAGCAAGAAAATAGTAGAGAAGAAGCCCCAGGTGAATGGGGCTTTGTAGATAGAGTTTTCCTAGGAGGATTGATTCTCAGCTTATTCACATTGCTAGCTCTCCTCGTACATCTCGGATTTAGAGTTAAATTATCTAAGTAGAGAGTGTATTTTTGCCTTTGTGTCACTCGTATGTTACGACACTATTTTGCCATGGAGAAATTTTTGAAACCTTCAACTCAGCAAGTCTATGCTTCTTCTTGCGATATTTCTGCTTGTTAAGTTTTTCTTTTATTGGTATTCCAATCTGAAAATTGCCTGCTAACAGTGTAGTACATACAATATAATGCTCGTCATCAGAAGTACAGAATGGGGAATCGAAGCTCTTGCAAATGAAGAAGAATATTGGGAGAAACTCCAGTTCAGAGTATACAAATCTACAACATACAACCATGGAGGCAAAGAATAGGTACATGCTTTCCCTTTTACCTCCCCTTTCATTATTCACCTCTCTTTTTACCCGACAAGAATATATCAAAACTCATCTCATCACAGCAACAAATCTGATTTCGCCGGCAACCTCTTGAAGAAGTTGACAGGAACTGAAGGCAATCGACTCCGAAACTTAGGATGCCTGAGCATGTACAACCCAAATAGCATGGCCACAATTTGGAACGGCGTAACATAGATGAACACAGCCGAGATCAATGAGAAGATGATGAAAATGGCAGTAGCCCTCGGATCACGCCAGCTAAGTAGTGCTTGAGCTCTCTCCCCTTGACTAGCTAAATCTCCAATCACAGTCTGCACTCTCCCTGCAACGCTTCTCAGTCTGTCATACCTCATCCTCACTATATCGGACGGGCGAGAAGTTGGGAATGAATCGAACTCCTCGTCTAGCTCATCAGGATGAACATGATCTGCCTGCGATAGCCTTATATCCATGTGGGGTGGGTGCCTCGGCCTGAACCGGTAGTTCCACAACCCAATCACAAACAGGTATAGGAAGACTGTTGGGAGAACTAGCTCTGGGTAGCAAACCAGAATCAAGAACAGTATGTGGACGAGGCAAGTTGTAATCGGGTTCCTCCAGAAGCAGATATCGTTAAACCACTTGAAGACTGCTGTCACACCCGAGAGCACCGACATTATGCGGTGGAAGTTTGCTTTGCTTCTCCTCAAGCTCCACATATGGTAGTCTACGTCAAGCATGTACTCGACGACTTCCCGACGAAGAGGTGGCTCGGCTCTGGCGAGCCGACCTGCGACAATCTGCATTGCTTGGTGGCGCAGCCAGTCAATGTGGCGGACAGGGATTGGCTGGGCGTAATGCATCTTGGGGAGTAACGGCTTGCCGTATTGGACCACCATGTTCACCCAAGCCGTGCAGGTAAACCTCAATGCCAGCTGTATCTCTCCGTGTTTTTTCAATCCGTTTGGTTGAAGAACTAGCAATGGATAGTAATGAGTGTAGATTTTATCAGTTTCTAATGTAGATAGTCTGATTCTCACTTTCCCAATTCTCTGATCGCGGATGTCGCTATGTCCATTTGTATGCCAGTTGTCAAAGACTCCAATGGTGATCACAGTGCAAGGATCATAGACTTCCCAGCTGAACTGCTCGTTCCATTTTGGGTGCAGAGTGTCGAGAAGCGTTCTGGTACGAATCCATTTGTTGCCGTACTTAGCCACACAGTAGGAATCAGTGGTTCTACCTTCTCTCCCCTTCATCGGGAGTAGATTCCTAGCACTGAGAATCCCAAGCTCAAGTATCCCAACACTTGACTTCCTCAAATGCTTCGACGAAGGCTGAAGATTGCTGCTGAAATGGGTGGATTCATCAAGAACATGGTATCCAGCTTCCAAGCACAACCCTAGAAGAATCTTGCTGCTGAACTTCTCCTTCCTTTCCTTCCCTTCATCATCAGAATAATGTTTCATCAAACTGAACCATCGAGGCTCAGGCATTTTAGTCGTCTCGAGTCTCTGAGGTACATCTCTTAATGATACAATCGCCCTCCCGAGAATCTCCTCTCTCCCAGGTCCAACTCTATCCTCAACCGTAATTATAATGAAGTCCTCGAAAGGTTCTGATGCTACATACATAAGCTCTTCGTTCCAAATGGGATTCACAGTCCTCATCTGAGAAGGCCTCGAGGCTCGAGCTTGATTGCCAAGCACGACCTTCACATAAGCATCAGGCAATCGACCTTTATCGTGTGGTACGAGATCTTGAGCTTCAATTACTTGTACTCTAAGGTAATAAAGTTTTGGCGAGAAGTAAACTTTTGACCTTGTATTTGCCAGGTTCGTATGCCCAATGTCGTGAGCATCACTATGCCAAGCTTCTGGGAAAGCTTCATCAGCTTGAGTCCCCATCCAAACCGCCAGCATGATTTCGCCCTCTCTGCCTTTGAATCCCTTCTTGTCTTCCAGCCTATACCACTGCGGCGCCAGTGGGCTATCTGGCGGCACTCTAAGTGGAACCTCTGTAAGATCGAAGTAAACCCTGCCCACAAAATCATCCTTCGCAAAGTCCTTATCTTTCACCATGACTTCAAGCAAATTCGACTGCAGCCTTTCTTTCGAGAAGGCGAAGATTTGATTCCAGACGGGGTACTGGTTCTTCTCCAGATACTTCGTTTTCCCCTTGTAGTTACCAAGCTTGACTTCCACATAAGGGTCTAAGCTACCAGAGACATCCATTACAGGGAGATCTCTGGCTTTCACCACACTGACGTAGAGGAAATGCATCTGCTCAACCAAGTCGTAAGTGCTCGATGTCTTGTCACCACCTTTGTATCTCATTCTCCCAGCCAATGGCGGGCTGGTCTCGACCAATAAGAATTCAGGATTCTGCTTCGGCATATGCATATGGTGCATTACAGAAGTGCCGGGTGCTGGTGTTGCAGCTCGTGCATAATCCGTTCTCGTCTCGATAACCGGTGTTTTCTGATGGTGGGCTTCAAATCCCATTCCAAACCTACCACCGGAAAACGGCGGTGCAAACGCGGCAGCAGGCGGCGCCTGCTGCGGCGGAGGGCGATGGTGGGCAGCTGCTCCTGTGGGTATAGAGTGAAAGGTACGAACTTTATCCTTCTCCTTATGTTTCTTCTTGCTCTTCATCATCTCTTCATGGTCATGGTCGTGATTGTGGTGGTGAAATTCTTCTTCTTCTTCACCCTTGTTAGGGTCGATCTCTCTGAGAGGAGCAGGCTGCTCAACCCTTTCTTCAACTTCCGGCATCTCCGGCGCCGGAGTAAAGCTGCTACCACCGCCGCCACCAACCACTGCATATACCCTGAGGGCGATTTCTCCCTTGATGTGGGAAAACAGCCCACGTTTATCAAGTGGGTATCTCTGAACAGTGGAATCAGGCTCAGAGAAAAGGACAGAGGAGCCAGAGATTCGGACCCGGCCGAGGAAATTCTTCAGCTGCCCACCACCGCCGCCGCCAGGTACTTTCCCTCTCCCGTCGTTATAGACCACAACTTGAATGGTAGAAGTAGGGAGATCTCTAGGGTCGTTCAAGTCCAGAACGAGCTTCTCGTTCCATTGAGGGTTGAGTTCTTTGTGTTTTGTCGAAGTCCTCTGCTTTTGGCCCTCGAATTCCACTTCCACGAATGGACTGGCTGACCCTTGTCCGTCTTTGGGCATTAGATCGCTTGCATCGGCCACTTCCACCACGAGCTTAGCCATGGTGGTTTAGGGTATGGAGAAATGAAGAAGGAGAGATGGGAGATTACTTTTTCATACCCTGGGAAAGGTTTGAGACTTGAGGAAATGGTGGTGGGTAGTGAGAGCCAAGGCTTAGTCTAGCTCAGCAATGGTGGTGGAAATGGAAAGAAGAAAGAGAGAGAAATGGAAGATGGAGGATGATGAGGTGGGAAGATGGTTGTCATGTTGGAGTAAGAAGACAGAAAAAAACACAAGGGAGGGGGGAGAACAGAACAGAAACAACCAGAGAGAGAAGGGTGGGCCAGAAAGAGGAAAGAAAGAAAGGCTCTGTATATTTTTCTTCTTTTTGAGGTGGAGAGGGAGAGAGGTTTTGGTGGGTACGTAATGTTAATGGTTATTTTTTTTGACCAAATAATGTTAATGGTTAGAGAGAGAGCAATTTGTGTATATTTTGGAGGGGGTGTCGGTTTTGCTTTTGAGTTTTGAATTAATGGGCAGTGTATAGTGTAGTGGGGAGCTTGTAGGCTAATAAAGAAAGGGAGAAATGGACAAGGGACCCAATTGTGTAGATAGGTGATGTTTAACCTACCAAGCTCGACAAATCAAGCCTTAAGTTAAGCTCAAAGTTAAAACTCCCATCCAAGTCGAGGTGACAACTGACAACTAGGTTTGTTCAAAATATAAAAGGTGTTTTGTATTGTGTATATGAAGAAGTTAGGGATGGTTAATGACTCAATGTTAGTATTGGTAGAGTGAAATTGTTAATAATTGTGGTATATGAGTAATAATTGAATATTTCTTAACAACTCGAGTTATTAGAAGTAATTGGTGCTTGACATGGTATTAGAGTCTTCTGTTATTGAGAGGTCTTTCGTTCGAAAACCTGTAACCTCCATCGGTAAGGACATGGTCTTTGATTCCTGTGCAACCTTCAACCCTTCTAAGTTAGTTTTCGTTTGAAAGGGGGTGTTAATAAGTGGTATATGATCCGTGATTCAATATCTCCCAACAACTCGAGTTCTTCAAGCCTTCGAAGTTAGTTTTCGTTTGAGGGGTGTTAATAAGTGGTATATGATTCATAATTCAATATCTCCAACAACTCGAGTTATTGAGAGCAACTAGTTTTTGTCACAAATAACTCATAAATTTGGTATGCTTTTATTTCAGTGTTATTTTCGCAGTAATTTGACATGTGGTGTTTGAAAATAACATAGGGATAAAACCATTTATTTTCACATAACATGTTGTAGGAATTATTTTAAATTACTCGTTTTGAGTTATTTGTGAATGACCCATGGCTCATATAACTCATCTTAGTAAAGTGTTACCAAACAAGTCATTTTGGTATTTGGACCTAAATAACTCATCTACCCCCCCCCCCCCATTTAAACAACCCCTTAATTATCGGTATGTTTTATCATCATAGGCAGTAGTCGTATCTTTCGAATGTCTATTTATAGCCAATTATTTTAAAATAATTGAATTCACATATTCGCTAAATGGTTAGAAGTCTAATATTTACTATAAAATTGTCAAGATGAACCATCTGATATCTTGAACGCAATTCGAATCTAACTTAATAATAAACAAGATGATCAGTTATCAAACGATGAACAAGACAACAACTATCATTCTAGTGGCCACATGTTACTACTTCCATATGACATTAGTGTTTAGGCTATTTTGATTTTCACATTTAAATACCAAAGGATACATTGCCATTGCGATGGTCCTGAAAGCGCCTAATTCATTGAGAAAGTTTGGTGCGGGTCTCTGCTTTCTTTATATAAAGCAGTTTCTCCCTTCTCGCCCTTTGATAAATAGGACCTCTCATTTTCAATGAAATGTATGGGGGGAAAGAAAAGGGAAAATGTCGGGCATATTCATATTTGTTATTCGAATTCAGGTTGTTGCAAGAAAAACTATGCGTACTTTAAAAGCGTGAGAGATGTCAAAAATGGCAGAATGTATCAAAAGCAAGGGAAGGAATAGTTTGAAATTCATTTTTGGAATTTTTTTCCACGAATTTGATTTATTAGAATAAATGGATTTTTCATGCGGTATTAGAAATTCGAATCTTGTTTTTAATTTCTTTCCATAACTTGGGTTATTTGGATAAATTAATTTGAGATATGGTAATCAAGTTTTTATGATTATATGTTATATGTTTAAACTCTCTCGATTTTCTATATTAACAATTCTATACTTTCTATTTATACTGAACTGTGCTTGATTCTCTCCTAATAACGGTAGATATTGTGATAACTGGATTCTTGATGAATTAGAAGCCATTATCATGTTGATCCAAAGTATTTCATATACTTACCCTATGTCTAAATCTAATTTTGTTGAGAAAACATCCAACCAGAGAATACTATTACCAACCGAAACAGAATCAGTGGTTAATATCTTTCGAAAGGGTCGTTTAATTTCTAGGATTGTTTTAGTGAAATTATCTTGTATTCTTTATAATACATTTTATTTTTATTTCGACACAATAATATATGGTTTGGTTGGTGTGAGAAAAATAATTAATTGTACAATCCCAATTGTTAGTTGAGATTATTGAATTGATTAGTTGATATAGTTGTTTGGATTTTTTCTAAATTGACCCTTTCAAACGTGTTTTTTGCATTAAAAATGGTACAAGTGACATATGTTTTAAGAATGGGTAAATATAATATATTAGCCACAACTATTATGAAGCGGTGAATTATATCCACAACTATGAAAATTCAAATTATTAGCCAAAACTATTGTTGCAAGTCAATATATGGCTAACTGTCCGTTACTGTTATTGAATTTTTTACGGAGAAGGCCACGTGAGCCCACGTCATCAGCCACGGCAGCGGCCACGTCGGAATGCATTTAATTTATAACTTTAAAACATAAAAATTTAGTCAGTATTACTAACGAAATTGTTAACAGATAGTTAAAATTTGGCTAATAATTTGAATTTCCATAGTTGTGGCTATAATTCCCCGCTTCATAATAGTTGTGGCTAATATATTGTATTTATCATTTTTATTATTAAAAACACAATCATATATATCAAATGTTGTAATTTATAGGAAGTTGATTCAGTCAATAACCTATTTGGTTATTTATCATGTCTAATGTTTTCCAATGAAATTTAGCGGGCAATATCACATCATTTATAATTCGAATTCAAAATTTTCATTAAAAAAATCACATTGATCGTGCTCTTAAAATGGAAATTCAATTTGATATATTTTGGAAAAAAAGTTAAAGCATATATTACCAACTATACAATTGTCTCAACTGTTGGAATTATATAAGATTATATCATGGTGGTATATAAATGTATCATGGTGTTATGAATATATCTTAGTGTAGAATAGTTATATATATCATAGTAAGAATATACTAAGCACCATTCACTACCATCTACCACCATTTACCACATTAAACTAGGATGGTATAGGGTGGTCTATTTGGACGTGAAACATTTTTGCACAAATTTGTAGAAATCCAATAGATCATAATAAATTTGTTCCTTATGTACAAAATATTTTCAAAATTTGAGTTAAAAATGAAAGTGGTACTTAGTGATACTAGTGTGGCAACGGGTGATAATTGATGGTATGCAATTTTTTTTAAAAATTCTTAGAACACAATAAACTCATTTTATCGGTGTAAATTTTTTTATCAAAATCAATATTAAAAAAATACAAATATATTAAAAGGGAGGAAAATAATAGTTTCAATCTTTAGATCCATAACCACTCAAAATCGAGATACAGAAAAAGACTACTTCAAAATCCATAAATAATTGGAGAAACCAAACAAATGTTTCCCACCTTTTTCACTATCCAGACTTGGATTCGTTGATTCTTTTTATTTATTCTCTTGATCTCTTCCCTTCCTAGATTGAGAATTTGCGAATATAATTCAACCCACGGTTTCGATTTCTGACCCATTTCTATCACCTTTTCTGTTTTTTATTAACGGTCGACTTTTAAGGTTTTCTTTTTAGAGCACTAGAAGAAAAGGTTGTCTTCAAAGCCCGCTCCTGAGACTAGAGAAAAAGAAAAGGCCAAGTCAGGTTTAGGGAATCTTCAAACAAATTAATAAGACATGCATGGGGTAGTATTTTATATTTAGCAAGACATTTTAAGTTAAAACATCACCATCAACTATTATAGTTGACCTTAATTAATTTTGGGGACAAGAAGCTTAATCTTATTTTTGTGTTAATTTTATTCAAATAATCGTTAATGAAACCAAAATAACGTTTCTGCTAACTGACGGAGATTAGAGATGTGTTTAGAACACGTACAGACGTACTAAGGGGGTGTGGTTTTGTTCATGAACGTACATAGTATGTTAGGATCTTCTCGAACATACACGGTATGTCAGCACTCAGTAATACAGGTGACAATTTTGTATCCAATCCATTGATTCAATTCAATCCATCCACCTAAATATCCAATAAATCCAATCCATTAAATCTAATCCACTTGATCCAAATCAACTGGATTGGTGAATTCATGGATAATTATTGGAAAATTACAGTTTAATACCTATACTTTTTATATTTGCAATTTGATACTTGAAATTTATTTGTTTACAAAGAATATCATTTTTGAAAATTATGTTTTGGTACTCAAAGTGACAGTTGGATCGATGATCCAATCCACCAATCCATTTTATACAATCCAAGAATTTACCAATACATTTGATTCATAAATTTCACCGATCCATGAATCCAATCAAATTTTGCCATCAGCACAAAGATATGTTTTCTCAATAAAAAAATGGAGTAGGCTATAATACTAATTTCATGATTGCACTAATCTTCAATGCTAAGTTTTGATGTCATCATATTATTCCAATGAGTGCTCTCACTCATCATACACTCCCTAACCGAATTTTACTAATTAACCAATCAAGGTGTTCACTTATTCTATTTTTCATGATAGTCTTTTTGAGTTTGAAGACAGTTTTGTGTTTAAATTTTAAATTAAATAAATGTACTTTTACTTATGTAAACAATAATCAATAACTCCATTGACAATTCTTCAAACAAAGTTCAAACGAAAAAGTTTGATTAGATGAAATCTACGTTAAATTACGTTATTTCAATGGAAATTTCTTGAAAACTTCCCAACTAACCTATTTTATTTTTATAGTTATCCTAACGCATGAAAGGAGAGTCTGTATCTATGGTTACCAACAAAAAAGATGAAACTAGACAAGCAGTGTCAATTGTTAGTTTTATGAATTCTTTTTCTGTCTTCATTTCTTCTATTTATAGACGTGAGGTGAGTATGTGCAAAATCTTCGACCTTGTAATTGCTATTGACCAAAGGATCTTTCCATAGCATGACTTCCTGAATTAGGCCGAATCCTTCACAATTCACATTGCGTTATCCACTCCACTTCACATTAAATCAATTAAATAATTTAATGGATTTAATAAATTTGACCCTATAATAAAGTTATTAAATCCATTGTATTTAGTGCGAGTGATACAAAGCTTCATTTTTACACAACTTTATCATAGTTCATAATTATATGAATTAAGAATCTATCACGAACTCTCCCTCAGTTTCGCCATGGAATGTTAACATTGCCGATTCCTTATCCAATCTGGATCGCAACTAACACCACTAGCATTCACAAATCCTTCCATGAATATAATCTAATCATGATAGTTTACTGGACATGGATCGAAAAGTAAGATCTATATGCTTCTTTTCCCTTTCTTTCCTCTCACTCTGCTTAGTTGTTGTGAGAGATTGTTTGTAGCATTCTTCTCAAAAGCATCTTTAGAAGATATTCACATGTTCCATCATTCGTAGGGTCCCCCAAAGCATTTTGTAAAGGCCTTTTGTTTCCAATGTGCGGGTGGATAGATATTGAAAGTGAAACACTTGAAATATATGGTTTGGTTTGGATGATGGAGAATTCAGGTAATTTAATTCAATTATCTTGAAATGATTTCATATCATAATTTATGTATTTTTTTAAAATATTTTTTTTCATGTCATTCAAAATTTATGCAAAATGAAGTAATTTAAATCGTTTCGGCTCAATTGTTGTATTCCTATTTTATGTTGTCAGACGAGACAATTTGACCTGATTGCTTAATTTCAAGAGAATTGTACACAATATCCTTATCTATTTCCATCCACAAATATTCACCCCTACTTTGCCAATGGTTTTGCCTTCTACTAGAATCCGTCATTTGAAGAGTGATTACACATATGCATGGGATACAAAAATAAAAACACCAATCGATATTTGATATTCATTACTTTTGTCGTACAGGCACCAATTAGTCATACAGAGGGAAATTCTTATGAGCAAGCATAATGAGTTATTGACTCACAATAGAATTCTTCTGTTGGATGAGAAAATGAACAAGCAAAAATGTGCATGACTCATTGGAGGGTGTAGAGGCATTGTGAGCTAAAGGTGAAATAATAATGAGATTTGGGGGACAAGAAGTGGTGTCAAATCCAAAATGATATACTGAAACTGAATCGAAGCTAAAGTTGAAATAATAATCATCGAAATATTTGTTAGATATATTCAATTTGTCAAATCTTTGTTCAGTTGTTGATTTCAAATTGAGATTTGAGAGAGTCCACACTTGTTTGCCCTAATACTCAAATTATCACTAGACTAGTTTGTTGAGGTTGATCATCGAAATATTTATTAGATCCATTTCAGACAGATCTTTTTTTTTTATAAGGGTGATCTGAATATTACCAACAGCAAGAACGAAACAAAAAAGTTCATACAACAGGCCTGCACGAGAAGTGCGAAGCTGCCCAGGCCAAACCAGGAAACTAGGCCCGCCAGAAGGCCCCTGTTTCCCCGATGGCCAACAAAACAAAAATAAACAAAACCAAAGCAGGACGGAAGAACAGCAGCAAAAAGAAACACTCAAAAGACAAGAACAGAGAAGAAAAGGAACAGAACATAGACACCAAGCCGAGTCCAGGAGGACAGAACAGATACATGAGCAAGGCAGCAGCGGAGGCCACCTACAGCTCCGCCCGCGACATGGAGAACCAGCTTACGCCTTGTTCCCTACTCATTTTGCCATGAGCAACCAACCACTCTGCAATCGCTCTCACCGTCTTCTGCAAAACCACCGAGGAGCTGCTGCCATCATCCCTGAATAATCGCCTATTTCTCTCTAACCATAACTGCCAGCAGACAGCATGGAGAAAGCAATATCGAAACCAATCGCCTAAGGAGCTCGGCTGCTCATCATTCCAACTACGGATGACTTCCAAAATGTCCCCTTGAGGCATGTACAGATATCGGTTGATCCTCCTTCCACCAGCCCACAGCTCATAACCGAAAGCGCATCTGGTGAAGATGTGATCAACTGACTCCTCTTCTTTATAGCACAAGCTGCACCTGTTCGCCAAATGAACCCCCCTTCTTTGGATTGAATCGACCGTCATAATCTTCTTGTGAGCAACCGTCCACATGAAAGCATTAATCTTTGAGGGGATCAACTTCCTCCACACAGAATTCCTCGGAAAATTATCCACCCCCTGGAAAAGACCCTCATGCAAAAACCTGTACATTGAACTCACAGAAAAGGTAGAATTGGGATTTGGAGTCCAAACAAGTTTGCTTGGACCACACACCAATTTAGGTAAATCAACATTATTCAAAAGGAACATAAGACTCTCCCTCTCTCTTTCCGCACCCCCTCTCAATCTGTTATTCAAAACAATATCCCAACCCACACTCTCACCTGTCTGTTTGATTGTCTCCGAGATCCAGGCGTCCGGCCGAGCAGCGGCAGCAGCGACTCTAGGGAAAGCGTCCGCCAGAATCATGTTCGGCAACCACGGATCATTCCAAAAGGAGACCCACGCACCTCCACCAGGATCAATATGTACCGCTTTCCAGAAATCAGCATACTCCTTAGTAATGTTAGCCCAGACCGATCCTCCAAAACCCCTACTACATTTCTTACTCTGCCAAACTGAGTTCCCTGCAGGATATTTAATGTCAATTAGTTCTCTCCACCAGCTTCCTCTATTCTCCGCGAACTTCCATAGCCATTTGCTTAGCAAGGCCTTATTGAAGCTCTCTTTGTTCATCTCAAATTGAGAGTTTATGGTGAAAGGTTGCTTTCAGTTATGTTTCTTTTCAGGGACTAGGAGGAGGTAAATATGTCTTTCAATTGATTAATCCACACGTCACATCTCAAATATTTTTTTTTGCCTCCACCATCCATGATAATATGTCCATGTCTATATGAACCGTATATGTTTATGATGTGACGACCATTTACGATAATTATGATGATACAGCCAAGAGAGATATGTGGCGGTACTACTCTTCTAAAAATTGACGTGAGCTTGAGCTCCTTTTACTAGTCATTATAAATAATGGGTAGCAGCCTATAGTGATGATGTTGGTCAATTATTTTGCTATTGAGTACCACATCGATTTCATCTTATTGATTTTAATGGAATATTATTTTACTCGTGGGTATCCGACCACCCCAACCTAGTAATGCGGGATATCTCAGCATTATCTGGATATGGGTAAAACTCGCAAAAAAATTGATGGAAATGTGACGGATATGGTCTTAGACTTTCCGTCTTATACTCATACTCATACCCACGTCAACAATAGTATTTTTTCATACATAAAAATTCAGAGTTTACATTTTAATCCCTCAATGAAATGTAATTGAGAAAATAAGTTAGGGAGTGAATATACTCAACCATAAGGGAGAGGAGATTTTCTGTATAGCAATATGTATGGAGAACTTAAAAGTAATTGAGTAGCCATTCAAACCCAACACTAATGTCTTTCCCTTCATTCACCCTTCATTTCTTTCTCCATTATTAATAAGATTATGTTGTTATTTATTGTTTAGTAGATGTGTCGGAGTCGAAGATGAAAATTTTGGATAGTATTGTACTTTTTTATGGATTAATGAATGGTTTAGGATTGATTCCTTTAAATTTGTAATAAGAATGATTGTAGCTTTGTGGATTTAATGACTTATTAGGTCTGTTTAGTGTCTAACTAAAAGTTTGTATGTTGAATCCGATGTATAGTAATATTGTATATACGAGATATGTAATATTACCCACAGGTAGCAAAAACCATGGATATGGGGATAGAGTTATGAATCCTCCCTCCGCAAGGGTATGAGACGATATGAATTTGGTTATTAGGAAATAGAAAAGTGGATGATTTAGAAAAATCCGCCTCATTACATTCCTAGTCTTGTTTTCACCTATTTCGTTTGTAACTCTCATTTTTAAATTATTTGCACCAAAGAAGTCTAATTCATAATAATACTGTAGATAATATGTACTAAAATCACATATCACAAATCAATCGATCCATTTATGAGTCTTTAGATATACTGATTTTATTTTCCCTAAACTGTTTAAGTTCTTTTCAGTTTGGGACAAATTAATCGATCCATTTAGAACTTTCCAATCAGCAACAAGGGTACAAATCTGTACTTCGTTGATGCTATATCCCCCAAAACTCTCGAGTCTCAACCTTCATTGCTGTACTTGCTTCATGTTCTTATCTTTTCCTTTAACTTTTCTGATCCTTTAACTTTTACTTTTTACATAGATTCTATTGGCTTTCGGTAGGAAAGTGAACAGACATGTGAAAGTCTGCCACAAAATTATCTTCTTTTGTTTTCCTTTGTGTTAGACTGTTAGTATATATACATGTGCCTTTTGTTTTACTATGTATGTTCCTGGGTAGTTTGCTTCTAAGTTACTAATTCATTTTTAGTTCTGGTTCAATTTTATTATTTACAATCAAAAGTTTAAATTAGGGTTTTAGGAGTGCAAAGATTAACCGTAACCATACTAGCTAATCTATCCCAGGAGCTGCGACCACTAACTAATTAATAACGATGGCCTAATTAACCCGTTTACTGCATTCATACCGCATCTCCATCACAAAGTCAGCTTTGTACTTTGTAGACGAGGATCAATTCAATAATAAAAATTAGAGGTCCCAACTACGCCTACCACGTTGGTATCATCTCCATTTTTTAACTCAAATCTGAAAAATTGTGTAAAGAAGGAACAAATTTATGGTGGTATATTGTGATTTAATTTTATAAAATAAATTTGAAAGTAAAATATCACCATATATATATATATATACCACCATGATATGTGAAGTTAACTGGTGACAGATTATGGTGAAAAAAGTTAAATGATGGTTAGTATATTCTTACTATTGTGTATAAAATCATTATACACTATGGTATAATAATCATTCCAATATGATATACTTCCGTATCACTATAGTATAATCTCTTATGTACTAACAAACATTATTACCATTATAAATAGTAACGGTTAAAAAACCGATAATCTCTTAAATGTTTCGATTAAAACCGAAAATAATTTCGATTTATTTTGACTTAAACCACAAATGTAAGGGCTTATCGATTTCAGTTAACTTAAAATCGATAAACTCTTAATAGTTTCGGTTAAAATAAAAAACATTAATAAATTGATAAAAAAACTGTAAGCCTTAACATAATCAAAGGTTCAGGTTCGGTTTCGGTTAATGTCTTATCGATTTTGGTTAATCGAAAGCCAATAAGCTCTTAGCAGTTTTGGTTTTAAACAATAGGCTAATTCATATTTCGATTTCTAATGATTTTTCGGTTTGGTTAACCGAACTGAATCGTCATCCCTGGTATAAACTCTAAATATATGTCTCAAATTTTTGTTCAAAATAATATCAAGGTGGTTGTCTTTTTGAAGAGCACAAGTAACATGATTTTCTTTACATTTTTGAATTTCGACTCAAAACAAAAGAGATATAACCCATTAAATTTAATCGAACAAAAATTTATACACGATACTTACCAAACAAATTACTGTCTAATTCCGATCCCCATCTGCTGCATGCTATATATATATATATATATATATATATGACATATTCCAAATCTACTCCTCCCAAAACATATCTAAAACCATAAACACAAACACACACACAACACACTAACATACAAGCTCTTAAAAAGATTCTCCCACGTCAAAAATGACTCTTTCTCGAGTCTTTGCAACCACATTCCTTCTACTTTCTCTCGTTGTGATGATCAATTCACCAACCTTCGCAGCCGGTCACACCAACGACAACCCTTTCCAGCGCCTGGAGGGTTGCCGCAAAGGCGAATCCACGAAAGGCCTCCACAACCTCAAACAATACCTCCAGAAATTCGGCTACTACCTCAATCACAACAACAACAACGACACCAACTTTAACGTAGCCGCCATCACCCACCAAAACGACGACGTATTCGACGAGCTCCTCGAGGCAGCAATCAAGCTATACCAACTCACTCACCACATCCCCGCTTCCGGCTCCTTGGACCGCGCCACCACGGCCCAAATGACGATCCCGAGGTGCGGCGTACCGGACCACAACCTTATTTCAGCAGTGATGTTGGACCCCGACGCCGCAACAAACAAAGGAGGCCCAAAGAAGGATTACAGATTCTTCAAGGGCGAGCCCAAGTGGAACCAGAACCGGTTCCGCTACAAGTTCTTCCGCGGCCGCCCTCCCGCCGGGCTGAAGGAAGCCACGTACAAGTCCGCCGTGGCCCGAGCTTTCCGGAGCTGGTCAAACGTGACGCGGTTCGCGTTCGAGAATGTGGACAGCAGGGTGCTGCTGAACGTCGACATGACGATTGCGTTCTACTCGCGGGACCACGGGGATGGGAACCCGTTTGATGGGCCTAAAGGGACCTTGGCCCATGCGGCCCAGCCGCGCTACGGTTTGTTCCATTTGGACGCGGACGAGAAGTGGACCGACAACCCGAGGAAGAAAGACCAGTTCGATCTGGAGTCCATTTCGTTGCATGAGATTGGGCATATGTTGGGGCTTGACCATAGCGACGACAAGAGTGCGGCCATGTACGCTTATTTGGATGGCGGGAAAACTAAGCGGAGGTTGCAGAGTGCGGATATCAGGGGCATCAAAACACTCTACAAGCTGCGTTGAACTTAAATGCAAACAGTCAGACTGTGGAACTATGGATGAATAATAATCAATGATGTGACACTGTAATATATATATGATATATAGACCTATTTACTAAAATAAAAGGGAGATGTAATATCTTACGATAAAAAGGTCTATCAAGCATGCTCGTTTGTTTGTATGACTATGTACTCTACAACGCCAGTCGTATAATAAAACTTTGTTATTATTTTATAGAAATTCAGTTTTCCTATCATTTCGTGATAGTTTTGGTTGTTGTTCATGCGTGCCACATTTTTCTTCCATTCGACTCAACGATGTGGGTGCTTCTTTTGTGGCCCTTTTCTCCTTCCCTTGGCGACGAGCAGAGCAAAACTAGGGATTACGGCTGGTGTCTTCATGAGCCGCCGCCGTCGAGTTGGAGGCAAAACATATCCTTCCACTGGCGACGAGCTGGAGGCAAAACTAGGGATTAGGGTGATGGATTGGGGGTGACCTTTTTTTGGAATTGGGGTAGTATTGTCTGATTGGTTAATTTATGGCGACCAATTCTTATTTTTTTTTCTAATGCATATATTTTTTTTATATTTAATGAATAAGAAAAAAAAACTTGTGGACCATAATAGGTGACACTTACTCACTCCATTGGCATTTTCATGTTATAACAATCGCTTCCACCTATGTCTATTATCTGTTATATGCACGCCAAATAATTATTAAAAAAGCATATGCAATGAATAAATGTGTTGGGAAATTGTGTCTATATATGAAACGAAGGAACTTTAAGCGACATTTCTGCGTCGCTTCCATAATTGTCGGTGTAGACTTTTTGTGACGTTTTTTTGGCTTTTAAGTGACGCATCCAATTCGTCTCAAGAGACCATTTCTATTGTAGTATGTGCTAGCTAGTTCACGGGCAAGGGAACAAATTTCATTGATTTGAGGAGAGTACAAGTTATAAACAAATTTCATAACCGACAAACCAAGTAAACTAACCTGACTGGCCTATCTACAGGTTAGGGTAATGAAGAATATTTATAGAATTCTTCTCCAAATCCCAAATAAAAAATCAAACATATTTTCCAAACCTTCAAGAAAAAAACCAAAACAAAGTCCAATCAAAATGGGACCAAAACGCAAAACAAAGGAACAAATTCCAAATCAAATTCTAAGTCGTGTACTTGAGCCCTCCTAGGAGATATATATTTCTTATTGTACTATAGTATTTCATTTCATAAGCAAATGTGATGTTATCACTAATTAGCCTTCCTTTAAATGAATGCAAACTTATTAGCACTTACGAGACACCACTAATTCTATACGCTTGTACCTTAGAGACGTATTTATAGATGGCATTACAACATGAAATGAGACGAAATTTTTTCATGTTATCAAAATTTCGTCCCCATTTCCTTCATGCGATTCATGGATACTAGTAGATAATTTTTTCCCCCGGTGGATACCAATAGATAATTCCTTTCCATCACACTAGATACAAATTGAACTTTAATTTTTTTAAAAGAAAAGAAAATAGGTAAAAATATGTATTAATATAAGTAAATTCATATAGGCTCTCATTGATCACCTACCAAGTTCCTTTACTTTGTAATTTGAATGAAATTCAATTCTTATTTGCTGTCCTTTTCAGTCATTTTACTTCAATTGTAATTTTAAAATTATTTCAAAATAAATTACCAGCTAAGCAGACAACGGCTATTTTCGAACCCGAAAAGGTTTGGCGCGCATATTGCTACGATCGAGCTATACAGAGCATAAATTACTATTTCCGACAATCCACTCATATAATTTTTGGTATGGTAAATACAAATAAATATTTCCTTTAATAATTCACAAAAAAAAATTATTTCCTTTAATATCATATCTAGTTACTTGCTATAACTTCATGCACCTATAAAAAAATCTCAATTTTAATTACTAAATATGTTCCCATATTTATCAGGAAAAATATCATCCCATTATGAATTCCTTTCCTTCATTAGATAATCCAAGAACCAACAAGTTTATTCATAGCAACAACATAGCTATCACACTATAAATATTGTTAAATCCTGTTATGTTCATCACATAGCTAACTCTTCTGATCAAAATCCCAAACAAAAAAGAAGCGAAATCATGGGGAGGAAGAAAGTGAAGTGTGAATTGATTAGTGATGAATCTTCTCGAAAGACAACGTTCAAGAAGAGGAAAGCTGGCTTGCTGAAGAAACTGCAAGAGATCACCACGCTCTGTGGAGTCATTGCTTGTGGGATCATCTTTAGCAATTTCAGTACCAAGGGGAGGTCACAACAGCCCAATCAACAGCAAGAAGTCTGGCCTTCGGTTCCTGAGGCAACCGCGGTGGTCGAGAAGTTCAAGGATCTTCCGGAGAAGAAGCAGAGGAAGTACATGCTGAACCAGGAGTCGTTGCTGAGCGCGAGCTCGTCGAAGATGAAGGAGAAATTGGAGGCTCAGGTGGAGAAGAACCGGAGGCTCGAGCTGGATCTGCTGTTGGCAGATCCGGTCGCGGCCTACCATCACGACGTCCTGCCTGACAGTGGTAGCAGTGAGGATTTTGTGAATCATGCCGCGAAATTGGATGGTATGCGTGAGATTGTGAGCAACAAGGTTGATCAAATTACTGAGCGAATCGAGCATATTAAGAGCAAGGGCAGGAGGATGAGAACTCGTTATTCGTGATTTTTTCTCTCTCTCGTATCTCATGACAAAGTATCGATCATATGGTTTGTGAGGATTATGTAGCAATGCAACAGAAATGAATAAATGAAATTGAGTCTGTTTGTTGCTTTTTTTCTAAAAATCCTTTTACCGTTCTGTGTAATTTGTGTGTGCTATATTCAATCGTATTTGCTGCACAAATTATAACAGCGGTGTACATCTTCCGACATACAACTTATCGCACAACGGCTCTTTCTACTTTTGAACTTCCGACATACAGTAATGCATAGAGTTGCAAGATTATTATTTTTGGTTATAAGTCCGCGCTTTGAACTTTCCTTGCTTATCAATAGAGCGTATCATATTCATTTTATTTTTTTTAAATATTTATGAGCGAAAACTCGATAAGATAGCATTTATGCATAACTGTAAAAGTCATATTCATTAATGCGCTTTTTAAAGAGATGTGTCTGTATTTACACTCTCGATTTTGGGTGCATAGCGCGCACAATTGTCATTCTGATAATTAAACTCATCTGAAAATGATCTCAATCTTTTTTTTAACTTCTGTACAAATGAAAAAAAAATGTGAAAATCTTATAAGATTGACTTTTATTTTGTGTTTTTGAAACTTGCTCAATACGACAGGGAAAAATTACCTAATAGTAATTATAGTAACAAAGTTTTCTAATTCTAATTAAGATATATATCATCATATTAAACAAATGTCGTCGATTGAAAGAGTACACCTACAATGACATTGCGAAAACACCCAACAACGATGGTGTCTGGCGCACAAATTATGTCGACCTGTAAGGGGATACAGTCGACCGATATAGTGATTTTCACTGTATGTGAGAAGTGGGGTTTACATTGGTTGACCAGTTGCTTCCATAGATCTACTGAATTCAAGGGTAAATACCTACTACGTACCTCAACATAACTTCTTTACTTTGAAGGCGACATGCAAATGCCAATAGCATTTATCGACAGTTTTCAAGTAAGGATGCTTTCCCAGCATACTTGTTGCTTATTTCGGTTCGACCACCATGTTGTGCAAGTCGATCAATTTTGAAGAACAAAATATCGAGTGCCATATTTGAAATCGCACAAACCATATCACCAACATTTGTTAATTCAATCCACAACCCAAATCCATGAGTCCTAAATCACGACCCTAGCCCCTAACTCCGAACCCTAAGCCATAAATCGTCGTTAGTCATAAACCAAATAATATTTGCAGCAGTTAAAGATGTTAAGCCGACGGTTTTAGAACCCCTGCTGTTATCATTATTCAACATTTAACTATGCCCCAAACCCTTGGAGAATCATATTTGACGTCTCCTTTAGAGACGAATATTAAACCGTTGCTAAAATTTACAAAGTTTGAGTTCCACCGTTCTCCTAGAAAATTGTATAACCCCTATTACCTGCTTACTGAATTTCAAATCTCCCATGAACTTCTATTCAGGCCACAACTTGCTAACTTCAGTCACCGTACACATCACTCACCAAACCAATAATTCACAATCAAAGCAATACTGTTAAACTTGCGCAAAGACAATTTTGTTTGTCTATTCATATCAAAAGGAAGTTAAACATTGTTGTGTTCTGAATCGTTCACATCATGCAGTGCTTTCTTTTGGAACCCCATATTCACCTGTTACAAAGGCATAAAAACAAAAACAAAAGATCGTCTTACAAAATTTGTTTGTTTCTTCTTTAAAAGTAGTAGTATTATATATTAATATATAGTTAACTCCTTCCATCTTCTCGTTTTGTCAAAGTCAAAATATATATAATATATATATATATATATATATAATAGCAAAAATTCCTGAAGTCTTCTCTGGTTTGCACCAAGAAGATGGTGTACCTACAACGAAGGAATTCTTTTTTACCGGTATAAAGAAACCCTTTTTCGTAACGAATTCATCGTCATAAAAGACAATACAAGCCACGTGACTTTTAACGACCAAACTCTGGCCAGCCTAGCGCTTGTGCAGATCATTTCCCCTATCACCATGTGTATAAATATCCCAACCTCTCCCGCTGCCACAACTCAAACAATCCACCAAAAGCAAGAGAAAGAGAAAGAGTGAGAGATAGAAATACAAAGAAGACGATAGGTGCAAGAAATGGAGAAACCAACGACGACGGCCCTCATCTTGTCGCTAATGGTGACAGTCTTATTAGCGACCACCCACGCAGCAGCAATGACGGCGAATGCAAGGAAACTTGGCGGCTCCAATGATCGTGGTTACCAATTCCTGGCCATTAATGATACGGGAGGGATCGGTGATTTCGGAGGCTGCGGTGGGAAAAGATCAATACGGTGCGCTGACGGTCTCTGTTGCAATCAGTTCGGTTATTGCGGTAGTGAAACCGACTATTGCGGCGACGGATGTCAGCCATTATACGGCAAATGCGGCACCGGCGGCGGCGGCAAGAGTATACCCCCGCCGCCACCGCCCCGGAAACCGTGACGTCAACATTCCTCAAGGTTCATAATTATAAACAGCTTTATACTAATGAAATAACGCTGTCAAATTCAGCGATGAAATTATAATATGGTAATAGTGCTTGATATATGCTCTTTCCTCGGGTGTTCTCTTACTATAGGAATAATGTATCTGTCTCAAACTATTCTTTTTCATCACATAGAGAACCTGGTGCTTCCTTTAGATAATTTATATTTCTCAATTTTCTCCTTTAGTTCCCTTAATTTCACTAGCTTTCACCTCATTTCACTGGCCGGAATTTTTGTTCATCATGTTGTTCGTTGAGAATAAATAGGTCCATTTGTACTATATTGTCCGGTTTGTATCAAGATTGAATTGATTTTCTTTTTAGGTATCATCCCCGCCAAAAGGACTATTACTAATGAGTTAATTTAGTCAACACTAATATATAATGGTCATTTTTATTGTATAGAGTGTCCTATACCGATCCTTCACCTCAAGATAAGGACTACGAAATTTGTATTCTCCCATTAGCGATTATCTTGATCTATCAGATACCTTTTATCGACATGCTTTTCGACCTAAGAATTTACCAATGCATATCTTGAAATTCATGTCAGAGACGCAAATCTTCCTCGATCCGCCTAACAAACACATATTTTGTTTGCTCCGGCAGACAATGCAGATTTTCAATTAGATCTGCTAAACAGACACAGAAATAGGGTGACGACAAAACATCAAGTGCATAGTCGTACATGTAATAAAGTACAAGTAAAATTATTGTTTTTTGGAGGATTAGTGAAATTAAACCATTAAAATTTTTATAGAAACTATAGAAATTTCAAAGGATGCAATCAAGTGATAGATTTCATAGATACAAAAAAATTAACAAACTCGACAAATCAACTATTTTGAACTTTGGAGAAATAAATATTGGAGAGTTCAGGGGAAAACACAAGATTTTACTATTTTACCTCGATAAATTTAAATCCGCTAATTAATTAATTAATTTAATTCATATTTATATATTCAGCATACCTCAAAATTGATATCTATCTCTATCGAGAATTATCACGAACTAACTAATTAACACGATTTCTACTATTGTGGTTAATCTAATAGATTAATTAGTCTGAAGAACGATATCCCTAAAATGACTGTATAATATCCATTATTGATTCGATAGGCAAAGTTTTCACATTTCACAATAGAAAATGGAAAAAAGTCCTGATTAAAATATCTAGATAATAAAATCCCAAAGTTTTGATTAGTTCATGATGAAAAAAAGAACATAAACATGCTAATGTTCAACATCATAACTAATAAGTTAAACAAAGAAGTAGAGAAAATAGTAAAGTGTTGAAGTTAATCCTCAGCTTACAAAACTCTTCCTTTCTTCAAAATGTTTTATTGAGTACTCTAAAGTGTGCCAATGTGAGTTATCTTCTTTGATTTTTCTCTTGAAAACTACTTGCCAATAGTGTCTAAGAGGGTCCTGCTTACATGTTTGTTCTTCCCTATTAAGCTCCCTTAGCTTCCAACACATTTTCTCCCTCAAAACAATGCGCTTTCGGCTTCTATTTCCAAGAGAGAAAGCTGGTGCCAGCTACAGTCTCTCCTTTCATTAACTTTTATGCACATTTTTATCTATTGGTGAGCCACCAAATTAAAGTACTCACTTAAAATTATCAAAACACAAAGGACAGGAAAACTTCACCCTATATAGAGAATATACTCGATTTCACCTAAGTTAAATCACAATTCAATTATTGTGAGTGAATTATGATAAAAAGGTTAGGAAATCCTACTTGCAAACACAAGTTATATACACAAGTCAAGATTAATTTGAGATAACCATAATGGCAGATTCATACACAAAAACACAAAAATATTCACAAATCTCTCATTTAGAAATAGATTTTCCTTCATGCTGTTGATGGATTTCATCTAGATTCCTTCAATCTCTTATATTATAGTGATTAGATATAGGCAACCAAGTGCAGGGAAAGTTTCTAGGGTTCCTTTCTCTGTTCTTTCTCTTTGTTTGTTTCTTGTTAGAAGTAGTATTATGCGAAACTTCTTCCACTTCTTATTTTATCAAGCATTAACATTTTCTGAAGATTTCTCTGTTTTCCTACTTCTCAAATTCCTCCTACAGTCCAAACAAATCCCGTTGCAAAATTACACAAAAAAGATGGTGTACAACAACGAACTTCTTCTTTTTACCCGTATAAAGAAACCCCTATATGCCCATATGTTTACCGTCTCATATCTATGTCGTTTCTGTGTTGCCCTTCCTCGTTCGGACTCCCTCCTTTTTTCTTAACGAATTCATCATATAAAGATGTCATAACGAATAAAATAAGCCCTACGTCTTTTGTCAACGAGCAAACTCTTTGCTGGCCGGCCGGACTAGGGCTTCTGTATATATATATCCCTACTCTCACGTTGCCACAACTCAAACAATTCACAGCGCGAAAACAAGCAAGAGAAAGAGAACAAGTGAGAGATAGAAATACAAAGACGACGAGGAGGCAAGAAATGGAGAAGCCAACAATGACGACGACACTCATCTTGTCGCTAATGGTGACAGTCCTATTAGCGACCACCTACGCAGCAGCAACCGCCAATGCTCGAAAACTCGGCCGCTCCACCGCCTTCACTGGTCGTGGTTTCCAGTTCCTGGCCGTTAATGGTACGGCGAGGATCGGTAATATTGACACCGGCAGCTGCGGTGGGAAAAAGAAATTATCGTGCGAAGACGGTCTCTGTTGCAGTCAGTTCGGTTATTGCGGTAGTGTAGACGACTATTGCGGCGACGGATGTCAGTCGTCGTACGGCGAATGTGGTAGCCCCGGCGTCGACAAGAGTAGCCCACCGCCGCCCGAGAAACAGTGACGTGTCGTCAACGTTCCTCGAGGTTTTTATAAACAGCTTAATTAATACTTGATCGGGAGTTAAAAAAAGTGGGTGCTTAGTAGTAATGAATAAAGCTGTACGTGGAACTCAGCTATGACATAATACCAATACTAATGATACTAATTATGGTAATAGTAATTTGATATGTTTTCCTCGTTTTCCTCCCTCTTTCTATAGAAATGTACCTGTGTCTCGAGTTATCTTTTTTTCTTTTTCCATCACATGTAGTGATAATAGAAGCTGCTGCTTCTTTATTGGAAATAAAAGAGTTTGTAGTTCCTAAATTTCTCTTCGACTTATTTTTTTTTATAATGGTTAAAATAAAATAAAATTCTGGAAAAGGTTTGGTGGGCACCTAAAGAATAACAACATCTAATGTACACATTTGTTTTTGTATTTATTCGCGTAAATTTATGCTGATTCATGCTATACGGGTGTTTATTCACTTAGCTATTATGGTGTACTCGTAAAAGTGAGTAGATAATGATACTATACACTCAAAACTAAATAATAGTCTCTAATAAAAAAAAATCCAGTTGTAATTATTAGAATTAAGACAATATGATGATATAATATAAAATTAAAATAAATTTATACATTAGCGCTAGAGTCAGAAATTTTAATCCTAAATTCTAAACTCTGAACTCTCACCGTGAACTCATTAATACTTATAAAATCATTTAGTGTTGAGACCATTTTATCATGAATCTATTTACTCAAAATAGTGACTATGAAAAAATAAAAAGAGTGCCAAGTGGCAAGTGAGACCATTTTAGGTATCATGCGCCGATATTTACTAGTTGGCCTAACTAACTGAAAAAGCATATTCTAAAAAAAAAACAGTATATTCTTTTCTTTTTCCCGAATCCTCAGTCCTGCCATTCATTGTTTGTTGGGATCCTCGAACACTCATTCTCAGTTAATCTTTTTGATAATGGTGAATTATTAATTTATTAAAATTCGAAAACAAAAAAACAGAGCAATTCTACTTATGTTTTTGTGGAGTCAATCTCAGCGCCTCTAATTAATTTCCCCCCCTTTTAATATAAACCGTGATGGGAATGTTTATGGTGATATTGTTAATAATGTTGGGCAAATAAGAACATTAATATTTAGCATATCAGAGTGGATAAGTCTTTGCTTAATTTCAAAGAGATAGGGTACAGGTCAATCTATACTTTTACGACAATATATAAGTCAATACATACTTGAATTTCTGGTAATAATTGGAATATTTTTTTTGTGACAAATATGGTATTAGAGCATTTGATTGAAAGCCATTCCATCACGATCTTCAATATTAACAATTGATATAAGCAATTTATAATGGAATTATGCAAATTATAATTTCATGAGTTGCCTTCTATTAGCACAGACACGAGCCGTGTAAGTAACGAGATGTATAACTCTTGTAACACAATTGTAAAGGTAACATAGAGTTTTCGTTCATCTCTATTCAATAAGAAGCAATACATTTCAAAATTTCAATACATTCTAGTAAGAAGCCATACATTTCACCATTATCTCTTGCTCTCTAATTATAATTTGTATCTTAAAGGATTAATCATTTTTTAACTAGATATAATGTGGATTTAGTAAATCTGAAGCACTTGTGAATTTTAATTGAATTTCGCGGAGTATGTTTTTGAGTTTAGAAATTTTAATTAAACTTACTAACTTAGTAGGTATTTGAGTCTAAAGTTTTAGCAATTTTATTGCTTTATAGAGAATATTGTACGCTCTAGTAAATTTATTACCGACAAATTTTAGTGACGGACAAGAATTTGGTCGAGTAGAATTAATGTTGATTTTCAACTGAAAGTCAAAGTATCTAAAATAGAACATGACAATAAAAAAAAATAAAAAAAGATAAATATTTTTGTATTTTAAGGAAGTAAATCAGTTATTATTTTTTAAAAAACGAAAATTCTGCCAATTAATTTGATCAAGGCAAAAAAGGGAAAGGGCAACATATGTTAAGCTGCCCGGGAAATTGACTGTTTCGCGGGTCGCTTCTGCAGAGTGAGCACACCGTAAATTCGCACACTTTCCGTTGCTCCATTTTTGTCTCCAGTCTCCACTACGCCTCCTACAGTTCGTTACTTTCTCTGCTGGCGTTTTCCGCTTTCCCCATCCCAATCCATCTTCGTTCGTAACGTTAAAACTTCCCTTTGATTCCCTTCCCCCATCCCCCAGAGAAAAGCAGAAACTACACTCAGCTCGCGCTACGCTCGTTCAGAGAATTTTCCATTGAAGAAAAAGGGAGGAAAATCGGTTCCGCGGTGGTGGAGAAAAAGAGAAGAGAATGGATCTCTGGGGAGCGCTACAAGTGAAGAACGCCACTCGGAGCCCTCTTCTCGCTGGGGCTTATTCGATTCCTACCGAGCGATTGGGTTGCTGGGCCCGCGAGAAGAAATCGATTGGGTTGTTGGAGATCAGGGTTTTCAATCGGAAGCTCTGTTCCCACTCGTTGATTGTCAGGGCTAAGGCGAAGAAGAATAGCAATAATAACGATGACAATTCGTCGTCATCTTCTTCGCCTTCTCCTTTCGGTATGGGGTCCCTCTTTTGTGGGTTTTTTTGTTGATTCTTTCAATTGGATTGTTGAATTGCTTGTTCATGGTGGGGGAGCGAGGGTTACCCCGGTTTGGTTTCGATCTTAATTTGGGTCCAGTAAGTAAAGGTGTAAACTTTGTTCGATTTTGGTTGGTTGGGGGAAACCCTTTGCATGGTTGAAGAAGGTGACAATGATTCATTGAGTGAATTGCTTGTCTACTTAGTTTGGGAATTGGAATGGAAGTATGATCATTGAGGGTGAAAGCTCGATGATTTAGCCCTATTGTGAACTTGTTGTGTTGGTGATGGGATATTGAAACCCTTTGCATAGTTGAAGAAGGTGGCTTTGATCATTGAGTGAATTGCTTGTCTACTTAGTTTGGGGATTGGAATGGAAGTATGACCATTGAGGGTGAAAGCTCGACCCTTTAGCCCTATTGTGAACTTGTTGTGTTGGTGATTCTGTTCTACCACCTTATAACTGTTTTTCGGTTCAGGTCCTGAAGGGGCATTATAGGCCTACTTCCTCAGAACCCTGCTAGAATAGAAGCAGGGATACTTGTTTCACGTACTGTGCTTACTTTGTGTGCTGCTGATGGTGACACCTGCAGAAAATGGTGATAGATCTCACCCTGATGGAGAAGTGTCAAAAGGTAAAAAATCGTCTGATGGAAGCAAAGCGAACAATAGTTCTTCCAAGAAGCCGATTCGTGCAAACCTGGACTGGAGAGAATTCAGGGCGAGTTTGGTTGCTAAAGAGCAGGTGACGTTTTCTTCCACGGCATGCTAATTCTCCCCCTTCCACACAGGAATACTAATTTGTCATCCTTATGAATGAGGCTTGATTCTGTGTTTCTTTTGTCCTTTTTAGCTCTTCCTATTTCTTAACTTATGAATAGGATATGATATTTAGGCTTATATGTGGTGTTGCTCCTGGGTATTCTCAACCAAATACTAGGCTGGTCTATCATTGAGATTTTGTCAAGTAGTTTACTTAGTTATAGTTTGAACTTGACGTAGATCTGGAAGCAAAATTTCGCAGAAGATGATTGATTAATTGATGCTTTGAGTTGGAATATAGGTGAATTTATCATCCAATAAGTTTTTATAAAAGTCATTCTTCATAGGTTCATGATAAGTGGGTAGAGTTGATCTTGATGAATATTAACAGGCACACAAGTCTGAGACCGAGACTCACAGTAGCCAGAGCGGGTCACTCCAAGAGCCGAAACCTCTTGCCCTGAAGTGGGCTCATCCTTTATCAGTCCCTGAGACCGGTTGCGTCCTTGTTGCCACTGAGAAACTCGACGGAGTTCGTACATTCGAAAGAACTGTTGTCCTTCTCCTAAGGTCTGGAACCAGACATCCACAGGAAGGACCATTCGGTGTTGTCATCAATCGCCCACTGAACAAAAAGCTTAGGCATATGAGGCCGAACAATAATGAGCTGGCAACCACATTCTCAGATTGTTCTCTGCATTCCGGAGGGCCCCTTGAGGCGAGCATGTTCTTGCTGAATACAGGAGAGAATAAGACCAAGCTTCCCGGGTTTGAAGAAGTGGTTCCCGGTTTGTGTTTTGGTGCTAGAAACAGCTTAGATGATGCTGCAGCACTTGTGAAGAAAGGAGTGCTGAAGCCCCAGGACTTCCGGTTCTTTGTTGGTTATGCTGGTTGGCAGCTGGATCAGTTGAGGGAGGAGATCGAGTCTGATTATTGGTATGTGGCTTCTTGCAGCTCAAATCTCATCTGCGGAGGATCATCCATGATGGAGTCCGGGAATCTATGGGAAGAGATTTTGCAGCTTATGGGGGGCGATTACTCAGAGGTGAGCCGGAAGCCTAAGCAAGACATGTAAGTTTATTGAGAACACGATGGATATGGATCTGAATGAAAATATGGATGTGGTATTAATGGAGTGAAATGTACAGAAACTCACTGTGCCTAGATAGCGTTTTTTTAGCTTGTTTCGTCTTTCCTTGGCTTTGGTCTCAGTTGAGTGTAAGAACTTGGCAGTTGCTGTTTTATGTATGTAACAGAATGGTTGCGTTGCATTAATGTTATGGTGACAAAAAAGGGGGGGAAACAGTAAATCCCTCCTGATAAATTAACCTCTTTGGTGGGTTCAATAAACTCATTTGTCTGCATTTTGTGCTGCAATGTCACAAGTCATCTCTGTTCCCTTTGGAATCACTAAAGCAGGAACTGGATAGTTAAGGGTTGGTTTGGATAGGTGTCCTTGTTCAGATGGATCACATCAATAAAGTCCTATTAATATATCAAGTATCACTCTAAGCGTGGATCCTACTGTTCAGTCATCATCATCAAATAGTTAATAGTTCACTAATCATGTACTTCTGACAAATTTTACAACACCAAAACAAGTCAATTGGAATCTTCATATCCTTATTTCGTCTTTTGGATTTATCCACATCCAGACAACAGCATTTCAACCCCACCATTACAACCCTCCTTTAGATCATTTAGTTTCTTGTCCCACAAGAGTCCTTCAAGGCCAGCTTCTACATCAATCTTCTTACTACCGTTGCTGTTAAGGTTCTATTTTGTTCTCTCCTCCTATGGCTACTTGCTTTTTCTGAAGGGCTGAAAGTCTGGTTTTTTTTCCTTCATCTATGTTGTGTTTGCCTTTGGATATACAGTATGCATGCAAGCACATGATCATCATCCTCCACAGCTACTGTTGTGATCCTCATCGATAAGGTTGTCTTTAGATCTGGCTTTCCTGATGGCTTGTTGGATTTGTCGCTCGTGCTCCTTCAGAAGCTCTTCCATGTTGCCTCCTGGAGGCATCAGAGGTCCAGAGTAATGGAGCCTGTTCTTCCTTGGAGGCACATACACCTGAACCAAAAAAAAAAAAAAAAAACCCCACCAACACTCAAAAACTGAACGTCATCACGGATAACTGGCATAAACCCATCAAGTCATTACCACTGAAGAGTCTTTGATGTTGAATGATGAGCCACCATTGCTGTTACCGTTCTTCCTCCAAGCGACTGTCATGTCGACTGTTTGTTGGGGCGCCAAGGATTTCTGTGTCCTGAGCTCCGTCATGATGCTGTTGTTCCTGTTTCTCACAGTGCTCGCGGTGGAGAAATCGTTCTTGTTGGCAAGACTGGGATGGATCATGGAAGATGAGTGAGTGTAGCCACCACCAGCACCAACATTTGGCCTGATCATCACCATCCCTCCTCCTGCTGCTAAAGGCTCAACCCTGTAACCACCATTAGCTTCATCCTCGTAGTTATGGCTATTGCTGTTTGTAGCTTTCCCTTGCCCTTCACCAGGTAATGAACCTCTGCCGTTTCTTTGGCCTTTGCCTGATTCAGGTCCCCTCATTTTAATGGCTTCTGCTCTTTGTCTGCGAAGTCACAGCAAACAGATTTGAAAAGTTGATGACAGATGACCTGTTTGGAATAGTTTGCTGTCTTTGGTAGAAGAAGTGGTTCAAGATCATACCTTCTTGCTTCCTCTTCTCTGGTTTTTGCATCAAGTTCCTTGCTTGGAGGATACTTGGGTAGGCTTGAAGGTGCACAAGGGAACGGCTCTGTATTGAAGAACTGCACACAAAATGAAAGAAAAAGGAAGCATTTTCCATTATTGTCGAAACTAATCATGTCATGTGCAGAAAAAAAGAAGGAAAAGTATGAAAGTCAGAGTACAAATGTTTAGCTGACCTGGCTTTCAAGGGCAGAAGCAGCCGTTCCTCGAGCTTCCGGCTCGATGGACAGCAACTTATCTACAAGTGCCAAAGCTGAAGGGGGGAATTTGATGAATGTCTCTTCAACACAACGCTTGTAAGGCTGTTGAGGCTTGAAAGTTGTTGCATGTGGGAACTTTGTCTTCTGCCAGTACTCTTCTGATGGTGAGCCACATAGCTTGAATATCTTGTGCATTTGCTCCACCTAGACAGAAAAAGAATTTCATGATTCAAGGTGAAATTGTTATTTTTTGTTCTCGAAAATGATGTCGAGAAGTAATCGAGTTTTATCTTCCATTACCTCTGTTCTTCCAGGCATGATGTGCTTCCCAGCAAAGAGCTCAGCAAGTATGCAGCCAGCACTCCAGAGGTCTATCCCAACTCCATACTGTGTGGCACCAAGCAAGAGCTCTGGTGCCCTATACCACAGTGTCACCACCCTACTCGTCAAACCCTGCTGCTGCGAACCACGATAGAAGTTGGCCAATCCGAAATCTCCAATCTTCAGAACACCGTCGTTGTTGATCAAGAGGTTCGACCCTTTGATGTCACGATGCAGAATGCCACGGTCATGGCAATGCTGAAGCCCTCGCAGAAGTTGCTGCATGAAACATTTGATCTGCTGCTCGGTGAACCTTACACCGGGTCTCATTGCAAGCCCAGTAAGGTCATGTTCCATGTACTCGAAGACGAGGTACAAGCACTCCGACATCCTGGAGGTCACAATGCACTCAAGCCTCATCACATTTGGGTGGTCAAGTTTCCTCAAGATGTTGATCTCCCTCGCCATGAATCGAACACTTTCGGGGTCCATGTTCACGAACCGCACTTTCTTCATCGCCACGATCTTCCCTGTCTGAAGGTCTCGCGCCCTGTACACTGTACTGTAAGTCCCCTGTCCAATCTGCCCAATTACACAAACTCTGTTTTTCATTGACCTCTTTAGAAGCATAAATCAAGTCACCAGAAATTAACGGATGGTATAGCATCAAGTAGGGACGACATTATACCTTTTCTAGCTTCTCGAACGAGCTGGCCTGTCGCGGCAGCCAACCTCTAACAGCATCACCAGCGACCGAGGTTAGCCATTGAGGCCACCCTGGGTCAATCTCTGCATCACCATCACATGGCATGCTAGAAGTTCTAGACATACGAGGCAGGAAGAAGAAGTTACTCCCACCGGAGAGGTCCATCGTCGTCCCCCTCTGGTGATGTCGAGCTGATTTCGAGACGAGCTTTTTCTCATTGGCGAACATTCGGTCTCCCACACTGCCATTGTTGTTGTTGTTGTTCTTGCCAATCCCATTGGCATTAGGATTGTAATGAGAGACTCTGGATGATTGTCGCGAATGGAACCTAGACGCTCTTTTACTAGCGCTGCGAGACGAGTAGTTGGATGGATCGTGATCGTGGTATTCTTCTGCCTTGCAAGGTGTAGGAGCAACAAGTTGGTTGGAGGATTTATCATTTAGATTGGTTTGATCCTTATTGTTGTTGTTGTCAGCGCTTAAATCTTCTTGTTCTTGAGCTCCTTTGGAGCATATACAGCCCATAATCTCGCACAAAAACCTTGGGAATACGTATGAGAGAGCCAATTTTGATGATCATCAACCATTAATGATGAAATGATGATAGATAATTCTTGTTCTTCTTTCTCAACATTCATTCTGAAAACCTCGGGTTTAACATTTCCTGATGATTTCCTCTCCACCGTGTGCTCGAACTTTGGGACTAAAATCACCTGACAACAAAAGTCATTTCTTCGTTGTTCTATCGAAAATTTGAATTCACCCAAGACGATGTGGTGCAAAAAATGTCAAAAGAGGGAAAATTCGGACCCTGAATCTTCACAAAGAAGAAACAATGAAAATCCAAACAGAAATCACAACATTGAACAGAAAAATTATCTGATGATGATAACAATACAAGAAAATAATGATTCTGACAATGAAGGAATTCTGAGTGGAGATTCAGGGTTTCTCCTACGTTTGTAAAAGATTAAGAAAAAAATGAAAAAGTTTGCGAAAAAAGAATCCTAAACTAATGGTAACATGTTAGAAGAAATGGACGACATCAATGGAAGAAAGTAAAGAATATTTTTGTTATTCTAAAATATCACTAAAAGTTGATTTTTTTTTTGAGAAATGTCACATATTAATTTTGTTGTTGTTAGTTTCAGAAGTTGAGAAACAAAATAAAAAACTAATTCTTTTTTACATAGTTTCCTAAAACTCCTATACATCGAACATTTTTGGATCAGACAATTAATTCTACCTTTCAATGATGCCTTAGTGGTTGCTCGATACTCGTATCTCATCATGATTATAATAAATAACAAAGTTCATGAAACTTTTAAGGAACAAGACCGTGTCATATATTTTCCATGAAATGAAGAGCAATCTTCAAGAAATTTTTAACTAATGTGGTGTCACAATCATTATGAAGTACAAATTTTGTGTTACAATTAGTATTCATGGCATCAAAAGATTTCAAACTACTTTCACTCATCCTCAACATCTCCTTCTAGAGAATGTTGTTGTTTCAAACTACTTAGTATTTATGGCATCACAAGATTTCAAACTACTTTCACTCATCCTCAACATCTCCTTCTAGAGAATGTTGTTGTTTCTCCCTCAAGCAATTTGAGGAAAAGAAACAAAGAGACAAGGAAGTGAAGAGGGCAAGTCGAGAAAGTGACTATAAGGTAAACAAATTTGTCATTACTAGCTTGTTTAGTCGATTGTCTTTGACCTTCTTCCTATTGTAGAGACAACATACTAATGGTTAATTTGAATTAACCCTCCAATGTGATGCAATTGCTACAATGTACTCTGTGGAGAGAGCTTAAATTTGATGCACATAATGATCTATTTGTTTACCTTATTGGTCTCCTGCGTAGAATGAACTTACATCGAAGTTCAAGATGGATAAGTTAGTCAGACTAAATCTAAAAGGACGTGGTTTTAATACCACTCTTAGAAACTTAAATCTCTTAGGTATCTCATTTTGAGAATGTAACACTCTACTAAATCACTTCCAAGTATTTTAAATTTTTAATTCCTAAGCTGAGAATAGGGTTGGCAATAGATCGTCCTATTTTGACCCAAGTACAATAATCCATATGGGTATTGGGCTTGAACCCAAATTGACCCAATTTATTGTTTTTGGATTGGGTTTAGATTGTAGTTAAGTTGGGCATATCCATTTGGGCTGACCCAAATAAGTGTATAAACCATATATTATATTGAGTCACCTTGGTTAATGGAAGTGAACATGGGAGAGAAGGGCTTTCGTGGTGTTATTAATTTTATACTGCAATCTTCACAAATGATTTTTCAATTGAATCAAATCTATTTACGATTCGTTCTGACTTGAGTTGGCAATTTTGTATCCAATTCGTTAATACATTCCAATATATCCACTTAAATATCCAACTAATTCACCAATTTTTGAATCCAATTCATTTGACATCTCTAGTTCAAATAGTAACATCAAACTTTGTTACAGAAGACCTCTTGGTACAGTTCTTGACAACTGATTTCCTCCAAGCCTAAGCCTTTGGAGAGAGATAATAATTTTGAATGGAGCGACTGTACAAACCAGCTAGGTATTGGTGGCATAAAAACCTTTAGACTACTAAAAGTTGTTAATCCATGGGCAAACAACTCTCACCATTAAATGCATTATAGCTTATATTTTGATACTGAATGGACAACACAAAACTGAACTCCCTAGTTCCTAATCCAATGAACCAAAAAAAAAATTGTTGCTTATATCAACATGAACTAAGCTACTCAATTCATAGAATAGATTCCTGACATCCCACAAAGAGGCGGTTGCCATGAAGATTCAAGTACTTCAAAGTCTCAAGATTGAGAAAACCAGAAGGAACTATTCGTCGAAAGTTGTTGACAAAAAGATTCAGCATTGCCAAATTCTTCCAACACGCGTTGTCAATAGGCATAAAACCTTCAAACAAATTGTTGGAGACATCAAGAATTGAAGGGACTTGATTGAACCAACATCCGAGATAGTACCAATGAAATGATTGCTCGAAATTGACAAGTTGCTCAACATTTTAAGAACAAAGATCATTGGGAAACTGAAATACCCACCTAAACTCGTCACATTCAGATTGATTGAATTGAAGCTTTACTGCCATCATTGCACACAATTCCATACTAATTTTTGGGACAAACATTGGAAGCACTGGATGTAGAATCCCACGACTCGAGCACTCTCTAAGGAAGAAGTGGTTGTTCTGTCTTCAGTAACGAAAGATAGAACATAGCAACATAGGTGGACATTAGAGGGGAAAGAAGGATGAGGAAGGGCGCCAGATTTGGGAAAGATAGGGATTGGATGAGCCTCGTTTGGGTATTTCTTGAGATTAATTTCTTCTTTTTTTCATTTAAGAGTGTGGGCTTAATTACACCCAAATTTAATTAGTTGAGATGATCGAACTCTATGTTTTTGGTTTGAAAGCGCTAGAATTAGTCCCATGTAGGGTCTATAGCTCAATGGTAGAGTATTTAACTGTGGATCAAGAGGTTTTCAATTCGAAATTGATTGGCCCCTTCCTATTTTTTTAATATAATTCTTTCATAAAACCCATAAATCTTATGATAACCCCTTTTTATTATGCCAGAATTAGCTAAATTGTTTAGTTCCTTCCAATACCTTAAAATATATAAAGACAACTAAATAAGGAAGATATCTCCCATATGACAGTCTATTTAAAGAGAGACAATTTGCTCCACACAATCCTTTCCGAAATTTATGAGTACAAACGACACACCAAGCTTGCTTTTAAACTAAATTTGAAAGAACTTTTAATAAAAAACATATAACATGTTAACCTTGTGGCTCATATAAAAATCATGTTTACCATTTAGCTCACATGATTTGTCATTTATACAGATCACGTTTCTTCGATCTTGTTAGATATAGATCCGTATGAGAGAGCAAATTCCTATGATCATCAATCATTATTGATGAAATTAAATAACGATAGATAATTCTTATTCTTTTTTCTCCACCATTACCAAAACAGATCCAGTTAGGACACAATCTGGTTTTCAGCTGCAATCGAATTGTTTTAAACAATTTGGTTTACTATATGACCAAAAATCTTAAATTGTTTTCCCAACTATAGTTTTATCTATCTAATTATTCCTTTATTTCTGGTTTTCATAGTTAAGTCCAGACTTTTTCCACAATTCTAGCTTTGGCCAGCTTTTCTCAATCCTTTCTTTTCCCTCTAACTTGATAGCGGACGGATAAGAGTATATACAGTCGTTATCTCTCCGGCCATCCTTCAGCTCCGACCGTGTACGTTTATTGATTCCTAGTTCGTTAGGTACGACGTTTGAATATTCCAAACTATCCAGTAAAATCATTGGAGAAAAGTCAAGATAGAGAAACCTGAGGGATCAATGAAGCAGATTCCTACCAGGGATCTAATACGTTTTTGGCTTTTTTGTAAAATTCCTTTATGTTTCAATTTGGTTAGTTTTAAATTTTTTCTTGGTTGACAGTAGACTTTAGGTATTACCCAAACCCAATCCGGCTATTGGGCAAGCATGGGTCTTCCTATTAGTAGCAATGAAGAAAGCCGCTCGTGAGCATTGATATTTGGATAAAAAACTACTCATTGAACACTAAGTACTCCTAATTTAACAAGCAACATAATCACTCAACACTCTAGTATATAAAGTAAGAAATTAAGAATAAATATGGATCAGATTGCTATACATCGGGAGTATATTTCAGATACTTTTTAATTTGATCATGAATTAAATTGATTTTGGGTGTGATAATATCTAATATATCTTAATTTCTAATGGTTAAATTTCAGGCCCGATTTTATAAACTCAAATAAAAAATAATAATTAATTGGTAAAATTGATCGGAGCTCAATGAAGTAAGTTAGATCGCCTGGATATACCAATCTTTACCCAATGTATATGTATGATAACAAATTAGCTGCCGGCAACAGTACAATCTCAACAAAATACAAAATCAAATGGTCGAATCACTCATAAATAAACAGTAGTAAAGAACAGAGAATTTAAAGAGTAATAAAGAGAACCCAAAAACTCTTCTACTACTCCAAGTCTCCAACCCGGGCCTCTATCATCCAACGCCCTTTATCACGGGTCTGTAAAAGCAGCAAACATCAAAAGGAAGAAGAAGCGAGAGGTAGAGGAAGAGAATAAAAGGATTAAGATCTGCTCTCCATCAAATAGACAATTGTTTGAACCTAACTGAGTGTAGGAGTTAGATTTAAGTGAGAATTGGGGTCAAGAAGAAGTGCAAGTATTGGGTATGATCGGAAAGTCCAAGCCTGGGGAGTTGAGGGAGAGCAAGAGAAGGGATATTAGAGGGATAAGCTGTTATTGTAGAGAGAGAGTGGTGAAAAATGCGATCTCTTCACCCACCGGAGTAAATGCCATATTTATAGGCTACATGTTGGTGGGTGAGAGGGTGGACTACGAGACGGTACAACGACGTGACTACTGATGTGTCAGGGATATAGGCCATCCCTTAACCTAGGACTTGTCAGAGGGTTGTCTATGATTGCACCTAAAGTCTTGACGTGACCTTCCCTCGGGAAACGCAATGACGCCCTCTGCGGTTATGACGCCTGGTCTTCACACTCCCGCGCGTAGCTTCACCCTTGACGCGCGCAAGGTCTTCCCGCTGCCGGGTGTGTCGCGCGGTCTGATATGTTCTCTTGGCGCGGGGACGATCTCCACACTCGCGCGTGTGGCTTTACCCTTACCGCGCGCAAGGTCTTCGCGTCGCCGGTTGTGTCGCGCGGTCCGATATGCTCCTTTGGCGCGGGGACGATCCGAGTCATATGCCCAACAATTGCCCCCCACAGGGGGTGTTTCTTGAACGCCTCCTGTTGAGATCTCCGCTCTGTTGACTCGGATCCCCGTGCTTCGCGAGAAACGGCGGGCTACGTCCTGTGCGCTCTGAGAGCATCGTGATCGCGCGACTATCTTGAGGTTCCTCCGTTCGTTGCGAGGTGAGGCGCGGTTGTCTTGTGGGCGCGGTTTCCGCGGGGTTCTCTTTGAGTATATTTTTTTGAGGGTGGGGTTTTCTCCTTTGCGGGTGTGTCATGCCCCCCAGGCGTTGCGCGTCATTCGTGACGTCAACGACTAGCGCCTATGCTCGTCATGATTGATTGGGATTGGAGTCTGCCACGTGTCGCTACGCGATTGGTCAACCCTGGTGGCCTTTTGAATTTCAAAATCCTCTGACGGTTGCGATTCTCGATGACCTTTAACCCCCTCGACTTCCCATCATCACCTATAAATGTACGGCTGCTCTCGGGGTTTCTTTACATCTTTCATTCCTCACGTTTTGCTCTCTAGCTTTTCCATCTCTCTGTTTTTCTGAGATTCTTCTTCTTCTTCTACAGCCTCAAGTCTGCCATTTGCTACTGCTACTCAAGGTATTGCCATGGATAGCACCAACATGAATGAGACCGAGGTCGTGCAGGGCGAAGAAGGTAATCTTCTTTCTTTCTCACCTACTTCTACCCGACTTGAGTCGGACCCGGCCGATTCCGGCAACGGGGACGACGGTGATGTGAATATCGACGACGGTGTTAGCGATGACGAGGGGGCTTCGGCATCGCCGTCGGCCAACGTCGATTCCGGCAGGGGCTTTCAAGAGTCCTCTAACGCCGATATGGTTCCGTCGGGTAGTGGGGCGGCGGGTTCTAGTGGGGTTCTAATAATCAGGCGTACGCATGACGGAAGATCTGGCGGGGCGACTTCTGAGGCGCGCGATGGATCAGAAACACAATCGGAGCCTCTTTACCATGTCCGTGTGTCAGAAGCGATGAGCCGGCTAGGGTTCCAGGGCATTGGCGCGATCTACACGGTTTTGGATTGGGCCGAGATGTGGGGCGATCAGCCGGCCCCACATGACAACCTTCTCCGTGGGTCTGACCACGCCTCGATTTATGGGCGCGAGGATGTGGAGCAGATCGTGCGTGGGTTAGGGTTGCCCCCCAGCTGGCAGTACGCCGTACCTTCTGTGCGCAGCATGGTTGGGAACTGCCCCCCAGGGTGGTTCGGCGTTTACACGGAGTACTGGGTGATGGGATTTAAATTTCCCATCGATCCGCTGTTGTGCGCCTTATACAGGCGGCTCAAGTGTTCAATCGCGCGGCTATCTCCCTCAGTGATTATGCACGCGAGTTGCCTTAGAACGGCGTGCAAGCGGCTCAAGATTACGCCCACTTACGGGTTATTCCGGAAATTTTACAAGATCAAGGAGCCCACGAAAACTAGTGACTGTCTCTCAATCAAGCGCCGTGACAACAGGCCTGACGGTTTTGTGTACGGCTCACCTAAGCTGCCAAAGACCTGGTTCGAGCGTTTCTTTTACGTGAAGCCCACTCCCGGGGAATGGGCGAGTGAGTATGTTGCGGAGCCGACTACTTGGATGAAGGGTGGCACGCACGCCTACGAGTCGGAGTTGGGCAGATACCCCGGGCTTGATCGGGAGTATGAGGCGTGCTTGCTTCAGAAGTTCAATCTGTACTTGGCTGGAGTCCGCGAGGCCTGCTTGGCCGAACTCTTTGCCGATGGTTAGTTGGCACCTATTTCATTTTGTATTCTTTATTATTAACCGTCCTCTTACTATTTATTGGCGCAGGTGTTGATTTCTCTAGCCTGGCCAGCATGATGTCGGTCGATGAAGTTGTGAAGGCTCCTCGCGCCGGAAGGAAGAAGGGCAGAGAAGGCGCGCAGGCTGCTGGGAAGAAGGGCGAGAAAAGGAAGGCCGCGGAACAGCCAACCTTTGTGGGGAAGGCGCCGAAGGCGGTGCGCATTGTTGAACCGGCGGTAGAGGAGGCGACGGTGACGCCGCGCGTACCTTTGATGCTTGCGGAGCATGCTCCGCGCGTAGCAAGCACCGCTCGGCCTGATAGGGGCGCCTCTGGCAGCTCGTCTGGGGCCGGGAGCCAACAACAGCTGCCGCAGATGGCCGGGGGGGCCATCGACTACTTCCGCGACGTCCGGTTTCATACGGGTGCCGCGTGCAACGTTGCGTCCGCGAATGTTGCACTGCGGGCGTTGGGTCCTCTTTTGGGCGTTCCGTCCCGCATGGAAAAGTCTGATCCGCTCATGGACCTGGCTCAGATCCATTTCGCGGTAAGGTTTTCTGTCAAGTATGAACTGTTACTTTCCCATCAGAAATTTCCTAAGTGTTACTGCGTTGTGTTTGTAGGGCTTGCTGGCGACCTTTCGCGCTCAACAGGAGCGGGGACGTGAGCGCGCGAAGTTGAGATCCGAGGAGTCTCGGATTGAGCAGCTGGAGGGGAGGCTTGCTGGCGCTGAAGGACGCGCGGAGTTGGCCACCACAAAAGCCAATGACGCGCTGGTGGAGCTCGGCGTCCTGCAGAGTAAGTTGGCGGATCAGATGGACACCGTAAGGGAGACCGTCAGAGCGGAGTTGCGGGCGGAGTTTGAGGTGGAGCGGAAGCGTCTATTGGACGAGAAGGAGCGGGAGAAGAAGGAGCTGGTGTCTGATGCCGCAGACAAGTTGAAGCGGGCTCGAGAAGAGTTCGCGAAGGAGAAGAGGGATCTGGTGCGCCTCCATGATGTTGCTAAGGCGGACGCGGTTCGTGAGGCGCAAGCCATTGCTGTCCGCCAGTACAAGTCTTCCTTGCCATTTGGGAAGATTATCGCGGACGCGATGACTAAGGCTGTGATCGCCGTAGGCAAGAAGGTGCGCCCGGAGAATCCTGATTATCAGTGGGACACGCGTGCCATGGTCGCCCATGTGAAAACATGGTTGAACGAGAAAAGGCCACTGGAGTCGGACTCTGAGTCGGAGGAGGAGGAAGAAGAGGAGGAACGTCAAGAGGAGGGACGTCAGGAAGAAGAGGGACATCACGATAGGGAGAAGGATGTGGGCGCCAGTAGTGGCGGAAAGAAAGCTGACGGGGCGACTACTGATGAGGAGGATGAGGAGGATTCCCAGCCTTTGCTGCGTCGTAAGACAGGCTCGGAGGGTGTGCAGAAGATGTAATCGCGCATCTTTTTTTTTTTTTTGCTTTTGACTTTTTACCTTTTGTCAAGTGTGACTGCGGCGTTGAACCTTGATGGTGCTCCCGATTGACTAAATCCAAAAAACTATCTTTTTACGACACTCAATTGCTAGTGCGCTTATCTGTCTTCGCTTATATGTTTTTGCTTATCGAGTGAGCGCGATAGCGCGGTACCGCGGGACTGTTCTGATTTTTGTTTTCAGGCTCGATGGGCGTGAGTAGTGCTGGACTATTGTCTATTTTGTTCCGTGGAACTGAATGGGTGCGAATAGCGCTGGACTATTCTAATTTTTTGTTCCGTAGAACTGAGTGAGCGCAGATAGTGCTGGACTATTGCCGATTTTGTTCCGTGGAACTGAATGGGTGCGAATAGTGCTGGACTATTCTAATTTTTTGTTCCGTAGAACTGAGTGAGCGCAGATAGTGCTGGACTATTGCCTATTTTGTTCCGTGGAACTGAATGGGTGCGAATAGTGCTGGACTATTCTAATTTTTTGTTCCGTAGAACTGAGTGAGCGCAGATAGTGCTGGACTATTGCCTATTTTGTTCCGTGGAACTGAATGGGTGCGAATAGTGCTGGACTATTCTAACTTTTTGTTCCGTAGAACTGAGTGAGCGCAGATAGTGCTGAACTATTGCCAATTTTGTTCCGACGAACCATGTCCTTTTATTTCTTTTGCGCTAATGCGCTATTGCCAATGAGATACATGCTAACTTGCCTGGTGGTACTTCCTTAGATTTTGCGCGTTCCATGTTCTTGGAATCTTGTTGCCCCCCAACTCGCTGAGTTTGAATGTGCTGGCGCCGACCACTTCGCGGATTAGGTACGGACCCTCCCATACTGATGCGAGCTTCCCGTGTCTAGGGTCGGGACGGAAGTTCCGCCGTAGCACTTGGTCACCAAGGATCAATTTATGTGGAACCAGCTTCGCGTTGTGGTACTTGGCTACCTGCTCTTTCATTGCGGCCAGCCTGATAGCTGCCAACTCGCGCCTTTCTTGTGACAACTCCAATTCCAGCAAGCGCGCTTCATCGTTTGTCTCCTCGTTGTACTCAGTTATCCGATAGGTCGGTGTTGTCGTCTCAATGGGGATGACCGCGTCAGTGCCATATGTGAGAGCAAAAGGGGTTTCGCCCGTTGCCACTTTGTATGTGGTGCGGTGCGCCCATAGCAAAGTGTTGAGCTCGTCCGCCCAATTCCCCTTGGCATCGTCTAAGCGTGTGTGGAGGCCGTGCAGGATCGCCTTGTTGGAGGACTCCGCTTGACCGTTGGCTTGTGGGTACGCCACCGATGCGTACCTCGCGATGGTTCCCACTTCATCGCAGAAGTCTATCACTTCCGCGCAGTCGAATTGCTTCCCATGGTCGAAGATGAATGCATTTGGGATTCCGAAGCGCGACAGGATGTTGTTGCGCAAGAAACGCGTTACCTGTTGCGCCGTTATGGATGCCAGCGCCTCGGCTTCGATCCACTTGGTGAAGTAGTCTACTGCTACGATTATGTACTTGCGCTTCCCTTTTGCTGTTGGGAAGGGGCCCAAGAGATCCACACCCCACTGCGCGAAAGGTCATGGGCTCAAGTTGCCCTGAAGCTCGGTGGCTGGCAGGTGATGCTGGCGCGCGTTGACTTGGCATTTATGGCATTGGTCTGCGTAGCTTTTCGTGTCCTTCTTGATTCGCGGCCAGTAGTATCCATGCAAGAGGATGGTGCGCTCCATGCTCCGTGGCCCAGCGTGCATCGCGCACAGACCCTCATGTAGTTCGCGCACTAAGTCACGCGCCTCTTCTTGCCCGATGCATTTGAGGTAGACGCCCGAGTACGACCTTCGGTATAATTTGCCTTCAATGATTGTGCAACGAGCTGCCTTTTGCCTTACCGTCCAGGCTTGCTTAGAATCTTCAGGCACTGTGCCGTCCTGGAGGTACTTCACGATTGGGTGTCTCCAATCTTCGATTGACATAAGCTGGGTCGTATTGATTGCTACCTCTGGGCGAGTATCTTCCTCCTCTTTTTGGACAGACACGAGGCGCGTGGACTCGAAGTCAGTGGCCGTTGCCAACTTGGATAACGCGTCGGCGTGTGTGTTCTCTTCTCTAGGTATCTGCGCGTATGTTACTGCCTCGAAGGCGGTGGCCCTCGTTCTGACGCGCTCCATGTAATGCGCCAGTGTGTCTTCTTTCGCGTCGAACACCCCGTTCAGCTGATTGACCGCCAGAGAGGAGTCGGAGAGTACTCGTATCGTTCTAGCGCCCAAATCGAGGGCGGCCGTCATTCCTGCCAAGATGGCCTCATATTCGGCAGCGTTATTTGTCTTCAACGCCCTGAACCTGATTGCAATTTCGTGCATCGCGCCAGCAGGCGTGCGCACCACAACCCCTGCTCCGGCGCCATACTTGCTTGCCGCTCCATCAACGTAAACTTCCCAAACCCCCTCCGGCGCCGTGTCAAGGGTCACCCCTTCTGCGATGAAGTCGGCTAGGATTTGGGCCTTTATCGCTGGTCTTGGTGCGTATTGAATATCGTATTCTGACAGCTCGACCGCCCATTTCACCATGCGCCCCGATACTTCCATCGAGGTTAGGATTTTTTTCAGTGGAAGATTCGTCAGGACGGTGATTTGGTGCGCTTGGAAATACGGGCGCAGTTTCTGTGACGCGCTTACTAACGCCAGGGCGGCTTTCTCGATTGAGGAGTACCTGGTCTCCGCGCTTACGAGGGTGCGTGAGGTGTAATATACTGGTTGCTCAGTTTTGCCGTCTCTTCTAGATACTAGTACTGCGCTCACTGCCCTTGTTGACACGGCAAGATACAAGAAGAGTTTTTCATTAAGCTTGGGGGCAGTCAGTACAGGGGGGGATACAAGATAAGCCTTGAGTTCTTGGAATGCCGCTTCGCATTCCGGGGACCATGTGAAGCGCGCCCCATTCTTGAGTGTTTTAAAGAAGGGAGCGCATTTGTCGGCAGACCTTGGGATGAACCTCCCGAGTGCCGCTATCTTGCCGTTCAGGGACTGGATTTCCAATGCGCTCCTCGGCGCTCGAAGTTGTTGGACTGCGGAGATTTGTTTTGGGTCAACCTCTATGCCGCGCCTCGTTATCATGAACCCAAGGAATTTCCCTGCTTCTGCTCCAAAAACGCACTTGAGTGGGTTAAGGCGCAGGTTGTGCCGACGGAGGGCTTCAAATGTCTCGCGCAGGTCGTCCAGGTGCGAATTGCCCGCCTTTGTTTTGACGATGAGGTCGTCCACATAAGCCTCAATGTTTCGCCCGATCTGTGGGGAGAACACCGCGTCGATCATTCTCTGGTACGTCGCGCCTGCGTTCTTTAATCCGAATGGCATCCCGACGAAGCAGAAGTTGCCGAACGGTGTCATGAAGGCCGTCTTTTCTTCGTCTTCAATGGACATTGGGATCTGGTGGTATCCCGAGAACATGTCGAGGAAGGATAACGTCTCGTGGTCGGCGGTTGCGTCGATCAATTGGTCAATGCGCGGTAAGGGGTAAGGGTCTCCCGGGCATACCTTATTGATCGTGGTATAGTCGACGCACATCCGCCAGGCCCCTGATGACTTTTTAACCAGGACCACGTTTGCCAGCCACTTTGGGTATTTCACGGGGCGTATCAATCCAGCTGCCAGCAGGCGCGCAACCTCTTCTTCTATGGCCTTCAACTTGTCACCTGTGAATATTCTTCGCCCTTGTTGCCTGGGTTCCGCGCTGTTTGGGACTGCCAGACAATGTTGAGCCACTTCTCTGGGCACTCCTGGCATGTCTTCCGTGCACCAAGCGAACAGCTCCTTGTACTCTTTCAGCAATGCCACAAGTGGTTCGATCGCGTCACCACTGACGTGGGTGGAGATTCGTATCTTCTTAGTCGGTTCGGCAGGGTCCAGCGCGACTTCGAAGTCGGAGTCCATGGACTCCGGGCGGGGCTCTTCCGCTCTTGTGTCGACAATGTTGGTCTGGCGTACCTCATCGCGCTCTTCCCATGATGTGCCTCGCGCCTCGCCAACCCCTGTTTGGGTAGGAAATTTGAGTTTTTGGTGGCACGTTGATGGGAGGGCCATGAACTTCGCCAGGAATGGTCGGCCAAGGATGCCATTGTGTGCCGATTTGCAATCGACAATAGTGAATTCCACTTGCTTAGAGACGCGCGGTTCTTGGTCTCCGATTACTACTGGGAGGGTGACCACTCCAATCACTGGGACTCTCGTTCCGGAGAATCCGACCAGATTACCCTGTGCGCGCTTGATCAGGCGCGGGTCGATGTCCATTTTGTCGACGGTGCTTTGGAAGAGGATGTCAGCTGCGCTACCTCCGTCTATCAGCAAACGATGGATTTTGCAGCCGGCAACCAGTGAGGTGATGATGAGTGGATCTTCTGAAGGAACCCCTCGTGGGAACTCCGTGTCGTCGAAGCTCAGTTTGAGCTTCGCCCGCGTGTCTACAGCCGCACATTCAGTTGCGCGCTCTCGCTTGGTTTTCTTCTTGGGGCGATCTCCTTCGACCGTCACCACCCCTATTTCTTTGCGCACCACATACGCGCCGCCGGCGTCGATGTAGTCGGTCTGCGGAGGGGGTGGCGGGTTCTGGGGCCCCTCAACTTGTTCTTCTTTGATATGGGTGAACTCGGTCAATAACCCTCGCCTTACGAGGCCTTCGATTTCGTACCGTAGCTCCCGGCATTCCTCCGTCCAGTGGCCTGTTGCTCTGTGGAAGTCACAGTGCTTGTTTGGATCGCGCATGTGAGGGCGGGACTTCAACGGAGCAGGCCAATTGAGCTTGTAGCCTTTCTCACGGAGAACGTGGAATACATTTCTCACGGAGTCGTTGAGTGGCGTGTAGGTGTTGGGCGCTCGTCTATCTGGCGATCGCCGACGCGGAACGTGTTCTTGCGGGGGTGGGGGGTGAATTTTCGGGCCACTGTGTAGCTGTGCCAATTGTTCTCGGGGAATCGGGGCCGGAGGTTGCCGCCTCCCCTGTTCTTCGCGTTGCAACTTCGCCGGTTCGAAGCGCCTAACCGATCCCGCCCCGAGAGTCTCTTCTAACGTGATTGCCTTCTCGATTTTCATTTCCAATTCTGTGGATAGGGTCACAGGCCTTTTTGCTAGCGCCCGTTTGAGCTCCATGTTGCAAGTGGCCTCCATGAGGTGATGGGCGGCGGTCTCGGGGGTAAGGTCGCGGACAGCCATTGCCACCCTGGACCATCGAGCGTAGAAAGCTCTCAGGCTCTCACCCTCCTTCTGCTTGATATCTATCAGCGCCTTGAGATGCAGAGGGCGCCTCTTCTGGGATGCGAACTTCGTTGTGAACAGGAGTATGAACTCCTCGAATGAGCGGATGATTCCGTTTGGGAGTCTGTTGTACCAGTCGAGGCATATTCCCGAAAAAGTCGACGGGAAGGTTCTGCACAGCGCCGCATTCGAGTTGGTTTGGAGTTGCATGCGCAAGCAGAAGGTGCTTACGTGATCCTCTGGGTCGGTCGTGCCGTTGTATGTGGGTAGGGTGGGTGGCGCCCCGCTTAGGTGCTCCGCCATAATTTGTGCGCTCAACGGCTGGTGGAGAACCCTCTTGGGCGGGTTAGGCCGGTATTGCGGAGACAGGTGTTGCTCCAAGAAGCTGAGGTCCGCCCGCCCTGGTGGTTCAATTCCCTGCGTTTCTCCCACGGGGAATTCCGCTGGCGCGCGTTGTGGTGGTTGGGCGGTTCCGGACGCTTCTCCGACGGCTTGTTGAGGCGCGGGCGCCGTTCCCTCTGCTGTTGGCGCGGCCTCCTTGCTCATCATGAGCGCGATGACTTGGCTCATTTGCTTCTGCATGTCGGCTATGACGTTGTTTTGCTTTGTCACTAGCTCCCTCATTTCTTTGGCTGTCATTTCGGGCTCCTCTTCTTCAATAAGCACCGCGTTGAGGTTGCTGGCTTCCGCGAACGCCCTCGGGTCGGTCATCGCCTTGATGGGCGTCGCTTCGTCAGGTTGATCGTGGTTGCGTTCTGCCATTGGTGGGTTTTCTTCTGCGTTTCTTCTTGGCCCCACGGTGGGCGCCAATTGTTTGAACCTAACTGAGTGTAGGAGTTAGATTCAAGTGAGAATTGGGGTCAAGAAGAAGTGCAAGTATTGGGTATGATCGGAAAGTCCAAGCCTGGGGAGTTGAGGGAGAGCAAGAGAAGGGATATTAGAGGGATAAGCTGTTATTGTAGAGAGAGAGTGGTGAAAAATGCGATCTCTTCACCCACCGGAGTAAATGCCATATTTATAGGCTACATGTTGGTGGGTGAGAGGGTGGACTACGAGACGGTACAACGACGTGACTACTGATGTGTCAGGGATATAGGCCATCCCTTAACCTAGGACTTGTCAGAGGGTTGTCTATGATTGCACCTAAAGTCTTGACGTGACCTTCCCTCGGGAAACGCAATGACGCCCTCTGCGGTTATGACGCCTGGTCTTCACACTCCCGCGCGTAGCTTCACCCTTGACGCGCGCAAGGTCTTCCCGCTGCCGGGTGTGTCGCGCGGTCTGATATGTTCTCTTGGCGCGGGGACGATCTCCACACTCGCGCGTGTGGCTTTACCCTTACCGCGCGCAAGGTCTTCGCGTCGCCGGTTGTGTCGCGCGGTCCGATATGCTCCTTTGGCGCGGGGACGATCCGAGTCATATGCCCAACAACAATGATCATGACGAGGATGAAGCGGCTAATCCCCACAAAACTACAAGTGGCAGTGGTTGTTGCAGCGTTGACAATTACGGCACTTCTTTCTTTCGACGCATACTAGGGGTTCTTATGCTGTTTGTGGATGGTCTGGAAATAGAATCCCATCGACGGGGTGGAACCACCATTGATCCATACATACATGTTCCGTTGTACTATTTATGTTTTCCGGGATTTTAATTCTGCCCATTTTTACGCCTTTAACAATCCATACTTGAGACGATGAGGGACTAGATGTGGTCCAAATGTTACGGATGGTTTGTATGTTGCTAATTTAAGGCAAGATTAATATTGAATTATTTACCCATATTTACTGTATTTTGAGAGTTCAAACCCTCCGTCCTTATACCATTGCACAAAAATTATTACTATACGAGAACCAATATCACTACGGCAAGAAAATCAATACCAGGACCAATAATTTTTTCGACAGTTAAACCAGTGTCAATATTAGAATGAGTTGAAAGGAAACCTATATCTAGACTTGTACCATTAGTATTCTAAACATGGTACCTCTGCCGTGAATAATTGAATAATAGCTAATCACAAATGGATACGTGGCATATGATTTTGGTTTGGATAAATATAAAAGGAAAACGTGAGCTCAGAATCCCCTTTTCATGAATATTTGTAGATCAGACTGTGGTGGCGGGTGGATCGTTGGCATTGTCAAGTAGCCATCTATGATCATGATTGACAATAATTTCTCCTTTTTTATTGTTTCTTGTTGGTTTGGATCAAAAGAACCATTATTGATTTTTTATCCGGCCTGCTTGATTTTTCGCCAATTAGTTTCAAATTCAATTTTCTCCATCTTCTTCCTCTTTCTCATTTGTTTGCTTCCTCTGCTCACAATGAATTCAAGCCCAATGGTAGAGTATTTGACTGTAGATCAAGAGGTCATCAATTTAAATTTGATTGGACTCTTACTATAGTTTTAATATAATTCTTTCACAAAATCCATAAATCTTATAATAACCCCGTTTTTGTATACCAAAATTAGCTAAATTGCTTAGTTTCTTCCAATACCTTAAAATACATAAAGACAACCAAATAAGGAAGCTATCTCCCACATGACATTCATTTTAAAGAGAGCCAACATGCTTCGGGCAATCCTTTCCGAAATTCATGAGTACAAACGACACACTAAGCTTGCTTCCAAACTTATTTTGAAATAATTTCACAAACAAAAAAGATATGTCATGTTAACCTTGTGACTCTTATAAACATCATGTATACAATTTTGCTCACATGATTTATCATTTATAGAGATCATGTCTTCTTCGGTCTTGTTAAATATTGAAATCTTACGAGTAGGGATGTTCAAACATAAAGTTTACAGTGGTAACTTTTTTAACTTGTAGTGTTTGGCTAATTTGGTCTGGTTAATTTGGATATTTGGATTGGTTAAATTTTTTAGTTTGTTTGATTTAAGTAATTTGGTTTGGTTTCACATACTTCTAATAAATCAAACCAATTAACAAATAGTGATACTATACCAAGTTACCAACCAATACAGGGAAAAAATCCAAAAATGCAGGAGCAATTAAAAAATTTTCCTAATCTACAAAGCTTGTACAAATATTTCCCAAAATACCTAAGTTTCATGTGGTTCGAGTCAAGAAAACTCGACCCACTAAGAGGTTCGAGTGACAGTGCCTCGATCCATGGCATCGCGGTAAAACCACTCTATTGGCGGAGTTCTGACGACGGGGATCGAGCTTCAGCGCCGCGATCCGCGTAAATCGAGGGTGATGGACTCGATCTATGCCAAAGGAAGGTTTTCCGTCCGCCGAAATCATGGGAAATTACCATAAACGTTTTCATTAATTACCTTAGATAAACGTTATCATTTAATACTTTATTTATTCTATTTTTAAAATAAACGCATATTTCTTAGCAAAGAAAGGAAGGTCTTTTTTTAATCCGGTGCATGCATGCGGGCTGAATTCTCGCCCTATAATTAATTGACACAAAAAAAGCTAAGCATTAAATAGGATAATTAATAGACACGAGAATTGAAAAAGCTCAGCATTAAATAGGATAATTAATTGATACAAGAATTAAAAAAGCTAAGCATTAAATAGATAAACGTTGGTCAATATAATTCACACGGTAATCCAACTTCAATGCCTTATCATCCGGTCGAATTAAATAGGGTAATTAATGGAAACGTTTTTTTATAATTCCCCATAACATCGGCAAACGAAAATAGGGTTTCCGGAGGGGTGGTTCGCTGGCAAGAAGATCGAACGGCGTAGATCGAGTCTTTTTCCCTCGATCTATTGCGACCTTTGAGTTGATCGAGGCTCTGCCACTCGAAGTCCTTAGTGGATCGAGTTTCTTTGACTCGAACCACGTGAAACTTAAGTATTTTGGGAAATATTTGTATAAGTGCTGTAGTTTGGGAATTTTTTGTTATTACTCGTACATTTTGGGAAATGTTCCCCAATACAGCCAAAATTATGATTCTACGTAGAAGCGGTTTGAAGATTTAGAAGTGTAAAAAAGGGAGATTATTACTTAAAAGCGTTTTGATTAACCAACGAATCCCAGCATTTAGCCCAACTATTTCTTTCAAACTTCAAAAATATCCGAGAAATCGGACCAAATACAACTTAAATTTATTGACCATCTCTAATAACCCCTAAGCCCATTACGCTCAATCAAAAAGTAACACTTAAAAAAGACAAAAAAAAAAAAAATCTCTTGTTCAGAGACCCGAAGAGAAAGGTACCCCAGTAGAATTAAGCCACTCATTCCCCTGAATAAACGGTCCAACCGCGAACTGACCCGCCTCGACCGAACTATTAATCACCCGATACCCAGGCCACGTCACCCTCCGGGTCGTATTCGACCCGCCCCCAACGTTCCTATACTCCCCATAGTAAAGCGTGTCGAGCGCGAACGTCCCGTTCCACTCGAGCCAACCGGCCGGGTCAACCACATCCTCTATGTTCGAACCCATGATCACGGTCCTCGAGTACAGCTTCCAGGGCCGGCCCAGGTAGGTCCGGAACTGGGCCTTGACCGGGATCAGGTCCGCCGCGGCGGCCAGCTTGCAGTTGTGGATCGAGATGCCCGTGTTCTGGTTCGGGTCCTCGCGGCCCTGGGCCGTGAAGATGTTGCGCTGGTTCGGGTTGGGCTTCCGGGCGTAGAGGTTGCAGTTCTGGAGGACGACGGCGGCGTTGCCGAAGACGAAGTCGACGGTGCCGTAGACGTCGCAGTCGCGGTAGAACTGGCGGAGGGAGTGGACGTAGAGGGTGTCCTGGTAGCCGACGAAGCTGCTCTGGTAGAAGGCGGCGAGGTCGGCGCTGCAGCGGAGGGCGACGGCCTGGTGCTTGCTGGGGCCGGCGGAGTTCTCGATGGTTATGCCTTTGGCTATGAATCCGTTCCCGACGATGGCTGCAATTATTTGGTCATTATGAAACGATTAATTAATAATTAGCGCCACATATCTATGAAATACACTCGAAGAATATAATTACGAACAGGAGTAATGAGGAAAATGAAATATAATTTGATGTATTTTTAGAAAAAGAAACACGATACTTTAGAATTGTGTTTTACAATATTATATAATGGTGATATATAAGATTGTAACATAGTGGTAAAGATAATACTATAGTGATATTATGAATATAACATAATAGTGAGATGCTAATAGGTGGTGGTAGGGCTGTCAATTTGGTTTGGTTTGGTTAACCAAACCATTAAGTATGAAAAACCAAAAACCAAAAACCAAATCCCAAAAACCAAAACCAAAACCATTAAGGCCTTTATTGGTTTTTGGCAACCAAAAACCAATAAGGGCCTTAATGGTTTTGGTTAACCAAAAAACCAACATGTACTCATACACTCGTATTTATTCATATTTCCCTTCTTTTTATTGAATTAATGTCATAATAATGATAAATGGCCATTACAAATTATTGGTTGGCTCAAAAGAAACAAAAAAAATTTTTGTTGATAAATAATTTCATTCTTATTGGTTTCTTAATGGTTTCTATTGGTTTTTCGGTTTTAACCAAACCAAAACCATTAAGTTGCTTATTGGTTTAAAACCAAAAAACTGAAACCATTAGCTTTCCAATTGGTTTGGTTTCGGTTAAAACCAAAAAACCAAAACCAAATGGACAGCCCTAGGTGGTGGTAATTCTGCAAATATTGTTGATAACATTTTATAGAAAAGAATAAATTTATTTTCATGTGTAAATGTTTTTTTTTAAGTTTTGGGATAAAATGAAATAAGAAAAGCCAACGGAAAAAAATAAAATGGGTGATTCAATCATAAAAATTTATCTCCACCCAAAATGAACGATTGGATGAGACTCGAACTAGTTGTACACATGCGTAAAATTTATCCACACTCAAAATCAACACATTGTATCAAACCGATGTTTCAACTGGACCATACCGAGCCGAATATATTACAATCTGATTCTAGTTTCACGAATTTTATAAATACTAAAGAAAAATGGTCCAAATTAACATTTGAATATGACCAAATCATACAAATATAATAATGGTGCGATTCCTCATTCTAATATATATTTTATTATTAGATCTCGATCAGAACCATAGAATAATGCATTGAATCCTCGGCCATCCTAGTAAATGCACAATGTTGACCCACTATCACATTGATAACCAGATCTGCCCATTGCAGTACTGTTATTTTACCTTATTTGAAACATCTCAAAATATCTCTCCATTAAATCATTTTCAAAATGTATTTTTATAGCTGGAGGGGCCATTTTAGTACTGTTACTCTCTATCTTGTTGCCTTAATTACTCGTACCCTGTCTGTCTGTCTCTATTTATTATTTTCGTCTTCTCTTTCTCCAGACATGCAGATAAATATTATCTTCTCGAAAAAAAGAAGAGGAGCGGGAAGTGGTAAAAGTTGGTGAAATAGATAGAAGCGAATTAAAACTCACCGACAGTCGCGGATCGGAAAGTGGTCCAGCCATCGACGACGTTCCGGTTGGCCTTCACCACCGTCTTCCCGATGCCGTCGCCGAGGAACATCAGATTTATCTTCTTCTTCTCCACCTCCACGTTCTCGAAGTACGCCCCGCTCTTTATGTATATCACAAACCTATTCATCAATAATACAAATTCCCCCATACTTCAATTTCAACGGTTAACAAATAAAAATTTACTTAGTGTTTGAATAACACTAACCTAAGTTGTGATTATAACCATTTCAAACTCTTTTGAGTTTTGACAATAGATACTCGTATTCTATAAATAACCAAAACGATACATTGAACACAGTTCAAACACACATACCAAACGATCTATCTATTTAGTGAAAGCATCTAGCTACGTATAAAAACCAAAACCAACAAATTCCGAGGGATACAACTGAAGGGTAGGGTTCAATTTTTTTTTTTTCTGTTGGATTTGAAAAATCAAAATTTTGGCTAAACTGGACATTTTGATTTGAAAAGTATTTGTTTGAATGATAGATTGAATAATATATTTCTGAATTATGAATTAACAGTAGTAGAATATTTGAATTTGTAAACCAAATCCTAATATAATATGTGAAATTTACAAAATCTATAGGAACTAGGAAGTACAAATTTTGAATCACAAGAACTCAAATTCGTGCATCCATAATTTAAACAAACCCATAAATAAACAATAATAAAATTTGGACCCAAATTCAACGAGCAAACAACTCCTTAATTATTTGGGCTTCCAATCCGTGTTATGGTGACTCATTTTCAACTCTTTTGGATTCGCACCAACCGACACATGCATGTGAACATAATTAAGTGAGCTCAGCATATAATCCCGAGATCAGAAGCACTCTTTAATTAATAATTATATATAGTAATCAAAGAGGAAACCTGGTATTGCTGGAATTGGGAGCGGCGGCAATCGCCTCCGTGATCGTAGTAAAGTTCCCCGTCCCGTCCTTCGCCACCACCAAGTCAAACCTCGTCCCGTTGACCGGCGCCTGAAGCAGCCTCCTGTCCTTCCTCGACAGCCAGCTGGGGAACCCGTCTCCCCCAACCTCGCCGAACCCAGAAGGAAACCTCCGGCCACCGTCCTCCTCCGCCCCTCCCCCTCCGCAACTACTCCCATTTCCGGCGACTTTCTTCAGCAGGACGAGCGAGTTGCTGACGTGGCGGGAGATGTTGTACAGGTTCGTCTTGATCTCGTCCCTCAGGTACTTGGCCTTGCTGTACGCGAACCCGTCCAGGCACGTGTACTGGTTCGTGATCGCCGCGCTCAGCAGCGTCCGCATCTCGTTGTAGTTCTTCGAGATCGAGGTCGCGTTGCCGCCGAGATCGGCGGCCGCGGATTCGATCTCGGAGAACGAGTCGTCGAGCAGCTCCAGGCAATCAGCCACCGCGACCTGCCGACATGAAAGGCGTTATTAATATTACATTGTTTGTTTTTTTTCTCTCCATAGGACGTGACACAAATTTGTTTTTTATTATCTATGGGTCCGGGGTATATATTGTCGTAAGACGGATTTCTCTTCGTATAAAAATAATTGCTTTTAGCATTAGTTGTATTTACAATCTATGTTGTCAACCAATCATATTTCATACGTATTAAGTAACGAAGTGTTTACTGATTACAGTACCGCTAGACCAAATTCTTATTAGCAACTGATTATATTACATTGTTACTTATTATCAAATCAGTAAAAACCCAAGGATTAATTACATAAAAAATAAGAAGAGAGTGTCAGAAGAATGACCTGGTCGAGGTGGCTCTTTACTCTGGCGCTCTTCTGGAGACGGGTGCAGTTGGCCGACGAGGCTCGAATCTCCTTTCTGGTGAGGTTTAGTGTCGCGGCGATGACGGTGGGGAGGGGTTTGGAAGTGAGATCCGGGAAGGAGAGGAGGGTGGAGACGCAGAGTTCAGGGTATAAGGTGCCGTCGCAGGCAGAGTTTGCGACGGCAAGGTGTTTGTGGAAATGCAGGTGAGGGAGTTGTGCTTGCCGGGAAGGGAAGTGGTGGTGGTGGACGAGGAGGAATGCTGCGAGGAGGGAAATGGGGAGGACGGCGAGCAGGATCCGGCGGCGGCGGCGGCCGTGTTTGCTGGGACGAGTTTCCATTTTGGTTGGTAGTTGGGGACTGGAGAGATGGTGGATTGAGGAAAGCAGTGGGAGGAGGAGAAAGGTGATGTGGTTTGAATAGGTGGACAGAAAACGATGGTGCGGAAAAATAGGAACCGCAGAGCACAGCCCTTTTTGCGTGGTTCTTATATTCAAATCGTCTGGATTGGTCTTACTCTACAATTTGTTTGCTTGTGGGATTTTGACGCTTCTTGCATTATTCATAATTTGTTGTTGGAAATGAGGTTGAGTTAAATTTGTGGGTCCACGTATATGGACTTATTTTTATTTTAGGCAAAATTGGTAGGGTATATGAATTATAAAATTCTCACTTCGTAACTACAAATAAAAATATGATAAGGATAGAAATGTAACTTTATTGGGAATCCAATATAATATACTATAATCAATTCACAAATCCAACAAGAAAATATACAATTTTTAAAATCCAATAGAAATTCCAAAATAGCAAAATCCAAGATAATCGTTTAATCTCAAAATCCAAGATTTTATACAAATTCTTCATTATAAAAAATTGTGAATAATGCTTTTGAAATGATTTACTAGTTAGGAGGGTGAGAAAAGTAATTTTCCTTTGGGTCGGTGATTGAAGTTTAATGCTCTGCAGGTTTCAGACTTTCAGTTTCAGCTATAGTCATGGAGTGCTATTCCAAATTTCCAGTGGCCACTGGCCAAGCCTATGTTGGAACTCGGAACTGAACATTAGTATATTATTTATTTATTTATATATATATATTATTATTATTGTCGTCATCAAGGAGGAGAGTACAAAAACTAATAAGAAATTTTTGCGCTCTGGTCAGGAGGAGAGCTGAGAGCCATGCGTTTCATTTATGGGCTTCAGAAGCAGAATTAAATTCTTCCTCTAGATTAGGCGGATCTTGTCAGCTCGGCTCCATGCTTGCCATAACTGGATCCAGATCTGCAGGTTTCTTCTCCTAATGTATGAGATATCTTTTACCCAGAGAGCCCATGGCTGGACAGAATGAGAAGGGTTGCGAAGCAAGAAGGATTTTAATAGCCTATTATGTTTCTTTATATGAAGGAATGTATTTGACACGTAAACGAGGATTTATGTGGTTCGTCTAACTTGGAGTTTAATAAGTAGGAAGAAATTAAGAGAGAAAATTCATAAAATCTGACCAATACACTTTGTGGTTCAATTTACATGAATAATCATAGTTCTTACATGAATAAGCATAGAATTACGTGATGACGTGAACGAACTTCACAATATGTGAATTATGTGTCGTGACTCGTCTCGACAAAATAAAATTTTCTCATGTATGAAGGTAGGTCCCGGGATTGACTCGGGATTAGGAAATAAAAAATAAAAATATATGTACGCAATTTATCATACTCAAACCCATCACCACATATGTTCACTAGTTAAAAAAACAAAACTGTGTCTCTCATTAATATTATTATTCATTATTTGTTTTGAGTTTACTAATTTCTAATTTAGTGTCATCCCACTTTCAAACGAAAACCCATCTACAAACTATGAAAACACAGCATAAACAATAAGATGTGATCAATTCAGAACAACGCATCGCACTACTGGATACAAGACAAGATCCAGGTAGAAAAACATGCCAATAAACAGTGGCATAGATAGCCAGAGTATACTCTCAATAATCAGTGGTTCCACTGCCCCTTCAGTTGCTCGTTCTCCCCATCCAGCAAGTAAACCCCGTCGTCCTTGACAACGTAATGAGCAAAAGAACCCAGCTTGTGGCTGTCCTTCCCTTTGTACGCGTCGAAACGAAGCCACTCGCCGGCCGCCGCCAGGTCGCACCAGAACAGCGTCCGGTCGAACATGTCAAGCTCGAAACTCCACTCGAGATGGGCGCCCATAGGCAGGCCGTGCTCTCCGATGTCGCTGTCCCTGGACCGACAGTGCGCAGACAGCGCCCGGTCCGTCGTCATCCAGTTCTCGATGTAAACCGTCGACGGGAACGCGTCCGAGGGACGCGCCGCCATGATTAGTAACGTCGCGGCCAGAACCACTAGCTTCCTCATCATCATCATCATTTTTCTTTCTTTCTCTCTTCCTTGCTTTTTTGCTTGTTGTTTCCCTTTAACTACATCTTCCGTTGTTTTTATAGTGCACTTAGGAGAAGCATTGTTTGAAAAAGATTAAGATGAGCGGAAGAGCTCCGGCCGGGTGTGACTCTCCTTCTTCGGCATGGTTGACTTTGGAGTTAATCACGAAACACTTGCAAATTTGTCCCTTGCAAATTGGCGCTTTGATAACATTAAGCTGTAAAATTAGAGAGATTTCGACTTTTTCTTCGATATATGGTCGCGCGTTATCACAAAACACGTTCTAGATGATATGAAAAGAGGCACCGATCGAGAGATATAAGTCAAAACAATTCATTCATGTGGATGTATGTAACCGTCAATTTTGCAGTCGTTGAAATCGAATTGATTATATAATATGTCGTAATTCTCGATAGAGATAACTATGACTACATAAGTATTTTGGCTATCAAAATATGGTTTAAACTAAATAATAGGAATAATTAAATTGATCAAGATAAATGAGGAAATTTCTTTATTCTAACTTGGATTTCAATTATTTTTTGCACAGATGGAACGAGTTTGTTGTGCTCTACAAAATGAGATCTATCTTCAATATTCTTTTAGAAATTTTTTATATATGTCGTTACCAAACTACATACCATATGGTATCTCCTTTGTTTTTAAGTCTTTTTCTTATAAACATTTGCACAGAAATAACAAGTTTATCATGATATTTTTTATCTACAAATTTATGGGAGAAAAAAAATGCAGTACCAAAAAATACCACCTCATACAACCCTGCTATGAGGGTGGTATCTTATGGCACACAATGTTGAAAGTCGTAAATGAAAGTTCGTATAATAAAGTGATTAGAGTGATGCAGATAATAATAAACACAGTAAAATTATATTCGTAAATTCTCGTGATCACTAGAGTGATGCAATTGGCTATGTTATTTTTTCTGTTACTTTTGAAGTACTTCGTAGTAAGAGAAAAATTATTGTAAACAAAAAGTTTAGATAATACGTGGTAATTATTCGGTGTTTCACTTAAAACTCTCCTATATTCAAGGTTTAATTGCATGGTTGGTAATCGAGATTATAAAAAATGTTCATATTTGATCACTGGAAATATTTAAGTGACCAACCATGCATTCAACCTGTATTGAAGTGATCTACATATTGGTGCATATTTTTAAACTCTCTTAATTTCTATAGTTTCTTAAATTGAATTCGTTAATTTCAAAATTCTATATATCAATCTCCTAAAGAACGATAAATTTATTACTTGTTTGACCGTAAAATTACGTGGGATAAGATAATAGAGCCATCAAGGCATAGATTAAGTGGGGCAAGTGATCATCAACCGGCCGAAATGTGACTCAAAGATAAAATATGCTGTAACCCTGTGACCTTTTTATTTCTTGAGTTCTAATATCATCGCCATTATTGGAAAAAAAAAGAAGATAAAATATGCGATGTATTAAAAAGAGGAAGCAGAAAACAAATGTAAGTCGGAAGTGGTACATGATCCATAACAAAATATGACGTAGAAAAACCGATAACGAGGACACATTATATTCTTTTGCTAGCAAACATCCATCGGTCGATCCCCTTCAATAATCCATTCTTGATCAGTATACTAGCTAGTGCCAGTTTCCGCCAAGGTATTTTTCTTGGATTCCATTTCCATACCTGTTCAGCAAGTAAACTCCATCGTCTTTGACAAACCACCGAACATTATTCATATCTCGCAGTTTCGTAGCTGCTCCATTGTACGCGTCGAAAGAGAGACGCTTGTGGTCGTTGGCTGCGAGATCGCACCAGAAGAGCGTCGAGCCAAACCCTTCGTTTTCGAAGCGCCAGCTGATGTTGGAGCCGACGTCGAGAGCTTGGTCTCCGATGTCGTCGTCTTTAATTTGGATCGACAATGCACACTCAGAACCGTCCCAACGGACATGCTGTTTTCGACATAAACCGTTGTTTGAGTTGAGAGGCCTCTCTTCTCCTGTTTTTATAGTGCACCGATGAGTAGAGGACATAGCTTGTCAAATTCAAAGTAAGATACCTCAGGCTTCTGAGTTCTGACTCTCCTTCCAGGTAACAAACCCACGGCAGATTATATTAGTAGAATAGAAGAGATCTCCGGCAAAATGCGTCAACTTTCCTTAACTTGACGTGTAAAAGTCAAACAATTCCTTAAATTGGAAGTATATATACCTAGCAACGATGAGAAAAACGAGTTAGGAGAGTTAAGGACAAACAATGGAGAGAAACTGTCCATTTGGGATGGATTGTGAGTGTTTAAATACGATATTTCCTAGTTAAAAAGGCCTAAATATTTATCTATTTTTAAGATATAAATTGAAAATGCAACATAACGTTAAAATGTATATGTTCAATTTGTATTATAAAGGCGAAAAACCAAAACACTTATACTTTATAGCATTATAAAATTCCACGTTACCTAACATGATTTGTTTCAATGTTGTCCTAAGACTAAGAGAATGCCTTCTCTTAACCAACCCGATCTCGGCATCTACACCATCAGCACACTCGCGAGCCGATGATGAGTAACAATTGCATTTTTTTTGTCGAAAATAGAGTTCTTAAAAGGTGCTCCGAATTTTTTCCATAAAAAACTCGAGGAGTGGAAACTCCTATTGATCGAAGTACAAAACCAATAGGTTAGTCCACGAGATGAAGATATAAAAAAAAACATGCTACCAATATTATTTGGTTGGGAAAAGTATAAATCATTTTTTCAATCAAATTATTTTGTCTCCTCAATTTTCATTTGGTTATCCATACTTTGTTTATAATAGGCAAACAATTTATTAACATTTTAGCTTCCAAAATATAATTAGTTGTAAATACCAGTCGTTTTGCAACCAATTTTATTTTGGTTGTAAATTTTTTGGTTGCAAATACTACTTTTTCTTGGTTGTAAAGATCATTAGAGGAGCTGCCCAATTTCGACACATCATAAGACAAAGCACCAAACAAAATGAAAAAAAAAAAAACAAAATTCGAAGTTCTCATCTAGTTTCAGTTCACCGCCGCTAGATTACATTACAAAGCAGGGACATTTTTTTTTCTTCTTTCAATTCCACTCTTGTCGAGGGGATGATTCCACGTTGCCATCTCCGGTCACCAGATAGACTCCATCATCCCGGACGGACCACTCAATATCATAACCTCCGATGTCGGTACCTTGGTAATACGCGTTGAACGAAAGACGCTTATCTTCGACCGCGAGACGACACCGGAAAAATGTCAGCCTAACAAGTTCCGAGTTGTCATTAAAACTCCACGAGATGTTGGCTTTAACATCGAGCAAATGAGCGTGAAGATTGTCGTCCGCGGATCGACAATGCACTATCAGTATTCTGTCTCTTAAATCGTTTCGAACACAAGCCGTCCGCTGGATTGTGGGCCGTGCCACGAACAATATGGTCGCCAAGGTGACCGTCACTAGTAATTTAGCTTGGATTACCGCCGGTTTGGTCCTCATCATATGATCAGTTTGATGTAGGAATCCTTTTTTTTTTCCTTTCCTTCTTTTTTCCTCTCTTTGGTGTGTATGAAAAAAGAAAAAAAAAAAGTAATACTGCTTACTGAATACTTGGAATTCATAGCTAGGTGCTGCTTTTATAGTGGACTGATAAAGCAGAAAAGTTGGTGGGTTAATTACATAAATGGTTAATTGCACAAATGGTTACCCAACTTTGAGTTTTGACCGGATTTCTCACAGAAATCTGGACAAACATACATTATAGTTCAAGTTTCTCATCCAAATGATCTAAATCAATTGGTCGCGACGTGCCCAAATTAGTACTTAAAGGTTTAATATTAACTACAAAGTTTAAAGCAAATTTAATCGAAATCGAAGCATTAACCCGGGCCCTTCTGCATACAAAACGGTATATGTGTGAGTTGGCTGGGTAAACAATTTGGTTTGTGTATGATTTTAGAATGACGTCAATTCGGCTTCTGGATATAATTAGTTTGGGTGATCAAAATGATTTCGTCAGAAAGATTGAGCGTTGTTAGGCTAGATAGTTCAAATTTAAGCAACAATTTTGTTAAAAACTAAATCTAAGTGATCGTCTTATCAGTAACCCTAAAGCTTAGTGACCATTGAAGTAATCCGCCGCAGAAGAGTCCGCTGTGCCAACGGCTCTGTCCCTCTCATTCTTTCCTATTGGGGATGATCACTTCGCCGTCTGATTTGTTTTCGCCGGGATGTAGTGTAGCCTGTTTATTATTTCCAGGGAATCCTTTGCCGGATAGAGATCGCTTTTCTTTTTCACATTATTACAAGTATCTCAAGTCATAAACCCAGCATGAAACAAAAAATAATTAGACTAGGAATGAGCGATATGATTCCAGTTGGATCGAATCCAGTACATATTGAATATGGGTTATGTTTGAGTTCAGTTTGAATCAACTTATATGAGTCGTCAGACAAAATGAGTTGGTTTAGGTCCATCAATTTGTACACATAGAAAGGATACATTGATCATCTCACTATTGCTTTCAACTAAATTCACAATTTCTTTTTTTTGATAATGATGATTGAATTAAAGGAAAACGAACCAAAATCGAAACAAGAGTCAAAGGAAGAGGGGTTCACAAGCAACTGAACCCAACTTCCCAGAAAAGCAAAAAAGTACAGCGACAGAGGGAGGCCGCAAAAAACCTGCCCAGAAACGAAACAGAAAAGAGAGACCTGGGAGGCCAAGAGTGCCACAAACGATCCGCACAAAAACCAGCTAGGTGGACCGAGCCACCCCTGCTAGGAACACAATACATCACAGGCGGACACCTGGATACTGCTTCACAGGCAGCGCACGAAAAAAGACACAGACAAACAACACAAAAACACAGCAGCAACCCCCATCTCGCACCAACAAACCAACAGCCCACGAGCGACAACGCTGAGGAAGCAGCGGAAAATCATCAGCAGCAACCCCCATCTCGCACCAACAAACCAACTGGCCACGAACACCATCACTGAGGAAGCAGCTGAAAATCAACAGAACCTCAACTTATCCTCAAGCCACTGTAACCCACTGTCCCTCTCTGTCTTTCCAAAAGCATTAACCCACTCCACTGTATCTCTAAGAACCTTGCGAGAAACAAGCTTCGGATGCCGATGAACTCCCTTGAAAATTCTCCTATTTCTCTCGAGCCAAACCTGCCATCAAACCGCGTGAAGAGCCCCAAAGAGGAACCAATTATCCATGCTATCCTCTGAATTCATAGGCCACCTCCTGATAGAGTCGATGATGTCGCCCTCGGGAATCTCAATGCTCTCACTAACCCTTTTCATTCTGCTCCAAATCTCCTTGACGAACCTACATTGGGAAAAGATATGTCTAACATTTTCTTCTTCCAAATTGCACAACTCGCACCTGTTGGCTAGAACCCGGCCTTCAGATTGTCCAGAGTCAAGATCCGATTATGCGCCACAAGCCACAGAAAACAGCAGATTTTCGTGGGGATGATATGCCTCCAAACGGAATCACAAGGAAAATCAGGGACGCCATTGAACTTTTCCCCAGTAAGGAACCTGTAAAAAGAACAAACCGAGAAGGAGCTATCCGGACAGGGCAACCAAACCGGCCGAGGAGGCCCATTGGTAACCCTACCAGACCCCCGAGAATAGAGCAAACTCATACACTCACCCCTTTCCCTCTCCGCACCCCCCCTAAGGTTTAAATGTAAAGGAATGGACCAAGAAATACTCTCACCAGAGAAGGTTATGGCGTCTGAGACCTTGGCGTTCGGAAAGCTAGAAGCAGCAGCAACCCTTGGGAAGTCATCGGCGAGCACCACACCGGGAATCCAGCTATCATGCCAAAAGGAGACCCAATCACCATTGCCGGGATCAATACTAGCCTTCTTCCAGAAGTCATCATACTCCTTCGAGATATTTGCCCACACCGACCCAGAGAAACCTTGTCTACACCTAGCAGTGCCCCACTCCGATAGCTGGTTCGGATATTTACTGTTAATTAAACCCCTCCACCAGCTGTCCCTTTCAGAACAGTATCGCCACAACCACTTCCCCAACATGGCTCTATTAAAAGACTCCAGGTCCATAATTCCAAGTCCTCCTTTCGAAAGAGGAGCTTTACAGATGTCCCAGCTAACCAGAGCCATTTTCTGGCTATCACTCGAACCGCTCCACAGGAACCTTCTTTGGATGCTCTCCAAATTTTTAATAACCATCTTCGGAGCTCGGAAAAGAGAGAAATAGTAGACCGTCTGATTAGAAAGAACAGCCTTGATCAATGTTAATCTTCCCCCAAAAGAAAGGTACCTGCTTTTCCAACCTTCGGGCCTCTTCCTGTACTTATCCACAATCGGGTCCCACAGAGAGATTGCATTGGGCTTCGCCCCAAGAGGGAAACCCAAGTACTTCGACGCCTCCGCACTCCAATTGCACCCAAAAATGGATGCGAAGAAGTCAGGGTTAGGCACATCCCCTACAGTGAACATGACAGATTTGTCCAAATTGATTCTGAGACCGGTAACAGCTTGGAAGCAGACAAGCGTTGCGAGGATATTGACCACCTGGCTGTACTCCGCATCACAAAATATTAGGGTGTCGTCGGCAAACAATAGATGAGTGACCTCCCCCCCACCACCCTCCTCATTCATGAAAAAACCAGAGATTCTCCCTTCCTCCCGCACCTTGGAGATCATAAAAGAAAGGACATCCATAATCAAAGTAAACAACCCAGGGGATAGAGGATCACCTTGTCTCAACCCTTTCTCAGTATCAAAATACCCTTTCGATTCCCCATTAACAAGAACAGAGATTTTGGGGTTGCACATCGTGGCCCTAATCCACTTTTGCCATTGACTAGAGAAGCCCATACGAGAGAGGATGAGAAACAGGCAGTTCCAGTTCACATTATCAAAAGCCTTCTCGATGTCCAATTTGAACATCAAACCCGGTTTTCTGCTCTTCTTCCGACTATCAACCAGTTCAAACGCAATTAACCATGCTTCACCAATCTGCTTACCCTTGACAGACGCATGTTGATGTTTAGAAACAAACCGGGGAAGAACACTGCTCAACCTGCGAGAAAGAACTTTGCTGACCAATTTGTTGAAGCTGCCCATCAAGCTAATTGGCCTCAAATCCTTAATGTCTTCCACCGAGTCTTTTTTAGGAACCAGAGAAATGAACGAGTGTGTTGTGCAGTTAGGCAAGTATCCTGACAAGAAGAAGTCCCCAAAAGCACTAATAACCTCTCCCTTGATCAAACCCCAGCTCTTCTTATAGAACTCCCAGGTAAATCCATCCGGACCCGGAGCCTTTCCCCCATCGCTCTCGGCGATACTTTCCCATATTTCCAACTCTGAGAAGGCCCTGTCAAGCATGATTGAGTCAAACTCACTGATTTTGTTGCATATATAGGACATAGGGAAGGGACGCAAAATCAAATCTTCATGGAACAAACCCTTATAGTAATCCACGACACCAGCAGCCACCTCTTCCTTTCCTTCCATTAAAACCCCATTGATTTTAATACACCCTACACGATTGATCTTCCGCCTGTAATTAGCCATTCTGTGGAAAAACCCGGAATTCCTATCACCTTTATGCAGCCAAAGCTCTCTCGACTTTTGCCTCCAGGAAATCTCCAGAAGGTCAAGAACCTTCCCAATCTCAGCCAGCAGAAGATCCCTCTCGTTCGCCTCCTCAATCACCAAACACCTCTCCTCCTCCTGCTGGTTAATATCATGAACCTTAGAAGTGAGTTCTTCAAGCTTCTTATTCAAATCCCCAAACACCTCACAATTTCAATGTTAGTGTTTCTATATTTTTGTTTATATCGGAACAAACGAAAAGAAAAAAACAGCATTCGAATCGATATCTATTAGCTAAACCTGATTTGGCCGATAGTAAATTGGCCTTGGATGATACCCAAAAAACTGGATACTTTTTAACACCCCTAAAATAAACCACTGATTTTGCTTCCTTTCCAATTCTCACACCTGGGTAGACAATATATGGATTGGTAGGGTTGACTGTTCTCAAATTGACAGATCCGCACTTTAGAAGTGGATGGTTAGTGTGTGATGCAGTTAAGTGTTTATGATTGTTAATTCTTTGTCAGGTGAAATTAAGTTGGGTGTGGGTCATTCTAATGATCCGTAACCCACCACCCACCCACCCAATTAAGCGTGGATAGGAAATTTTCGAATCAATGATCTATCCACATCAATCGCTCTCATTCATTGCGATTTTGATTATTTGTGGGTGGATCAATATCAAACTGCGAATTAACCCTCACTTGTTCTGTCAAGCGCACATAGTATCCGAACATGTGCAAATTTAAAGACTATATAAGGCGCTTTCATTCAAGGATGCAGGAGCGGACATAGTAAGGACCAGGGTGTGTCGTCCGACACACCCTCGCCAGGAAATTTTGTGAATGACCTATATTTTCTTGGTACAAATTTTTTTTAATTCGGGACTTCCGACACACCTCAAATAATTGTGAGCGACACACCTTCATTATACGAGAATGATTTTCTTGTTATAACGTTATTTATCTTAATTAATAATAAACAATAATAACTAAAATTAAATAAATATGTTTGTTTTAAAGTAACCCACACCATAACCCAACAACGAAAAAAAATATACATAACCTCATCCTTTTAAACTTTCTGTTTCCACCCCTCGACCCTTCTTTTATTGAAAATAAAAAACTCATACTTACCTCTTTTTAGTTTCTAATTGCCGAGACCCACTGCCACATCCCCTTTCTTTCATCCTTTAGTTTACTTGCTCTTGAAGTTGGTGTTGACTTTACTTGTTGCAATCGCAAGGTGAGAAAGAGCATTTTCAGCTATGAAGATACTCAAGAATGAACTTCGAAATCGGTTTAGTGACCAATTTATGAATGATTGTTTAGTTGTGTATATCGAAAAGGATTTGCTTCGCAACATAAACGATGAATTTATTTTACAGACATTTCAGGACATTAAAAGTCGTCGTGGTTCTTTGTAAACATGACATTCTGAACTTTATGAATTCATTTCTTTTTATTTTTTAAAATTAATTTTTTAAATTATTATCTTATTTCATCGGCCACACACCTCTTCGATAATTCTGGGTCCGCCACTGCAAGGATGTGTATTAGTAAATGGTTGTATGAGCCATAATTAAATCTCTCCCGATGACGACTCATAATCAAATTATTAGGACTACAGCTTCTTTAAACATAGTATCATAGCCTTCAGTGATCGAGAAGTCTTATATTCGGATCCCGGTAATCCCCATTGGCAAGCACATGGTGTATTTCCTTTTTTTTTTTTTTTTTGGTGAGAGTATTTCCTCTTTTATGATGGTGAAATCAATTTATTAACAATAGAAGAGGAAAGAAACACAGCGAAAACGAAATTTTTTTACAAGAACCCTCAAGAACACGAAGGAAACAAAAGGCAATGAGGAAAGTTTGCCCTAAAAAAGACTTCCAGCATCTGAAGCCAATGTCCAGAAACGACCTGCAACAGCATCAGAAGAGACGTTACCACCACCGCCGGTCGATCAATTCCCACTTTTCTCGCGGTGCAGATTCTACGTTACCATCCCCGGTCACCAGATAGACCCCGTCATCCCGGATAGACCACTCCATATGATCATGACCTCCAATGTCTGCGTCGAATGTAAGACGCTTATATTCCACCGCGAGACGACACTGTAAAAACATCGCAGTAATGTCGTCCGAATTAATCCACGAGATGTTGGATTCAACGTCGACAGTTCGAGCACGAAAATTAGTGTAGCCGGATTGACAATGCACTATCAGTATTTTGTCGCTTAAATTGTTTCGAAGAGAAACCGTCCGCTGGATGGTTGGCCGTGCCACAATGAATATGGTCGCCAAGGTGACCGCCACAAGTAATTTTGTGGGGATTAATGCCGGTTTGCACCTCAACATGATCAGTTTGGCGTAGGAATGTAACAACTAAAAAGAAAGAATGTTGCACTGAATACTTGAAACTGCTAGCTAGCCAGCTAGGTGCTGCATTTTATAGAGTGAACTGATCATGAGTAGAAGAGTTGGTTGGTTAATTGCATAAACGGTGCCTCGATTTTAAGGTCGATAAAAGTTCAGTTATTCGACTTCGAATTTTGACGAATTTCTCACTGAAATCGAGTCGAAGAAACATACATTATAGTTCAAGTTTTCTTATCCAAAACAATCTAAATCAATTTGTTGATAGTAGTGCCCAAAATTTTACTGAAAAAGTTTAGTATTGATTGCCCAGTGTAAAGAGAACTTAATCGAAATCGGAGCATTAACCCGACCCCTAGCTACCGCGTATAAAAAGTATGTGTGAGTCAGTGGAGTGAATCCCATAGTTTGTGGATGATTTTCGAATGAATCGTCCATGTCAATTAGTCCAAACTTCGGCAACAATTTTATTAAAACCTAAAGTTTAGTGATTGACTTATCAGTAACATAAAGCTTAGTGACCATTGATGTATTCCGTCCCAAAAGAGTCCTCTGGGCCAACGGCTCTGTCTCTCTGCTTCTTTCCTATTAGGGATGATCTCTTCGCCGCTGATTTGTTTTCACTGAGATGTAATGTAGCCTGTTTATAATTTTCAGGGAATTGTTTTCAGGGAATTGAGAGCTCAGTCTGATTTCAGAACTGTCATAAAAAGGCTTAGGGAGCCAAGTAGGATTTTTGTGGGTCAAACATTTTGGTTTCCAGGTTCAACCTCACTAGTTTAAACGAGAAAATCTAGACCGAATTTCTAGCCCAACTTTCAACTAAGTTCACAATTTCAATGTTTATGTTTCTACAATTTTGTTTGTATATGAACAAAGAAAAGGCAAAAATGCATTAGAATTGGTATCTATTTTATTTTGTGCACAATATCATAGTTCTAATTGAGATCAAAATTGGAGAAAATTGGGTATGAGTCTGATCCAAACTAATATTACCTAAACCTTATTTGATCCATAGTAAATTGGTTTTGGACAACATTCAAAATTTGAATCCTTTTTGTCATCCCTAAAATAGACCACTTGTTTTTGCATCCCTTCCAATTTTCACGGCTAGGGCCTAGGGGTAGGTAATTGTTTTTGGATAATGGCGAGACTTGCATTAAAAAAGAAAGAAACAGAGTACAAATGGGGGCAGTAAGTAATTGTTGTGTTTGATTGATTTCGTTCTCAAATTGAACGATACACTAATTAACTAGTTGATACAATTATGGTTTGCTATCCACTCAAAATGTTTTTTTGTAATGGATTGGGCTAGTGATGTATTTGATTGATTTCACAAACCTTTCATAATGTAAAAAGTCATTTGTCTTTAAATGGGAAAATTAGTGGCATTGTGAATTGTATTTAATTAAATATTTATATATTTAAATGTTTATATTTGTATATATTTTTATGGATTACACATCTCTTCAAAATGCCTAGGTCCTCCACTTAGATCAATTGATTTATGACATAATAAACAAGATATTCCTGTGAAAAATATTAAAATTGTAAGTTAATTACATGTTGCACAATTTTGTAGTTATGAACTAAATCTCTCTCGAAAAGGAGAAATTTGACCGTCATATTTCTTAAATGAATGTGAATTGCATCATACAACTTTCATTCAAAATAAATTAAGGTTGATAAAATTGCTGAGAATCATACAAATGAAAACCCATCGAGCGTCTTTCTCAACAGAAACAATTCATAGTAAACTAGAACATCGACATGCCAAAGGTCACATAGCCTGGTGGTAAGGGAGGAGGACTGGTGACCATAAGGTCCCAGGTTCGATCCTCACCGCCACCATGGTGTTCCCGGAGGCATCCCGCTATCACCTGGACCGCCGGCGGAGGTCCCGGGGTTTAGCCTCACTACGGCATCACAAAATGTGGTGACCGTGGAGGGTGTTCCTCGTTATCAAAAAAAAAAAAAAAAAAAAAAAACTAGAACATCGACATAATGGCGAAATTGAAGTACATCCACCTGCACACTTGGTCAATTACCGCTTTGATATCTTACTTCTTCACGATTTGTAAAACGTCAAATTGTTATATATAGTACTCTCTCGTAAAATTGATTCTTAAGATGAAAGTGTGACAACATTTGTATTGCAATAATCTGACGATTTTATTATAATGAGAAAATGAAACCAAATATAGAACCCAGGCCATCGAATCAGGTTCCCACTCTCCTGAAAGATGGCTACAATCTATGACACGTAAAACACTCAAACAGACTCAATAACAAACCGAGACCAGAACGACGACACAGCAACAGTACTGAAAATCAAAACGACACCGCACTGCGCACAACATCGCGCTTTTATTGACCCGTCAAACGTTCTTTCAACTTTTGATATATAATCTCCGATACGATTTCACAATCATTTCCTCCAATCCAATGGTTTCAGCAGAGCCAATAGTTACCAAAAAGTTTCCTTTTTCATCGGCAACTTGACAATTCTTTTCCCCACGTCTGGCGAGGGAAGCTTTCTTCAGTGCCATTGGCGGCCAGCCGATGGACTCCGTCGTCCCTAACCATCCACTGAATATCGTAACCTCCAAGCTCGGTGCCTTGGCTGTAAGCGGTGAAATAAAGACGCCTATCTTCGACGGCGAGGTGGCACCGGAAATGTGTTTCACCCACAAGGCAATCGTCGAAACTCCAGGCGATATTCGATTTAACAGCAATGGCATGAACGCCAAGACTATCATCAATGGACCAACAACTTGCTATCAGTATTTTGGAACATAACTGATTCTCAACAGAAACCGTCCACTGGATCGAGGGTCGCACCAGAGCAAGAATGGCTGCCAAGACCACCGCTACAAGTCATTTTCTGGAGATGACCGCCATATTCCTCGCCATGATCACTTTGATGGAGGAGTTCCTCTTTTTCTTTCTCTCTCTTTTGGGAGGTATATTGAAAGGATGTTGATCTGAATAGGTAGACTAGTGCTAGCTATCTGTTGCTTTTATAGTGGACTGATGAGTATAAAGGTGGGATTGATTTCTGTTGAGATCGGATGCTCTATTAGTATGATATTGTCCGATGTAGGTTTAAGTCCGCAAAAAAATTTACTTTCGGTTCTTTTCTCAAAATGCCTTGTACTAATTGAGTTTTGTGGACATGGGCAGTATACAAAGGTCATTTCTCATGTATTTTTAATGTGATATTTGTATTGCATCATATATAACAATCCACCCTTCAAGACAAGGACCACGAACTTTCTGTCCTCTCTCAGCAATTATCTTGATATGCCAGATGCCTTTGCTTCGACATGCTCTTCGTCACAAGAAATTTATCATATGCAGGTCTGCACCTGATCCACGAGATAGAATACCAGATACAGATCACCCTTTATCCGCTAGACAAATGCATATATAAAATCCCAAGGTGATTGGCCGATTGATGGTCCATCCTGACGTCCACCACCCATGATCCGAACCAGGTTCTTATACTACTTGTTGATATCAGATAGTTTTATTGGTACGACATCGTCCGCTTAATGACAAACCTGCACGGATTTACTTTTAGATTTCTTGTAAAAAAGCCTGTACTTATTTGAGCTAGTACTAAAGTTTTTTTCCCTTTGTGATAATTGGTACATAACAATTTCATATAGCGTGAATGAATTTGAGGACCATGATAAAGAATAGGCCATTGTAAAGAATTTACTCAAGTATAGAGACCATTGATTCTTGCAATCAACCTTAAAAGAGCCTTTCTTATCTGGGCCAACGGCCCTGTCCCTCTCCTTGCCTTGTTTCCCTGCTCTATCTGATTCCTTGACCGGCTGGTTCGTTTGGTGCTGAGATGTAGTGTAGTCGGTTTATACTTTCGAGGGAATCGTTTGCCGGGAACTTCAAGATGAGCTGAAATTAGCCGGGAATCTTTCTCGACTTCTTTCCATTTTTCCTCCGTCGTGCATGGGCCTGACCACTAGAGAACCCAGGCCCAAGCCCAGGCCCAGGCCCAGGAATTTGATCCCTAAAAATATTGCAAACAAACAATAGATTTGCCACAACCCACAAGTGCATGATGGATTGGATTTAGTAATTAACAAAATTCATCACCCAAATCAATGAAAGTTGGTGTTGGGTTCCTGTATAGCACCTAATTTGTCTAGACACCAAAAGCGAAAAACTATATTTCTCGTATTTTGATACATCACGAATTACAAATACATTGATTCATTACGAATTGTGATTTAGGGATGGTTGATCCAAATATGAATTGTTATTTCTGATTGTACATATAAATGAGTGGCTGGATTGCGATTTATGGTTGTGGGTTTGGTGTGACTGTTTGCGCGCATATCTTGTCAAAAAAATCAAAGATGCCCCGCTGGTGAACCACTCCTACTCTGCAGATTCAACTCTCTCTCTATATATATACAGTAGCGTCTTAAATATATTTTCAATGGCGTGGTTAGCAATTTAATTATCAGTGTTGCTTCTAATGATCATCCTCATTCTATATAATCCCGATCGAAGCTTATCTTGTTAGTTACAAAAATCACCCACGTATAGCAAATTAATACAACGCCCACTTTTTTTTTGCAGCCTCTAATTAATGTCACCGAAGGCGGAGGAGAAGGTGATCACTGTGAAGAAAGTGGACGAGCTGAAGCTGAGCACTGCCGTTTACAGGCTAAACTTGCATTGCAAAGAATGTGCAATTACGGTCAAGAGGCCTCTTCTCGCCAGACAAGGTACGTGAAGGCTGGTGGGCCGAAAGAGGATCCTGTGATCACGTGGGCCGAGAGCCTGGTCCAATAACTTTTTCATCTTGAACGTACGTTTTTCCAGGTGTCCATAGTGTCATTGCTGATGTCGAGAAGGGAGAGCTGAAGGTCAAAGGGGAAATCGACGTGAAAGAGATTCACGAAGTGATTCGAAGAATTAGTAAGAGAAAAGTTGAGATTGTAACGTCGGAAACTGACCGCAAGACCGGCAATGCAGGCAAAAAGGAGGTAGAAATTGAAGAAACTAAAGAAGTAAGCCGTGTAGTTATAGACGTTATTAATTGCTTTCACGCAAAAGTCATATCTGCGTACCAAATCAGAAGAAATTGACACTCTTTTTTTTTTTTTTTAATTTGGAAGACAATTATACGCACCACGTCAATCAAGGTTCACCTACACTGCCACAAATGCCAGATTGACCTCAAGAAGAAGTTACTCAAGCATAAAGGTAAACCCTAATTTCATGAACTTACATAGATAACAAGACTAATGATCGCATTCATGATAATTTTATGTACATTCTTCTAGCACAGGGATTCACACAGTGAAAATGGATATGAAAGCACAAACAGTGACCATTCAAGGAACCATTGAGTCAGAGAAGCTGCTAAGCTACATGAGGAGAAGAGTGCACAAGCACGCAGAGATTATAGTCTCGAAGAAGGTTGAGAAGAAGAAAGTGGAAGCAAAATGTTGCGACGACGACGAAAAGGATGTCGTCAAGATCAAAGTGGACAAGTGCTGTGATTCTGATCAGGAGATCATTACCACTAAACCTGGCACCAGATGTGAGACTGAGACGGTTTGCGTGGAGAATAAAGATGGAGGCCTAGTAGGCGCCCCTTATTTCATTCACTATGTCTACGCTCCTCAGCTATTTAGTGACGAAAACCCCAATGCTTGTTTAATCATGTAGCTCATCATAATTGATGATCTATTTCAATCATTGTTTGAATATATGATTTTTTTTATTTATTTATAATTGTTTAAATGAGATATTGTTGCAAGATTGGATAATTTAAAGTAAGAAATTCAAACATAGAGAGTTCGCGGTAGAAAACCAGAAAAAGAGTCTGCAATTCGAAAATTAAAAGAAAAAAAACGTCGGTTATGCAAACTACCGACTCAATAACATTGCTACGGGTCGACCTGCAAGTGTGTAGCGCCCCCCATTTCCTCACTAGGTTGGGTTTCAACGAGAAAACCAGAAAAGAGAAGTAATTCGAAAAATCAAAGAGAAAAATGTCGTCGTGCACCCATTTTTCTTCATCAATTCAGGTTCAAATCCGATCGACCCACAACTTATTCCACTCCCGGTGAAAGGATTCTACGAGGGTACCATCCGGATCCACTAGATGAACCCCATCCTCCCTAACAAGCCAGCGAACGTCATGACCGCGAAGGTGGTCGGTTTTCCCATCGTATGCGTCGAAAGAAAGTCGTCTATCTCGAACCGCCAGCCTGCACCAATAGAGCGTCTTCCCAAATGTGTTTGGCTCGAAACCCCATTCGAAACGAGAGCCAACGTCAACGATGTTGGCTCCAATGTCGTCGTCTTTGGATCGACAGTGAACTATCACCTTTCTACCTCTCAACTCGTTTTCAACAGAAACAATCCTGTGCTGGATCGATGGACGTGCCTGCAGAATCATTAAGGCCGCAAAAACCACTGCCACTCGCAACATCGTGACCAATTTGATGAAGCAATACGTCGTCTTTTAAACTCTCTCTCTCTCTCTCTCTCTATACTATCTCTTATAGTGCACGTGGAAGCAATACGCTGTACGGGGAGCAAAAGTGTACGTCTCTTTCCTTCCACGTGCAAAACGCGCAGAGGCGGTTCGTTGGATGCATGCATGGGGTTGGAGTACGTAGAAGAGTCTTATGGATCTCTGGCTCTCCATCTCTCCTATGTATGATTGATTCTTTATCCCATCTTATATGTGTTTTTGGATCGTGTGAGATAATAACAATAGGTTACCATATTAGGGTGCAAAAAGTCATGTAAATTTTCCAGATGTGAAATCCCAAAATTGCCGGTAACAACTAGGACAGAAGGAAGCAATTCCTTCAATTGGACGTATTCGTAGTTCCCTAGTAGGGCTGGCTATTTGGTCCGGACTTTTTGGTTTTACCCGAAACCGGACTGTATAACTCGGATCGGGATCGGACTGGGACCGGATAGCAAATAATCCAATCTCATATCCGGGTTTACATTTGATGTAAAAAACCGTTTAGGACCGGATCGAAAACCAGATGAAGACCGGATAAGAGACCCCAACACCTAAAACTTAACCAACTCATCACCCTTTGAGGTCTCAGGCCACTCAAATCCCCACAAGCTCAATCTAAAATCAAGACCCAATTGGGATCGGACTGGGTCAAGACCGGACCGGATCAATTCTAGAAGTGTAAGTTCAATTTTTTTTATTAACATTTTTTATGACGTGGAGTGCTGATTGGACAAAACTAACAGAACTTTGGACCATTTTTTTATTACATTTGACTGTTTTGTTATATGCTCAAATGTTTATTATCAAATCGTGCAAAAATAATGGTTTGTGACCATTTTGTATAAAGTGTAAAGAGTTTGTGACTGTTTATGTTAATTATCCGTGAAACTTCAAACACACTCATGTAACATCAATATTGAAAAGTTCAACAAAAAATTCTAAATATAGAATTAGACGAAGGAGAAAACAGAAAAAGTACAAATCGTAAATTAAAACGAAAAACAACATCGTGTGACCTCAAATCCAGGAACCTGGCTACGGGTCGAACCGTGAATGTACGACTCCCTTTTTGCTCCCATGGTCTATGGGGTCAATGTTATTTGGGTTCGTGTTCTGGGTGTGGTTATAACCGCTTTTCCTTTATCATATTGGATTAGGGTTAGACCATAAAGAAGTACAATAAATACTTCTCATACTCCTATGTAATATGTATATCCTCGAAGTATAGTGAAACTGGCTCTATTCTGCATGTGGACTAGCTAACACAAATTGTGTTAGTGAACCACGTAAATCGTGTGACGTGTGTGTGCTTTAGTTTTTTTGCACTGTCGAATACTCCAAATTTCCCGATCCGCAGAGAAACAGTCGTAACAATAGAGTACTTACAGCAAGGTTGTCAAACTGGTTTAGCCTGTTGGCATGGTCGAACAAGTGAATTAAAGGTTAATGGTCCAATCGCTATAGCCCAGTTTAGATTGGATGTTTGAAAAGATTGTTATATTATGTATATATTTATAAATTATATCAAATTTCTAATAAGAAGGGTAATATCTTTTAGGGGTTGTTTGCTTGATGGATTTGGATCCATCATGAACTTTGTCCAAACTTAATTGTTCGCTTCATATATCCAGGAGCAACAAATCTGTGAGACGCACGAACTTTAAAGGTCGAAAACCGTGGCCCCAAAAAATTTGAAATCTCACTCTTATATGAGAATTGATAAAAGACTTTGAAGTTTATCATTTTTTATCAACGTACTCCTCTTATATCCTTTCTCTTCTCATATCAAAGAGGACAATAAATATTAATTTTACTTCACATTTACAAATCTTCAAAAGAATTAAAACATCTATAATAAAATTTAGGCCTAATACCAGAAAAGGGCCCGTAGTTTAGAGTTTGGGTCATTTGCACCCCTAGGTTTATACCGCGTCACTTATGTCCCCAAGTTTATAGTCCGCATGCTAATTATGTCCTCACTCGTTTCGTTGACTGTTAGACTTGACGGTCAACCTAACGGCGGTCAACCCTTATTTGACTTTTATACCACATGTCAGCCACATCATACACACGTGGCATTTTTATATTTAAAAAAAATTATTATCTCAATTAAATCAGAAATATTTTTTCAAACATTAAAAAATCATTCCACTTATGCACCAAAATAAAATCCATTGCTCAATCGGGGTATGTTTTCTCCTCCACCTACTCGACTCCTTAATCTCCTTCCGATCACCCTGCCGACAGAAGTCACCGTCTCCACCACTACTCCTACTGCCAATCTCCCTCCCACCACCGCCAACACCTATCTCCTTTCTCGCATCTCTCCTCTCCAGAGATAGCATCAAAGAAGAACCCCCTACCCCCACAAAGGCGGCCGCTCTCTGGCCACAAAACTAAATCTGATCTGCGAGCTCGAAGGCTCCCCTGGCGGCACCAAATCCCTGATCGAATTCAACAAGCCCTAGATCTGATCCGCCATATCGACGACTCAACAAATCGCCAACCTGATATGAAAATAAATGGCGGTTTCATCCACCAGATACATCACGAATTCCCGCCGGATGCAGGAGCTATTGGGGATTTGGCTCGGAAGCTCTGCTGGTGACCGGATTCATCCTTGCCACCATCTTCTGGATCTTGACAACTCGCCGAAAGGGATCTAAGAGCGGCTCGGATTCTTCGCCTTCGCAATGTCGGTGACGCACGACTCAGGGAAAGGAAATTCAAATCGGCGAGAATTTTGGGGCGGGTGGTGGTGGTGGGTTTCAAAATCTATTGGATTCCTTCCCCTCGGCATCAGCTCCGACGTTGACGAGGCTGTCGTCAAAGCTCTCTTCCAGCAGAGATGGCGGTGAGCGTGCCCAGCGATGGCGCTATTTGGGGAAGGAGGAGACAGTGACGATGGTTAGATTAGGGTAGAGATCGGGTTTGGTTAGGATTTCATTTTTATTTTGTTAACTTTTTATTAAAAATATACAATTTAATTTTGTAGTATTAATTTTTTATTTATTTTATATTAAGTGGTGTGCAAAAAAAAATCACATAATATGCCACATCATCGGTCAAAACTTTGACTGTTGACAACTAACGGTCAAAGTTAACGAAAAGAAAAAATAAGGACATAAGTGACGCGGTATAAACCTAGGGGTACAAATGACTCAAACCCTAAACTACGGGCCCTTTTCTGGTATTAGGCCTAAAATTTATGAAACAAACTATGGTGTTGTCAAGGCCATATACAACCCAAAATCCTAATATATCCATGATTTTTCAAAATCCAGATTTAACAAAAACCCTTCATTGGTCTACCTAAAACCTTAAATGTTGAAATCCATGAATCAAGCTGCCCGTTAACATTACATCGAAATAGTACTTGAATACAACATACCGTGAAAATCACAACACATTTATACCTCACCAATATTCAAAAGTTGAATTTAGAAATCCAAACATAAAGTTAGGCAAATGAGAAAACCAGAAAAGAGACAGTAATTCCAAAATCAAAGAGAAAAACGTCGTTGTGCAACCTACAGGTAGAGAACCTACATTGTTCTGAGTCGACCCGCAGGTGTGCAGCGAGCCCATTTTCCAGGTTCAATTCAGGTGGTCGACCCACAGGTTGACAACCTTCAACTCAGATAGAGCTATGGGTGGTTCCACTCCCGGTGAAAGGATTCTACCAGGGTACCATCCGGATCCACCAGATGAATCCCATCATCCCTAACAAGCCAGCTAACGTCATGACCGCCGACGTGGTCAGCTTTCCCATCATATGCGTCGAATGTAAGTCGCCTATCTTGCACTGCCAGCTTGCACCAATAGAGGGACCTCCCAAAAATGTTTGGCGCGAAACCCAATTCGAAACGAGAGCCAACGTCAACGATGTTGGCTCCAATGTCGTCGTCTTTGGATCGACAGTGAACTATCAGCTTTCTTTCCCTCAACTCGTTTTCAATAGAAACAGTCCTGTGCTGGGTCGAGGGACGTGCCCGCAGAATCATTAAGGCCGCAACAACCACTGCCACTCGCAACATCGTGATCAATTTGATCAAGCAATACGTCTTTCAAACTCTCTCTCTCTCTCTCTCTCTCTCTCTACACTCTCTTATGGGAAGCAATACGCTCTATGGGGAGCAAAAGGGTACGTCTCTTTCCTACCACGTTGAAAACGCGCAGCGGCATTTCGTTGGATGCATGCATGGGGTTGGAGTACGTAGAAGAGTATTATGGATCTCTGGCTCTCTGTCTCTCCAATGTTATGATTGATTCCTTCGCCCATCTTATATGGTTTTTGTTTGATATCATGTATGCTTTTGATTGGATCGTGTGAGATGATGTTAATAATAGTAAGTTACCATTTTGAGAGAGAGAGGGGGAAAAAACATGTCAATTTTCCATTTATATGAAATCACAAAAATTTACCGGCAACAAAAATTGTTAACATGAAATTGTAGAAGGGAATGAAGATATTATATAGACAAATAGCCAAATTAGATTTTGCAATTATCCTCAATTAAAATTTCTTTGAAAAGATATCCATTCAAAATTGATGTGAAAAATTAATACTAGAGATTTGATAAGATATTTAGATTGAAGCTCGAGGTTTTTTTTTTTTTTGTGAATTTTACCCTTTTAGTTTCGGTATATCTATCACTTAGAGATTCTATGATTTGAGGTTAAGAATTAGGTAAGATTTTGGTCAACCACAATCAACCCACCCACTTAGTAGCAGGCCACATATTTTACAAGTCACAACCACCAATAGGATCCATCCAAAAATAAGTGAACGGCTATTTGCCGCCAACCAAATTGCTATTTGCCGCCAACTAAAAAAAAAAAAATTGGAATTCAAATTTTGAATTTTCCCTTCCTTCCCTTCCTTTCATTCTATAAATTTGGATACCATTAACTAGGGGTGAACAAACACACCCGCAAACTGACCCACCCGTCCAACCCGAACCAACCCACCCGTATTTATCGCTAAATCGAAGGTTTTGGGTTGAGTGAGGGTTTTGTTTTGTACAACCCGCCGCCTCTTTTGGGTTGGGTTTGGATCGGTAGCAAGTGAGTTTGTAGATTCAACCACCTAATAATCACCTCTAATTGTTTTTATGATATCAGATTGTTCGCGTGTCCAACCTCTAAACCCATGGGTTGATTTACAAGTAGATTACATACAACTTTCTCATCATGTTCAAGTGCTTAAACATTCTCATTTATAATAAGATAGTTTATGTTAGCTATTTTAATCACTTATATTAGGAACATATGTACAAAATACAATTATTGTTCGAACTATTCAAGAGAAGAGAGTATAAAAACATTAAAAATTGAATTTATAATTTATTATAAAAACATGAAAATAACTTCATCTCATAAAATACTAGTGTTTTAGTGAAAAGTACCAACAAAAATATTTTTTATGTAAAAATTATAACTCTTTGTATACCATTGAGCGTAATTCACTTCACGGATAAGTTTTAATTCGATAATATCTTTTTTTTATTATTAGCAAATTCATCTAGTTAACATAAATATTTCTATTCATATATTCTAAGCAAAGGTGGGTCTCGCGGGACACACCTCATATTACTCTTCCTCCACCCTTGTGTATGATATGGTGGGTTTGTGCAACCTCTACCCATGAATTGATCCTCATTATAGAGCGCATGTAAACAACTAGTATACAGTTCATATTCAAACTTCTTTCTGCAACTCGAGTTATCACTTAGTTCATAATCGTCAGACAATCAAGATAGCTTACTTTGAGTGATGCAAACGCCTCTTTTTTCCATCAAAGGTATTCTATCAATCGCTTTTGGAGATGGAGAGGGGACGCTTTGAGTCTCTGATTGATAAGAAGCTTCTCAACAAAGTCCAAACACAATATTTCAAATACATGCATGTTAAATTACAATACATTTTCAAATACTTTCTCAACAACAAATTCGTTTCAGCCTAGGCGCATGAACGAATCATCCATTAATTTCCAGTTAGTGTCGTGGCGAAAACAATCCTTCTCCACTTCTGTCGGGCAACTGGTTCTTCTGCAACATTACCAAAAAGCACCAGATGAGCTCCATCATCCCTGACAACCCAACGAACCTCGTCACCTCGAATCTCGTGGTTTGTCACATCGTAGACGGTGAACGAAAGTCGCTTATCTTGTACCGCCAGGTTGCACCAAACCTGCGCCTTGCCCAACGCAGTAGGATCGAAGCGCCAATACAAAGAAGAGCCCTCTTCAATGACCTGTGCGCTGAGATCCTCGTCTTTGGATTGACAATGGGCTATCAACCTATCCACGCTCAACGCATTCTGGACATGAACATTTGCATAATACGCCTGAGAAGAGGGATTTTCCACAATTAATATGGCTAAAGCTGCCAAAACTAGCTTCCTCATCGTGATGATCAATTTGATCGACGCAGGCAGCCAGGAATCCTGTCTCTCCATGTCTTTTATAGTTCACTGAAGGTAGAAGTAGTAATTTGTTTGTTTTTTTTTTTTTGAAAGAAAGGTAGAAGCAGTAGATAGATGGGGTTTCCTACTGGGTATGAGTTATTCGACAATCTAATTTTTTCTTTTTGTTGACATTTGTACATTTGCCGACCTGGTTTATTCCGGTAACGTACGTACGGGGTCCAGATTTAAGTGATGATGAAACCTAATGGTTATTTTATTTTTCCTATTTTTTAATCGTTGTTTTATTTTTTTCCATTCTAATTTGTACTTCTAAATTTCTTTTTGTGTTCGACAGAATTATATTCATTTTGGTGTCAGTCCAACTTCATTTCGGTGTCAGTCCAACTTCTATTTGTGCCCGGTCCGATCCGGTTAAAATCGGGAAAACTAGATAGCCCAACTTTAGCCCGTCGCATCTCTCCAGCCACCCACCTCATCCAACAACTTAGGCCGAGTCCCAACTACAGGCCACACCAACCCTGCCCAAATCCCCAAGACCCAACTACACAACCCTAAATCGTCTCCCTCACATCGAAAGCAGTCGCGCTTCTCCAATCTCTTCACTTCTCTCCGATCTCTTCCTAACTGCAAAGCAAAAAGAAAAAGAAAAACCCATCACCCTCCCAACTCCCACCCTGCCGTCAACACCCAAATCTAACCCTCCTCTCTCTTGTCACTCTATTCTCTAATCTCACCCACCCTCTCTGCTTGCCTCTCATCCGACTCCTTGGCGGCGGCGGCGACGAGACGACCGATTTGGAGCGGTCGCAGGTCTGCCTCTCTCTTCTCAGTCTCACATGCCGATTTAAAGCGGCCGTCGCTCTACTTCTTCTCCGATCGAAACAAGCATGACCTGCCTCCCTCTGAATCTCTCCCATATCGAAGCATGCAAGACCCACCTCCCCCATTTTGCCTCCCTCGGTTTCTTTGTGGGTTAGAATTTAAGAAAGAACGGAATAGGGAAGGGATGGGATGAGAAGTGGACCAGGTCAGTAACCCTTAATCCCTTATGGTGAGTAATCATTAGTAACCTGTCCACATCAGCATCCCCTCTCTCCTGGAAAACTTTTTATCTTTTCCCCTTTAATCTTTAACGGACTATTTTTTTTTTCGTTTTAAGTCGAAATTTAATTTTTTTTGCACAAATATATCAGATTAAATGTGCTCTTAAAAATGATATTCATTTTGATATATTTTTACTATAAAAAATTGAGTCATTTTTTACTAGTCATTACCATATGATATGCTCCTATTTAATACCATATATTAGGAATCCTGTATAGTAAGAGAGCGTACCATGATCGTATGAACAAACCAATATGGTAAGAAGGTTGAATACATGATAGTAGGAGTATACTAATTGCCATTTACGACTTTCATCATTGTTTACTACAAGTTACCACTCACATACCATAGTGGTAAAGTATGGTAATTTTTGGTCCAGCATTTTTTTCACCTATAAATTTCTAGATCCAATAGATCATGATGAACTCATTCCTTCTGAGCAAACGTTTTAAAAAACGACTTAAAACGAAGAACCCACCATATGGTATGCAGTTGGTAACGGGTAGGGATGACAATTTCGACCTGACTCGTTTTACCCGACCTGTTTGACCTGTTTTGGAGCGGGGCGGGGCGGGCATGGGTAGTATGCGATTTGTAATGCCAACTAGTATGCGAGATGCATTATTAGTACCGCTGTCTACACCCCTCATCATCCAAAGAGGGCAGTGTAGGCACCTCCACTCCTTCAAAGTCACCTAGGTATTCATTCGATTGAGGAGACAATGAATTAGGGAAGAGAGACTAGAGAGAGCCATTTGGTTGGAGCTTCAATTACGTATTCAAATTCAGACGACATCTAGCTAGTAATTTCAGAACAACATTCAACAATCCAATAATCGAGTACCATTCCTAGTAATGTCGTGGGGCAAAAAGTATGCTTCTCCACTTGTGTCGGGGAATCGGTTCAGGAGAATTGATCCAAAGCGCCAGATGAGCTCCATCATCCATCACAACCCAATCAACAAAATTGCCTCCAATATCGTCACCTGATGATCGATCGTAGACAGTGAAAGAAAGACGTCTATCTTCTACCGCCAGATTGCACCAGAACAGCGTCTCACTGACTGCCTCGAAACTCCAATGAAGAGAAGAGCCCTCCTCAATGACCTGTGCGCCAATATCGTCGTCTTTGGATCGACAATGGGCTATCAACCTTTTCCCCGCGCTCAACGCATTCTTGATATCAACCTTTGCAGCATTCGCCTGAGAAGAGGGAACTTCTTCCGTAATTAATAATATGGCTAAAGCTACCAAAACCACTAGCTTCCTCATCATCGTGATTATCAATTTGATCAATGCAGAAATTGTATATCTCTGATCTCCATTTCTCCTGCTTTGATATAGTGCGCTGAAGGTAGGTAGGAGCATCACAGCAGAGTAGCTAAGCTAGAAGGGGTTTAATTACCCACTGTTTATGAATGATTCGGTCATCTAATTTTTTGTTTTTGTTGGCATACGACTTTTGCCGGCCAGGTTTATAACTTTTTTAGGGATATTTCCAGGATCAAATCAACAGAGAGCAAAGAGTTTATAGCATTTGACAATGCATACTAAGTAAATACTCCGTTTAATACGTACGTGTATATATATAGATGTATATTAATATCAATCAAATTATTTCTTTTAAATTAAGAAAAAATGGAAATGCTAATGAAAAAAATCAACGGAAAGACGAATGATAGTTTTGATTTTTCGGTCCACTTCGAAGGTTTTAAACATGTAAATTTATTTAGTTCAATGGATAATTTGAACATTATATATATATATACCATATATGTATATATATATATTAATACTAAGCATCGTTTAGACATATTTCTAATTTAGCGACAAAGTAAACTTTACGTACATATTTTATAGCTAGTTAACTTATCCGTAACATATTTTACCTATACAAGGAGCAATATAAACTGGAGTAGAAGAGTTTTGGCTACCACACTACTCGTATGGTTTATGACCGATCAATTGTTCGCCCACCCGTGTTTTATTTCGTTGACATGTTGTGGTGTTGGCGCCCCGACGGTTTGTACCATGAATAAAAGAAATTTCTTAGCTCCAACCTTGTTACCAATAACAAACTGATATATTGGATGGTTGGAACTTCTGCGTCCAACCAAAGTTGGAGTTAAGAATTTTCCATTAAGGAATATACTGGGACACACCTCAAATTACTCTCCTTAATTCCACCCCTGTGTATTACGATATGGTGGGTTTATGCAACCTCTAAACCCATGTATGGAACTTTGTTTTCAGAGAATGTGTAAAAAAAATGGGGTAAATGACACATTTGGTCACTGAGATTACTAAATCGTGTCATATTTAGTCACTAGAAAAATTTAATATCAATTTTGGTCACTCGAATTACTGACACAGGTCACATTTGGTCACTCTTCTGTAGCCTCTGTCCAACTCCGGTCACTCGAATTATTGAAAAATGTCACATTTAGTCACTCGTATTACTGAAACATGTCACATTTAGTCACTCTCCCAAAAGTTTCCGTCCAACTACATTAATGGATTTGGACGGAAACTGACGGGAGAGTGACTAAATTTGACCAGTTTCGATAATTCGAGTGACCAAAATTGATATTAATTTTTTCTAGTGACTAAACATGACACAATTTAATAATCTCAGTGACCAAATGTGTCATTTACCCAAAAAAAAAAATGGCATACAAAGTTCCACTTTTTCCTTTTTTCTCTCTCTGGTATAGCACTAAATCCAATGGTTGTTTCGGCTGCTGTTTGGCAACTGCCAAGGGTTGTGCTTTGCTTCTGTAGGCGCTCTTAGCTGTCAGATTTCTGTCTCTTTTTTATTTTATTTTTTCCTTTCTTCTCATATTTAATTTTCTGAATATACACAATAATTTTCCGTACCATGTCTCCAATAATTAACCACAATCCATCATAAAATATAACATAAAAACAACAAATCTCTCAATTCCCAAATGAACCAAATTCATCACCAGTCGTTTATTGTCCTAATCCCATAATTTGCCACAAAACCCTCAATTTCAAATCCTTAATCCAAATCAACTCTCAATTATGGTTTTTAACTAGATTCAATCAAGATGGTCCCAACTCAATACTACTATTTGGGAGGCTCTCCAAAAACATGGCTCTTGCACCAGGTTCGGCTGAAAATCGTCCCAGAACCGCAATTGTGGCAGTACTACTTCCAAACTTCTCAATGCCTCTCGAAATCATACATGTGTGTGCAGCCTCTACAACCACCATGACATCTCCACCTACCAAAGAAGAAACAACCTCTGCAATTTGCCTGGTCAGTCTTTCTTGAACTTGGAGCTTGAAACCGTAAAAATGCACTATCGATCGCAGAAGGGACTTGGGAACACGATTGAACCCGAAGTACCCAATATGCACGACTCCATAAAAGGGCAGCAAATGGTGCTCACACTGAGACCAAAATGACAAGTTTAACTCTATCTGCAACTGCTCTTCCTTGTGGTTTGCTAGATTTTTACCATAGACAAACCCATTCAACTTCATCTCGAAACCGGTGTTTCGAAAATTCATCAGCCACTTCACGAAACGAACCGGAGTGCCAACTAGCTCTTCTCTCACTGGGTCTTCCCCTAAACACCTGAGGATCGAATCCACCGCGGTAACCATCCCTGAGTCGAGTTGTCCCTCTTTATAAGAAACCTTCAGACTCGAACAAGATCGCGACCGTGACCATGGAGCTACAAACTTGAACTTCAGAAGGCTCAAAAAGTCGTTCCAGCTTTCACCCTCATCAACATTGTCAAAAACACCTGAACCCGAACGAACCAAAACCCAGCTCGACCATCCCTCGCGATTGGAGTCCATAACGAAGGACTCCAAGCTCGGATGCCAGCATTCGAGCACGATGGCAACACCTGTTGGCTTGATCCAACGGTGAAGCGCGGAACAGACTTCATCGGCTAGGCGCTGTGGGTCCTGGAGTCGCTTGGCGAAGACATCAGCCACCCTGGAAAGCTTGCTTAACCCTAAAACTCTCTGGCCTGATGGAATGTAACCGACGTGGCACTTGAACTGGAAAGGAAGCATGCATGACTCACAGTAGGAGAATAGATCGAGATCTCGGACCACAACGAGGCCCCCAGCTCCGCCTGCATCTCCCACTGCAGCATCCAGACCGGCTTCGGGGAACAAAGCTCCCTCAACTATGTCCTTCACCTTTTGCTTATATCCTGTAAATTTATTTTTAGGAAACTAAGAAAGAAGAAATAGATAAATGTAAAATATTTAGAGAATTACAGAAAAAATCACTCTAGCTAATATGAAGTGAGTCTTTTTCTCAAATCCTTTTTATAGATTTAATGATATAAAGCATTGGTATATAGCATTGGTGCTATATACCAATGCTATAAAGCAGAATGTGACAACACCTTTCAATATATTTTATGACGAGGAATTTTACAATGCTATATAGCATTGGTGCTATAAGTTTTTATCTTAATGTTACAACTTGAAATTGTACCTTTAATGTTATGGTACAACTTCAGATTGTACCTATACTTTTTGTACAAATTCATTTATGGTACAACTTAAACTTGTACCTTATGTGATGGTACAACTTCAAGTTGTAAAATTGTATCATAACATAATGATACAAATTCGTTTATGGTACAACCTAAATTTATACATTTAATGTTATTGTACAATTTCAAGTTGTACATTAAAGCACAAATACTATATAACATAGTAGAAGTGATAATTTTATGACATGTCTCATATTTTTCATATCAAGAAAACTCCAACCTCCCAACTATCAAATTCTGGATCTACCCGGTCAGACCCATTTAAACAATTAACTGCAGATTCACTTCCCATCTGCCATCTGGGCCAATGGGAGACATGTATAGGAAAAAAGGTGGCACCTTTAGTGGCTTCTCGCAGCGCCTTGGCAACACGAAATGGAGTCTTTTTGATTCCTTCTCTATTGATATCCTCTCCCAAACCTTGTAAGAGGACTTTGACAGCATCCTCAATCGCCAAAGTCTGGGGTTGCCTCTCAATCCCCTCACCCAAATCGTCCATTTACAGAACCACACCAGAAGCACAAACAATTCAGAGCAAAACCTGGCCAGAGCAAGAGGATGAAAGGTGTTAATAACGGATCGCAATAATCGACCATGCAGGAATGTAAATAACACAGAGACTTACGTAGTTCACTGACACAATGCGTATTAGTTAGTTAGTCCACAAGTATGAGAGAAACAATTTCACTATATTTTTGGAGATTACAGAATACAGAGGGCCGGGCCTCATGACTTCCAATTCGCGGAAGATAATTCAAATTCAAGTTATTCAAAAAAAATGACAATCTAAGGATGGCGAAAAGGAGGAACTAGGAATAGAGAGAATGAAAGGGGTAAGAAGGGAAGTGGGTTTGGAGACTTTGTGGGAGAGCTCATTGTGGCTTTTCAGCTATCGTTCTCTTCTGCTGCTGTTGCTAACACTAGAGTCCATAATATATAAGTTTTACTCCACAATTCAAATTATTGGATTCACTTGATTATGATAAAAATGGAAGAGGGAAGAAGTTGCTAAGAATGGTAATCTGGAATTCTAAAAAGCTCTAGAATTATCTGGGAAAATGGATAAGCTTTAATGGTTCTCGTCTCCATCTCTCATAACGTAGAATAAATGCTGTGGTAAGAACCAAGAAAACCAACAAAGACGACCGCAGCAGCTGAAAGAGAAGTCCTTATCACTTGAGAAAATTTTCTGAATGGAAGTATGGGCTGGGGAATATGGAGAATTATGAAGCAGACAAAGGGTGCCGATAAGATGATAAACCCTTAGCCAATTATTGGCGCAGGAAATTTGAAATCTTATTTAACGTATCTTTGGCTCTTTTGTAATCCGCCCTTTTCTTCGAGGCCATACCACGTATTTGTGTTCGTTTATGGCAAGTTGGCAACCGAGACTGAGACTAGATAGAGAGCTACAACAGTTCATTTTTGAAAAAAAATGGAACTATCTATGGAGGAATCTTTTGGAAAGAATTACCAAAATTAATCTCATATCCACAGAATTACCAGCTGAGCTTTTACCACATTCGCTGAGTTTAGATCGTCGCACGTTCTTGCTTACCAGTTTTTCATTACCAGGATTTTCCTCCCCTGTCTCTGAAGTGTCGATTTGACATTCTTAGTACTAGCTAGATTTTTTTTTCACGATAATAATTAGTATGATACTAGTTAGCTCTTGATTACCGAATGATAAAACAAACGAATTGATGGCGTGAGTTTGATAACTCTTCTTAGAATGCTTTTTTTTTTGTCGCAGTTACGATTTTCGGTAAGATTAGACGAATCATTAATAGAAGTCGCTTCACCAGAAATCTGAAGCGGCAACTTGCTGAGTTATGTATTTGTGATACAGAAAAGAAAGGAAGATGAAGAACAAATTAGAACATAAATTATTTATTAATCCTCTCTAACTTGTGGCCTATATTCAATTAATCAATAAATTTCATCCTTATATAAAAAAAGAACAAATTAAAACTTAATTCTAGTAGAAATAGACTTATGTTGTGAAAAATAGGTTTCCTTTTTAAGAGTTACTTTGTTTCACGAAATTTAAAATTAATTGATCGTTCGAAATTAATTTTGATAATCGAAATTAATTAATTAATTATGAAAAATCTATTTCAAAAAATTAAAATTAATTAATTATAAATATATGCACCTGTCAGCGAAGTCATGAGAAAATCAATAAGTCAAGACAATGGACATAAGCAACTTACATATATTTCCTTCATTTTCAGGCAATACGAACACTTCTAATTGTTCCATGTACTTAATCAACATTTAAAAATGTCATTGTTCCATGTACTTAATCAACATTTAAAAATGTCATCTTAACGTACTTTTGATGCACGAACATATTACAAACACCATTATGATGAACAAGGGATTGGACTAGTGGTAATACCAGTAGCCATGAACCTGGAGGTCCCAGGTTCGAGTCCCTTCAGTAGTACCTAATAAAAAAAAAACATATATCACCCTTATCTAAAAAAAATAACACCATTATGGAAGTGATTCTCAGTATGTTCAAGTGCTCGTGGTGTAAAAACGTGGTATGAGATTCGTACTAGAGCTTTTCTCTTCCATTCGAGTTATGAGTTAGTTCTTTTTATATGTAATAAGCCGTTTGGTTTCATCAACTTGATTTTTTTTTTTTAAAGAAGCATAATTATGAAAACAATAACAAAGCCAGGCGCATGAATAATGCATCATCCATTAATTCCTAGCTAGTGTCGGGGGAAAAAGAAATTAAATCCTTCTCCACTTCTGTCGGGCAATAGGTTCTTCCTCATGATCCGAACGCAGCACCAGATGAGCTCCATCGTCCCTCACAACCCAACGAACAGTATAACCTCGAATCTCGTCATCATCTTCGTCGTAGGCAGTGAAAGAAAGACGTCTATCTTCTACGGCCAGGTTGCACCAATACAGCGTCGTGCCCAACAAAAGAGTCTTGAAACTCCAATGAAAAGAAGTGCCCTCTTCAACGAGCTGGGCGCCAAGATCGTCGTCTTTGGATCGACAATGGGCTATCAACTTCTTGCCGCTCAACGCATTCTTCAGATCGACCTTTGTACGGTCCTGCTGGGAAGAAGGATCTGCCATGATTAATATGGCTAAAATGCCATAACCACTCCTACTGGATATTTTGTGGCGACTACTACCAGCTTTTTCATCGTATCTCTCTGATCTCCATTGCTCCTGCTTTGATATATAGTGCACTCAAAGCTACGTAGGAGCATCAGAGAGGAGCTAGCTAGAAGGGCTTTCCTACTGTTTATGAATGAATGAATGAATGATTCGCCCATCTAATTTTTTGTGTTTGTTGGCGTTGTACTTTTGCCGGCCAGGCTTATAACTTTTAAGAGATACCAAAGAATATTAAGAATGAGAGCAATTAGGTGATAAGGAAACAATTCATTTATTGGGTTTACATCAACCACGGTGAAGCTGATGATAAAAACACTTACATAAGATTTACCTGGTGTCTTAATTATTGGTGTCTTAATTATTACGAAAGAATTATGTAATATGTTTGTCTGATTGATATATAAGAAACTATCTCGTCATCCTTCATAAGTTTTACATAGTGTATTTCAATAACGGTTATAGAATGGTGTTAGATAATCTTCCGTAACATGTGGTCTAATAACTATTCTTTTTTTTTTCTCGTATATATTTTATATCTAAACCATAACTATTTTATCAATAGCATTATTTATAGTAATTATTCTTTTCTTTTATGCTTTCTTGGTATGTTTTTTGTATTTTTCAAAGTAAAATAAAGCCTAGGAGAACTTGGGTATAAAATTGGATGATTCTCGAGGACAAAAGGAGCTACAGAGAGCAGAATATGAAGTTTTCATGTAAAAGAAGAGATCCAATGACGAAGAAACCTACTAGAAACCACGAGTAGAGCCTAAAGGAGCCCAATGAAAGAAGGCTCGACCCAAAAAAGTGCAAGAACCAGCAAATCCATTCAAAACTTTTGTAGGCACCTGTTCGATTGAGAACTTAGCATTCGTAGGTGATGGTGTAGCTAAAGAGAGGTGGTCCCTCCTACTCTTCTATGTGTAGCTTCGAAATTAATTGTGTAGGAATGTGAACTCGTTTATCTTTTTATGTATTATTGCCATGATTTCATACGATGCTTGTGTTTATGCTTATAAATTACATTGTCTATCATGTGTCTATATGGATGCTTTTAGTTTAGATGCTTATGTGATGATTATTGATGTTTATCTAGTATGAATGCTTTCTTATTATTGAAGCTTATGTTTTATAATTTACTACTATATGTATTGTGTATTAATGCTTTCTTATGAGGATTTTTCCCCATAGTACACATGTTCTCATGAAAAATCCACAAAATACCGACATATTATGAAATATTCCCAATCTACACACGTTTGGACAAAACCGCGACCGTCAGATGTGGTGAACAGTATTATCGCGGCTGTCCGAAGTGATCAATGTATCATCGAGCTCGTCGCAAGCGATGAATGCTTCCTGGTCATTACACCTTCATCGCTGGAGTCAGAAGTAGTGAATGTTTGCTGGTCATTCACCGATGTAGTCCTAACCTATGATAAAAGTCATGAACAAAATGTCCCGCCAAATGGCCTTTGTATCATCCATTATCAGGTCCAAACATACAAAAACAGGGGAAAAGAGCCAACGACTGTGCAAGTTTTATATGATTGTCAGCCACAAATGATACCCAGCAGCCGAAAAGATTCACATTTTCAGACTGAGGAAGGGAAAGAACCTGTAGACGAAATTGGACGATAAGAAAAGAGCCGGCCGTCCAACAGCAATGGAGGACTCATTTGGCCGGACAATACCTTTTTTTCGGTCGGAACTCGGAACTAGTCAACTTAGTAACCCAATAAAAAGCAATTCGGACTCCAGAAAGAGATACGTACGTACATGCATGCCAATTGGCTAGACGCACACACCCGCTCCCATGGCACATTTTTACCGACATATGATAAAATTGGACGATAAAAAAAGATTAGCATGGTCTTTGCGCAAGAACGAAACATAAAATTAAAACCTCCCCATGGGCTATAAATAAGCCTATGTCCAAGAGTTCCAAACCATTCATCCCTCCCTCCAACAATCGTCATTGCAAATCTCCAACTTCTTCTTCGTAAGTTAACATTATGGCCGCAACTAAATCACCCGTCTTTCTTCCTCTGGTGCCGACCATTGCCACTTTACTAGTATTGGCAGCAGCAGCGTCGTCCTTCGCCGCCGGAGAATCCCAAACCTCCTTCGCCACAAAGAAGCAGCCAATGACGATGAAGAAAGCAAAGCTGACGCACCTCCACTTCTACTGGTCCAACATCCGTAGTGGGCCCGAGGCCACGGCCCAGATCGTCGCCCCGATCCTCAACAACGCGACTTTCTACGGGACGGTGGCCCTGAACGACGATACGCTGACATTGGGCCCGAACCCTGACAACTCGACGTCGGTGGGGAAAGCCCGTGGGCTCTACCATTTCCCATCCAATACGACGGCTTTGGTTTACGAGATGGTGTACAACTTCGCCTTCACTTACGGAGACTACAACGGCAGCTCCATCTCTCTTTTGGGTTCCGTCTTCCCGACGTCAGGAACGGCCAACGAGCTCTCCGTAGCCGGCGGCACGGGCGTTTTCCGCTTTGCTCGTGGATACGCCGTCTTGAACTTTTTCTCGTTTGATCCCATACGTACCTTGGTCGTCAACGAGCTCGACGTCTACGTTTCGCATTACTAGCTTCGGCATCCAAAATTGGCTTATGAGACATCCTATACAAATTCATTATTGTTGTTGTTGTTGTTTTCCTTCTGCTTCTTCTATCTTTTCATAATTCCATGAAGGTATGTGTATGTGTGCTTATTTATTTAATTTTCAACAGTAATCAATAAAATGTTGTATTGTTTTTCGATTTACATATATGTCCTCCTGTTTATCTATAGAAAAATAAATTAATATCATAACGATTGTGTTCAAAAATTGGTTGTTATTAATAAGGCTAATTTTATTATGTTGATTAAATTGGTTTAAATTGAGCCTACGTAACTTACTTTTGGGCTATCCCCATATTGTCATGCGAGATACCTTAGTACCTTAGTCTAGGGGTGGCAGAACGGTTTTCGGTTAGCAGTTAACCGGACGGTTTCAACCGAACCGACCGGTTTTCGGCTAACCAAAAAAACCGATTCTAAATGCATCGGTCGGTTGGCGGTGGGGAAGGGTAGGGGTTCGGCTAGCCGACTAACCGGGGTCGGAAACCGGCGGTTAACCGGCTAACCGACCCCTTCCCTTTCCCCAAAAACGACTGTGCAGCTTCAGTCCCCCACCACTAACCCTAATCCGCTGCCCTCCTCCTCCCAATTCCCAAATCCATCCCTTCTCACGACCCCTTCCCTTCTCCCTCACGACCACCGCCGCCCTCCTTCTCCCTCACGACCGTCGCCACCTCCACCATCGTCGACATCGCCCCGCTGCCTCCACCCTCGCCGCCCCGCCGCCACCACCAGCCTCAACTCGCCGCCTCAACTCGCCCCGCCTCAACTCGCCGCCGCCGCGCCTCTGCTTCTGCTCTGTGTTTCCAGATCTGAAATGGAAGAAGGAAGGAGGGAGAAGGAAGGAGTGGTGAGTGTTGTCTGTTGTGGGTTTGAAATGGAGGAAGGAGAGAGAAGGAAGAAGTGGTCTGTTCTCTGGTGGGTGGAGAGGAAGAAGATAAGGATTTAGTGGTAGGGAATTTTCGTTTTTTTTTTATTTTTTTTAGAGAAGGGAGTATTTTTGGGTATGCGATTAACCGAACCAAAACCGATAACCGACCGGTCGGTGGTCGGCTAGTCGTGGTAACCCTCACGGTCGGTGGTCGGCAATAGAAGGTGGTTACTCGGTTTAACCGATAATCGAGAAATCGGTTTTCGGTTAAACCCAAACGACCGACTGCCACCCCTACCTTAGTCTACAGCCCGTCATCATCAACCCCGATGCATGACGTCCTTCGAGGGGGTCAAATCATAAACTAGTATTAATGAAAATCGTTTGTACCAAAGAATTCAACTCAAATAGCCAAACACCATCAAAATTTCAAATCATAAACCATATTACCGAATTTGCCGTCATTAGTCACAACCATTACTCACCCAAAATCAAGATCGACTTCCAACTCATATATTAGGCTCAAATTAATTTAGTCGAATGAATATAAACTAAACCTTATACGAGTTACGAATTAATCAAAAGAAACTCAAAATACTAACTTTAACCAACTAACATTAATTCCCAAAATCCTAAAATCAACCCATAAACTAAACTTGACCCGCGGGTTGACTACCTTGATCTAATGCATTTCCTGGACACCCAAACGTCATTCTCCCCAATCCCAACAACGGAACCACTAACCAAATATTTAGGCACTCTAACTCTAAGTAGTAAATGGAGATGATCAAGAAATGAAAATAAAGGCTAGAGACAAACCTAGAAGTTAAGAGACAGTGGAACTATATCTTCAAGGGGGGAAAAAATGAAAGAAAAAAGTTGTTAACCATTATTATTACTCCACTCTCGCCGGTAGGATTGTTCTTCAGAACCATCCCGATTCAACAGATGAGCTCCATCATCCCTCACAGCCCAGGAAACATCGTGACGGGAAATGTGGCGATCATTTCCATCATATGCGGTGAAGGAAAGACGTCTGTCTTCCACAGCCATGTTGCACCAATACAATGTATCACGAACTGCCCCGAACCCCCAACGCAAGCTCGAGCCGACGAGGACGACGTGACCTTCGAGATCATCGTCCTTGGATCCACAGTGTGCTATCAGAATCTTATGGCTCAGCTCATTTTTAACATCGACCATCCTCCCGCTCGACGTCGCCCGACGTGCGTGCAGGATTATTATCATCGTCAAGGCCGCCAAGAACAGCTGCTGCTTCCTCATCGTGTTCAATTTAAGTTGTTGCAAAACAGAAATATTCGATCTCTTTTTTGCTGCTTTTATGGTGCGTTGATGAGTAGAAACTAATGTTGCCTGCCGTCCGGCCGGTTTATACCTTTAAGGGAATCCTGGGAGATCGATCAATAAGCTGTATAAACTAAAAAAAAAAAAAACTCAACTTTATTTAGATGAGAAAAATGTATTGAGCCACGGGGAATTTGGTGGGGATGATAGAAGCTGTAGATAGATGTGGGTTCCTACTTGTTATGAGTTATTCGTCCATCTAACTTTTTCTTTTTGTTGACATTGTACTTTTGCCGACTCGGTTTATAACAGGCCGGGTAGTGATGGATTCGGAATTTTTTTTTGTAGTTGTGTTCTCATAACAAAATTAAATTAAATTGTAAATTAAAAAAATTTAATTAAATAATTCATAAATCAAAAAATATACGATGACTATAAATTTTATCGAAAGGTCATTAGGTGTTTTCAAATTTTATCAAAAGGTCATTACAAATTTTATAAAAAAATATCCAATGTCTACACGGCTCAAAGTCTAAGAAAGTATGTATTCCCCTCAATGGTTCGTAAATTTTTTAGTATTATCGTTTAACCTGTAATAAAAACCAACTCATCAATTTTCTATCTTTTTAAATTCATAATTAAAACACGACAGTCCGTAATAGTGATTAGTCACATACATAATGCAGGGTCCGGAGACCTGTGCTAGAGGGCTTGCTGGCACACCCTCAAGGCAGCGGCAGATCTAGGGGGCTGACCCCGAACCACGGCCCAGCCCTACCTGAATACATTGTAAATTTTCGATTTTGGGTATATATGTCAATGTTTATAGGGTTATGGCCCAGCCCTCCCCACAGCTTTTTAAATGAGGATCCGTATTCTAACCTGTTCTGGATTCGCTGCTGCCTCAAGGCCGGACCTGACATTTACGAAATGGGCGATTGAGTGGTGATTGCATTCACCTATTGTGCAATGATGATTTCTTCGCCCCCTCTGATTTTTTTGTTTGTTGAGATGTGATGTTGCCGGCGGCCCCGTTTATACCTTTCCCTTTAAGGGAAACGATAAGCTGCCACACTTAGATATCTCAGTTTCTATACATAAGAAATCATCACAAAAATAGTGATCGATCCACTCCCGAAAATTTATAAAATATTTATTTCTCGAATGATCTGATCGACCAATGATATCGACAAGCAGCCCTGTGGACTGACATTTGCAGATGAGAAAGAACTTGTAGATGATCTGCGATGTGAGTGCAGTACTATCAAATAAAAAGAGCCGTCCAGCATCAATGAATACTCTCTAGAACATCATTTTTGTCGGTATATTTTATAGCTAGAAAGGAAACGATCATCAAGAACCAGTTGATCCCAATAACTCGAATTGTTGGAAAAGGTTCAATCGTGAATCATATACCATTCACTAACAACGACACCAAAATAACATTCTCACTGAATCAAATTTTGTTTGCTTTGTTTGTGTACGTATCATAAAAGTCATGAACAAGATGTGCTGGCAACTGGCTTTTGTATCATCAATTATATATCAGTTCCGAAAAAATATAAAAGCCAGCGGCTGTGCAACTTTTATTAAATTCTCCGCCACCAACGAGACCGGCGGCCGATCAAAAAAGATTCACATTTGCCGACGGGAAAGAGAAAGAATTAACCAAGCAATGAATAAAATAATTCGAACTCCAGAAAGTGATACGTACATGCATGCCAATTCACTAGAGACACACGGATAAAATTGGACGATACAGAAAAGATTAACATGATTATTGTACGAGATGAAATGCATATAATAAAACCGCAACATGGGCTATAAATAAGCCTACGTCCAGACTTCCAAACCACTCATCTCTCCAATCTCCATTCCAAATCTCCAACTTCTTCTTCGTCAGTCAGTCAATCAACATTATGGCCTCAACTAAATTGTCCGTCTTTCTTCCTCTCCTAGTGACGCTACTACTGGCAGCATTATTATCGTCCTTGGCCGCTGCAGAATCTCAAACCTCCTTCGCCACAAAGAAGCTGTTTACGATGAAGAAAGAAAAGCTGACCCACCTCCACTTCTACTGGTCAAACTTCCAACGTGCGCCCACGGCCGTGAGCGTCGCCCCGATCCTCAACAACGCGACTTTCTACGGCGCCGTGACCATCAACGACGATACGCTGACGTTGGGCCCTGACCCAGATAATTCGACGTCCGTGGGGAAAGCCCGTGGGCTTTACCATTTCCCTTCGAACACGACCAGCTTCGTCTACGAGATGATATACAGCTTCGCCTTCACTTACGGAGACTACAACGGCAGCTCACTCTCCCTTCTGGGTTCCGTCTTCCCGTCACTGTCGGGAACCGCCAGCGAGCTCACGGTCGCCGGCGGCACGGGCGTGTTCCGCTTCGCACGTGGATACGCCGTCCTGAAATTCGCCTCGGGTGATCCGAAACGCAGCTTGCTCGTCAACGAGCTTGACGTCTACGTTTCCCATTACTAGTTTGGTTTACGTAGCTTAGCTACAGAAATTCATTACTATTGTTGCGGTTTTTTCTTTCTGCTTTTTCGATCTTTTCATTCCATGAGAGGTATGTGTATCAGTTTATGTGTGCTTACCTATTTAATTTTTCAATAGTACTAATTAATCAATAAAATGGCGCTGTATTGTTTTCCTATTTACATATGTGCAAACTATGACATCATACATGTTTGACACGCATGTCAAGTTTTATCCTTTCTCTACAAATAGCAATAGGAGTAGGTTCTAGACCTCTCACTGAACTTACATAGTTGTACGTAGTTTATATCAACATGCTGTATCCTAGCTGGAGCTAATTTTGAGAAGTTCAATCATTTTTATCATTAAACCCGAACCGTATTTGAACATCTATGACTCTTTCGTCGGATGGAAGGCTTGGTTCAATCGAGGAGACCATTAATGGTTGGAGTTCATTTGAAATTTCGAAATGGACAATGACGGATTAAATTAGGAAGATGTTTAGCAATTTTAGATGACATTTAGCAATCCACCACCACCGGCGCCTCAGTCTTCTCACCCGGCGCTTGTTCCGCGGTCGCCACAGTGACCGCGACGGTTGCGGTCTACTTCGCACCGGCCGTCGTCTCCCTGGTCTTTCGCGGTGATGATGACAGACCTTGCGGTGCTATCGCCGCCTTCATCAGTTCCATCAGCGACCGTAGGTCGTCACAGTTCCTTCTTGTCATCTTTTGAAGGGTTTCGTTCACCTCACCCATACGAACATGGAGGCTGATCTGATGATCTGTCATTGTCCTCAGCAGGCTCTTGATATCTTCCTCGAGGCTGATGTCCTCCACCGTCACGGTGTCCTACAGTCTCTTCTCCGGGGATTGGTCTGAAGAGCTCATCTTTCTTCTAGCCCATACGCAAACCATGCTCTGATACCACTTTAAGAAAGCTGGGATCTAGGCGTCTTGCGTCTAAGGCTCTGCGATCAGGATCAATAGGGAATTGGGGATTAGGGATTGAATAAGGATATATAAGAGAGGATTGAGGGAAAATACGGGGAGAAGAAATGAGGAGGGTCGGCAACCAGGGTTGGCCGACGAAAATGATGATGGGGTTGGGGAAGGGATTCGGCTGAAAAGAGAGAGAAGAAGGAGATTAGGATTATGGGAATTCTGTTATGTATTTGCTTAATGAGTAATTACCCACTAATTAAAAAATATATAACCCGAATAATTCCCGCTAACTACCTCAATTAACAGTTCTTAACGAAAATAACTGAATAATCCTCAAATGCGCCCAAAACCTCCGAATAATATCCAAAATAATCCAAACATGAATATAACGACAAACAAGTCCAAATACTGAAATCACCCAACAAATGGATTTCTAACATATCACTAGGACCTAAGGCTCACTCATTAAAGATTAGAGTATAGTTTATTCGAGATCTAGATATCATTTTTTTACTCAGCATATGCTATATGTCATGGGATTTCTCAGCCTTCTCTGATTTTTGTGTGTTGTTGAGATATGATGTTGCCGGCTGCCCCGTTTATACTTTTTCCCTTTAAGGGAACCGATAAGGTGCCACATTTAGATATCTCACTTTCTATAGAGAAGAGATCATCGCAAAATATAAAAAACAGAAGTAAAAAAAGGAAAGAGCCGATCGAAAAGATTCACATTTGCAGACGGGAAAGAGAAAGAACGTAACCAGTAGAGAAATTGGACGATACAGAAAAGAGCCGGCGCGCATCCAGCAGCAAATGAATAAAATAAGTCGAACTCCAGAAAGAGATAAGAAATTAGATCCGACGGCATCTCTTCAGTGACATATGGTAAAATTCGACGATACAGAAAAAATATTAGCTGCATGAACTTTGTGCGATGAAACGCATATACAAAAAACCGCCCCGTGGGCTATAAATAAGCCTCATGTAGTCCAGAGTTGCAAACCATCCATCTCTCCAAAATCTCCATTGCAAATCTCCAACTTCCTCCTAAGTCGACATTATGGCTGAAACTAAATCCTCCGCCGTCTTTCTTCCTCTCCTAGTGACGCTTGCCACTTTAGTACTGTTGGCATTATCGTCCTTGGCCGCTGCAGAATCCCAGGACACCTCCTTCGCCACAAAGAAGCTGCCTATGACGAAGAAGAAAGAAAAGCTAACCCACCTCCACTTCTACTGGTCCAACTTCCAACGTGCGCCCACGGCCGTGAGCGTCGCCCCGATCCTCAACAACGCCACTTTCTACGGCGCCGTGACCATCAACGACGATACGCTGACGTTGGGCCCGGACCCAGATAATTCGACGTCCGTGGGGAAAGCCCGTGGGCTTTACCATTTCCCTTCGAACACGACCAGCTTCGTCTACGAGATGATATACAGCTTCGCCTTCACTTACGGAGACTACAACGGCAGCTCCCTCTCCCTTTTGGGTTCCGTCTTCCCGATATCAGAAAAAGCCTGCGAGCTCACGGTCGCCGGCGGCACGGGCGTATTCCGCTTCGCTCGTGGATACGCCGCCTTGAAATTGTTAGTGGAGTCGAGCGCGAGACTCAGGCAGCAATTTCCTTGTTCGATCGATCGGTTGTACCCTGAAAACCCTAGCTGCGATTTTGGTAGAATCAAGTGAAAGAGGGTGAAGTGAAATGAAACTTGAATCGACGAAAGAAGTAAAGCAGCCCTGTTTCTAGTTAGTCAAAACGACACCGAAATAAAAGTCAACTGCTGGATTGATTGGGCTCAGTTTTATTTTCGATCCGCCAAATTAAACAGGCCCAACTTGTTCCTCTTCACGCTGCGTTTTAGTAACTCAGTTCCCTTCTCCTTTCTTCCAACAAATCGATCAAACCCTGTTCTGCATAACACTCAAAGGCACACTAGATCAAGAATATCAATGAAAACTGGAAATAGACAGAGCACAGCAGAAAAGTAAATAATACGCGTGACACAGTATTTTTACGTGGTATCCGATACTGATAAATTCAGTATCGACTAATCCACGGTCAAAGGTACTCCTCTTGAGTCCTTTGACGTAATACTATGATCTTCGGTTTATGGTTACACTATTACAACTTTTGATCCCAAGATGACTCCCTGTCACTCTGATCAGAATCGCCCAGAACTTACAGCTCCCTGCTGTTGTTCAACTCGATCAATCTAATTCCCACAAGCTCTCTCCCCGACAGCTCTTTTCTTCTCTAATCAAAACCTCAACAATACCCTTTGCCTCTGTTTTGAATTGTTGTGAGAAGAACACCCTCTGCCTAACCTCAATCACTCTTTATATACATACATTCATTTAGCCGTTGATGATTTGCTGCCTTTACATCAGTTGATTTTGATTTGATCTTGATTAGTTCCTTCCATAATTGGCTCTCGAAAATCAGCCTTTCCCTTTTGATCAAATTCTTCTACTTTCCTTAGTTTGAGCCTACACAAGCTTGCCCATCTTCTTCCAACATTCTCCCCCTAAGCTTGTCAGTGGCTCAACTCAGCAACCTGCACACATCTAACAAACAGTGGGTGCAGCCTGTTCCAAAAGAAATTAAACTAACACAACTTCATTTATTCATAGAAATCTTGTCTTTTATTCATCTTTCTCAAATTTCTAGATCAAAGCAAAATCCTCGACACTAACTCAACCATTACATCAGACCATCGCACACTTACACTCAGTTCCTAGACCTTAGACACTTCTGGTTGACTCTCTTCTAGAAAGGATAATTTGGAGGCGAGACATAGCTTGAGACTCGATCATCCTCATCCCCAGAGTGAGAATCAGGACTGATTGGATCACTGATTTGATTAGATTCATAGATAAATTTTGGTAACATCAAATCTTTTTCAATCAGCATCCTCCTTTTTGGGCCGCTCTTGGCACTGGCCTCTTGCTTGTATGCTGCAGCTGCTGCATTGACCAAGGCCGAAGAGACCATTTGTTGCTGACTGGCCACTCCCCCTGAGCCAGTGACAGGCTTACGGGGGCCAACTAAGGCATCCACACGTTCGAGAACATGTTGAGGACGCAAGTCATCGAGCACATCACACACAATGACTTTGTCACGCAAATCAATTCCCAAACGGTACAGGAGACGAGTGATTTGAGGACCGAATGGCAGTGGACCACTATAGTACTCAGACCCAAATTTGATCATATGGTGGAACATGAGAGAAGCGTAGCTAATACGACGACCAGCCCGCGCATTAAAGAGCACCCAGAGATCGGAAGAATGAATAAGATCTGTGCTGGCGAGATCACGAGGTAGAAACCATCGAGTGAGAAAGAAAAACAAGACCTTAAGGTCGTCTGGTAGTCTCCCAGCAGCAAGTGGAGAAGCGAACCATCGTCCTATATCACGCGTCAGAGAAGAAAGGGCGTGATCAAATTGGAAGCCAAAATGTTGGAATTCACTATCCGTGCCAGCCCTAATCCCAGCATGAGGTATATCCAGCACTGATGCCAGCATCTCAGGGGTCACTTTGATCTCATAATCATATACGAGAGTAGTGAAGAAGGAAGGGTCACTTCCAGGACCCCTGCGAAGATTGACATAGAAGAGACGTACAGCCTCAGGGCATTGACTGAACCTCAGGTCAGACACCAGAGATTCCCATCCTAGCTTATGGAGATAGGCAGGAATATTCATGTCATATTTGGAGAAAGCAGCCGGCTGAATGGAGAATGATGGATGGAGAGGTCGATCGCGGAAGCGACGAAGGTATCGAGAGTATGTGGCAGCATTCCTAAAGCTCTGATTTTTGAACAGAACAGAGGACTTCAGCTGAGCATTGGAGGATGCCATGGTAAAGAAAAGTGTTTGGATTCTGTTTCTGCTCAAAGTAAGGCAAGAGGCAGTAAGAGGGAGTGGAGAAGACGAAGGAATGTGCCTAGGGTTATAAGGAGATGAGAACCATTGAATCTGGAGAGACTCTTGGAGTTGTAAGGAAAGAATCATCGAATCCAAGATAAACAAGGCAAGAAAATATGTTATATTCGATTAAATTTTGTTAATTTCTTCTTGATTAAACATACCAAGTTCATGTCGAATTGGTAAGAATTTATCAGCATTTAAGGGTTTTGTAAAAATATCCGCCCATTGCATCTCTGTATTAATGAATTCTAGGTGAATTTTCCCATCTTGAACGAGATCACGAATAAAGTGATACCGGACCTCAATATGTTTAGTTCTCGAGTGTTGAATAGGATTTTTAGTCATATTTATCGCACTCGTGTTATCACACAATAATGGAAGAGATCCTATACTAAGACCATAGTCCTGGAGCTGGTACTTCAACCATAACAGTTGAGTACAACCTAGCCCTGCTGCAATATATTCTGCCTCGGCAGTTGATAGAGCAACAGAGCTCTGTTTCTTACTAGCCCAGGAAACTAGAGACGTGCCAAGAAAATGGCACGTTCCAGAGGTACTTTTCCTATCAGCCACACAGCCAGCATAATCAGAGTCACTGTATCCTAATAATTCAAGACTAGACTCACATGAATACCACAGTCCAAGTGAACTAGTACCAGAAAGATAACGAAAGATACGTTTTACTGCAGTTAAGTGGCTAAGTTTAGGATTACTCTGAAATCTAGCACAAGCACACACACTATACATAATATCAGGCCTGCTGGCAGTCAAATAAAGCAAAGAACCAATCATTCCACGATATAACTTGTCATTAACAGATTCTCCTGATTCATCCAATGAAAGTTTTACTGTGGAACCCATTGGTGTAACTGCAGATTTCAAGTTCTTTAGATCAAATCGTTCAAGCATATTATTTAAGTACTTTGTCTGACTTATAAATGTTCCTTTGCTAGTTTGCTGTATTTGCAGACCTAGGAAGTATGTTAGTTCCCCCATTAAACTCATCTCAAACGCCCCTTTCATAGCTTTCTCAAACTGTTTGCACATTTCTTGATCAGATGACCCAAAAATTATATCGTCTACATACACTTGAACAAGCATAGTGTGACCATTTAGACGTTTAATGAATAAAGTTTTATCCACTGACCCTCTTCGAAAACCATCAAGCATTAGGAAATTACTTAGCTTATCATACCAAGCTCTGGGAGCTTGCTTTAAGCCATATAAAGCCTTGTTAAGTTTGTATACATGGTTAGGAAACTTGTGATTTTCAAACCCAGGAGGTTGAGCTACATAAACTTCTTCTTTTAAATCACCATTAAGAAAAGCACTTTTGACATCCATTTGATAAAGTCTGAAATTTTGAGAAGCAGCATATGCACACAGCAGTCTAATGGCTTCTAATCTAGCCACAGGAGCAAAAGACTCATCAAAATCAATTCCTTCTTCCTGATCATACCCCTGTGCTACTAGTCTAGACTTATTCTTAGTTATGTCACCAATTTCATCAGTTTTGTTTTTATAAACCCACTTAGTTCCAATTATAGGTTTATCCTCAGGTTTTGGAACCAATTCCCATACATTCAGTCTCTCAAAATATCCTATTTCATCTTGCATAGAGGCTGTCCAGAATTCATCATTCAGAGCCTCCTTGACATTTTTGGGTACTAGAAGAGACACAAAAGCAGTTTGTATAGAGGATGATCTAGAACGAGTTAACATACCTTCTTTCAGATCACCAATGACCTGAGATGAAGGATGCCTTCTTTGAATGTGCAAGGGTGCTGCTATTACTCTGTTCTCGTCAATCTCAGATGTATGCTCTTTGGCCTGAGGTTCTTGTGAACTTTCTTTCCTCAGCTCCTCTTCAGCTTGGTCTGCCTGGCTTAATTTGTATGATCTTCCCAGCCCAAGATCATCATCTTCATCAATTTGATCTGCACACTTACTGGCAGAATCATCAAATACCACGTTTATGGACTCCTCAACCTTGAGGGTCCGTTTGTTATATACTCTGAAGGCCTTACTATGAACTGAATACCCCAGGAAGATTGCTTCATCAGACTTGGAGTCAAATTTTCCTAAGTTATCTTTGGTATTCAGAACAAAACACCTACATCCGAATGGATGAAAGTATCCCACATTTGGTTTTCTGTTTTTCCACAACTCATATGGTGTTTTATTTAGTTTAGACCTAATTAACCCTCTGTTAATAATATAGCATGCAGTGTTTATGGCTTCTGCCCAAAAATATTTTGGCAGACCATAATCATTCAACATTGTCCTAGCTATATCTATTAGAGTACGATTTTTCCTCTCTACTACTCCATTTTGCTGTGGAGTTCTAGGGGCAGAGAAATTATGAAAGATCCCAGTTTCATCACAAAACTTATCAAAACTGTCAGATATGAACTCTCCCCCGTGGTCACTTCTTATACTTACAATTCTGGTTCCCTTTTCATTTTCTAGTCGTTTAATCAGGTTTTTAAATTGCACAAATGTCTCACCTTTGTTTGATAGAAATAGAACCCATGTAAACCTAGAGTAATCGTCTACTACAACACAAGCATAGTATTTTCCACCAAGACTCATAACATTACTAGGACCAAAGAGATCCAGATGAAGCAATTCTAGTGGTTTAGATGTAGAGATTACAGGTTTACTTTTAAAGGTGGATCTGACCTGTTTACCTCTTGTGCATGCTTCACAAAAGAATTCCTTTCTACTGCTGAGTTTAGGTATTCCAGTTACACTTCCCAAACTAACTAGTTTAGCTAAAGACCCTACACTGATATGACCCATCTTCCTATGCCATTCTAGTTGTTCATCCTTGTCTACAGTTACCAAACACATCTCATTGAATTCGTTTTTATTATTCAGATTTATGCAGAATAATTTTCCTTTCCTTCTACCTGTAAACAATATTTTTCCGCTCTCAATATTCTCAACATAGCATTTATTAGGTTCGAAAATTACTCTATTTGTTTCTCCACACATTTGACTGATTGAGAACAAGTTATGCTTAAGCCCATCAACCCACATTACGTTAGTTATAGTTGGTCCTAATCCAATTTCTCCTTTTCCTAAGACATCAGTGCAATAGTTATCCCCAAAGTAAACCTTACCTTTCTTACCCTTAACCAATTTAGAAAAGAGTTTTTCATTTCCTGTCATGTGGTGTGAGCAGCCACTGTCCAGGATCCATTCGCTGTCTTCCATGCTCACTTGGAAACAGACCTGGACACAGAAACGTTTTATTTGGTTTTAGGTATCCATACCAATTTGGATACTCTACCTTCTATCTTAGCATTAGTGCAGTTATAGCTCATATGTCCCATAGTATGACAAGCAAAACACACTGTTTCTTTTAGCCTAGTTTCTTTAGCAATTCGTTTCTGACAGTGTGAAATGTAGTGTCCTAGACCATGGCAGTAGAAGCACTCAGGAGTTGAACGTTTATAGTTTGTTTTTGTTTCTAATGGCCTTTTATGTTTTGTTCGCAGGTGATTATTATTTTTCTGACCTTTAGAGATTTCTTTTTCTAGTACAGCATTTCTTCTTAAGACTTCTTCCAATCTTCTATCTGATTCTAGTTTTTCTCTTTTCAGTTCATTGTACTTCTTAGATAGCTCCTCAAATTCCGATTTCATTTTAACATGTTTTGATTTAATTCGTGCAAAATCTAACTGAATATCCCTGATAGTTTCTATCAATTGTCCATCATCATCATATGAATCAGAGTAATAATTAAGATTACTTACCTGTGAAGCTTCCACATCATCTTCACTTTCATCCAGAGCCATGTAAGCTTCATATTTGGGGTCGATTTCCTCTTCTTCATCCTCACTGCAGCTCCAGGTGGCCGTGTATGCTTTCTCCCGTTTCATTTGTGGACACTCTGCTTTGATGTGTCCACTTCTTCCACATTTGAAGCATCCAGCTGACGATCCACCCTTATTGTCATTGCTGCTGAATTCTCGTCTAACTCTAGGATTGGCCCTAAAAGTTTTCCCTTGCTCCTTTTCTGAATCAGCTTCTCTAGTACGATTGGGAAAACCTCCTTTTCTTTTCTCTTTGCGTAGTCTGAGTAACTTGGCTACATGCTTACTCAACATGGCCAATTCTTCATCTTCCATGTCATCCAGACAATCAAACTCTTCTTCTGGTGCTGACGCCTTGAACGCAATACTCTTCCTTTCTTTCCGATTTTCCTCTCCTTCTTCTCTCCTGAGTTTTTCTTCGTGTGTTATTAATGAACCCATGAGTTCATCTAAGCTCAGCGTCGTCAAATCCTTTGACTCTTCGATTGCGGTAACCTTAGGAGTCCACCGTTTTGGAAGAGCCCAAAGAACTTTCCTCACCAGATCTCCGCTGCCATATTCTACACCCAGATTCCTCAAACTATTTACTATAGTGGTGAACCTGTCGTGCATTTCCTTGATGGTTTCTTCTGGCTTCATCACAAAGGATTCGAAATCCTGCTTCAATCGATTTATTCTGGATACTTTGACATGACTGGTGCCTTCATGAGCCACTTGCAACTTATCCCAGATCTCCTTCGCAGTTTTGCATCCGGAGACCCGATGATATTCTTCCGGCCCCAACGCGCAATACATGAGGTTTGTCGCTTTTGAATTCAGTTGGAAGTTTCGCTTATCTTCGTCGGACCATTTGCCTCGTGCCTCCTTCACTTCAAGCGGTCCATCCAGCACAATACTCCAGAGATCAGGATCGGTCGATCCTATGAACAGCTCCATGCGATTGCGCCAGTAGCCATAGTGCACTCCTTCGAATCTTGGCGGCCTAGTCTGAGAAAATCCGTCGGCCATGAACACTCCTCCATTGCTCGCACTCGAACTCATTTCCTCCGCAGGCAGTTACTCCTTGTTCGCCGGAGCCGGGCTCTGATACCACGTGTTAGTGGAGTCGAGCGCGAGACTCAGGCAGCAATTTCCTTGTTCGATCGATCGGTTGTACCCTGAAAACCCTAGCTGCGATTTTGGTAGAATCAAGTGAAAGAGGGTGAAGTGAAATGAAACTTGAATCGACGAAAGAAGTAAAGCAGCCCTGTTTCTAGTTAGTCAAAACGACACCGAAATAAAAGTCAACTGCTGGATTGATTGGGCTCAGTTTTATTTTCGATCCGCCAAATTAAACAGGCCCAACTTGTTCCTCTTCACGCTGCGTTTTAGTAACTCAGTTCCCTTCTCCTTTCTTCCAACAAATCGATCAAACCCTGTTCTGCATAACACTCAAAGGCACACTAGATCAAGAATATCAATGAAAACTGGAAATAGACAGAGCACAGCAGAAAAGTAAATAATACGCGTGACACAGTATTTTTACGTGGTATCCGATACTGATAAATTCAGTATCGACTAATCCACGGTCAAAGGTACTCCTCTTGAGTCCTTTGACGTAATACTATGATCTTCGGTTTATGGTTACACTATTACAACTTTTGATCCCAAGATGACTCCCTGTCACTCTGATCAGAATCGCCCAGAACTTACAGCTCCCTGCTGTTGTTCAACTCGATCAATCTAATTCCCACAAGCTCTCTCCCCGACAGCTCTTTTCTTCTCTAATCAAAACCTCAACAATACCCTTTGCCTCTGTTTTGAATTGTTGTGAGAAGAACACCCTCTGCCTAACCTCAATCACTCTTTATATACATACATTCATTTAGCCGTTGATGATTTGCTGCCTTTACATCAGTTGATTTTGATTTGATCTTGATTAGTTCCTTCCATAATTGGCTCTCGAAAATCAGCCTTTCCCTTCTGATCAAATTCTTCTACTTTCCTTAGTTTGAGCCTACACAAGCTTGCCCATCTTCTTCCAACAGAAATTCGCCACGCGTGATCCGAAACGCAACTTGCGCGTCAACGAGCTTGACGTCTACGTTTCCCATTACTAGTTTGGTTTACGTAGCTTTATTTGCTACAGAAATTCGTTACTGTTTGTTGCTGCTGCTATTGTTGTTTTTTTTTTATGCTTTTTCGATATTTTCATTCCATGAAGGTGTGTGTAACAGTTTATGTGTGTGCTTATTTATTTAATTTTCATTATTACTAATTAATCAATAAAATGACGTTATATTGTTTTTCAGCAAAGATGTACATGTTGGATACCTTGATATCATGCACAACATCCAACTAGGTGCTCGACCTGATACTTCGTTATCTCTCAAGCATCGTCGCACCAAAGAACACAACATTGTTGCATTCTATAAGCATGAAGACCCCAAGCCCAGTATGCAAAGCAAGATACTGTGACAAGCCGTCATACAATACGCTAGGGTTGACTATTTGGTCCGGACTGTTTGGTTTTACTCGAAATTGGACCGTATAACCCGGACCGGAACCGGATAGGAAACAATCCAATTTCATGTTTGGGCTTAGATTTGAGGTCAAAAAACCGTTCGGGACCGGATCGAAAACCGGATAAGAGACCCCCAACACCCAAAACTTAACCAACTCCTCACCCTTTGAGGCCTCAGGCCACTCAAATCCCCACAAGCTCAATCTAAAATCAAGACCAAATTGGGACTAGACCGAGTCAAGACCAGACTGTATCCAATCCAATCTTTGGTCCTTATATTCCGAAAAGACCGGATCGGGACCGGATCAATTATCACCAATCTAACCGGACCGGACTGTATAGCCACCCCTACAATACACCCTCTAAGACATAGGTTGCAACCTGTCAAGTAATTAATATGACAATTGGAGGAGTGGTTATAAGACAGTTACTCTTTTATGGTTATAAATAAAAGAAAATAAGATCGAAAAAGCTTTCAACTTCGACACGCATGCATGTCAAGTTTTGTTCTTTCTCTACAAAGTAGCAATAGGAGTGGTGTCTGGAGCTCTCTCACTTAACTACCGTAGGATTCCGTAGTTTATATCAATATGCATGATACAGGCTGGTGCTAAGTTTTGAGAAGTTCAATCACCTTTCTCATTAAATCAGAACCTTATTTATGTTGTTTCAACATCTATGGTTATTTGTTCGATCGAGGAGACAATTAATGGTTCGGAGTTTCATTTTGGAAATTCGAAATAGACAATAATGTATTCAAATTAGGATGACATTTAGTAATTGTACCACTCCTAGGGTCGGGCAATTGGTTCCGGAGAATTAATACAAACCGCCAGGTGAGCTCCATCATCCATCACTAGTTCACAACCCAATCAACTTTATCATGATTTCCAATATTCGCCCATCTATATAAGAATAAATAAATAAAAATATTCGCCCATCTATATATTTTTTTATTTATTGCCATTGTACTTTTGCCGGCCAGGCTTAAAACTTTTAACTTTAAGGGACCTCGGCTTTGTGTCTCCTTTGTAATGATTATGATCGAACAATTATTTCGTTGACATGTAGTGGCATTCGCGGCCGGCCGGTTTATACTATTAAGGGAAGCCCTAGGAGATGGATCAATACTAGGGATATAAAAAATACCCACAATTACCCTTTCTTCTTTTGTGTGAGAATGACAATTGAACACAAATTTTATACTCTTTATGAGTTTTGTAACGCGAGCGAACGAATTTCATTTGCTTTTGTACTTGACATGTTGGGTCGAGTGTAAATTTTGTAAAAAACACGGTTCAACGCTGTCAAAGCAAGTTGCAATTGAACCCAAACCCGTGTGAGTTTTTGTATCGAGAACTAGTTGTATCGACTTTTGTAATTGCCAGGTTGGATAGAGTGTGGATTTTAAAAAATAAATAGTGTTGATTTTATGATTTTATATGTAACTTGTGTTGCGCGTAGGGAAACAATTCATTGTTACATTGAACCGCGGTGTATATATGTAAAGACAATCCAAAAAGCGGGAGATTAGGATTTCTTCGCCCCTTCAGATTTTTGTGTGTTGTTGAGATGTGATGTTGCCGGCGGCCCCGATTATACCTTTCCCTTTAAGGGAAACAATAAGCTGCAGGACACTTAGATATCTCACTTTCTATATATAAGAGATCATCACAAAATGAACACACAAAAGACAATAACAAGATAAATAAATGGGAACAATTCCTTCGCTTGGGTGTATTTATTATTCGTCCAAAAATTGAAGCAAAACCTTATATGGCACTAAATTATTTACGTGGAAGAGTTCTATCAATATATGATGTGGTTATTATTTGAAGATAGATTATTTGTAATTTATATCTTCTCTAGTATAGTGAAACCGCTCTTTGCTATTGATAAAGGTAGAAAACCCATCATATTAGTAAATTGCGTAAAATTTTTGTGTTCTTTACTTTCTCGCACCGTTGATTTCTCATTCCGTTGTAAAACATCATTTAGAGAGTTCTTACGAAATGGGTGACTACATTGAATACATCCAAGTGCAGGAATAATATACTGCATATAGGATAGACAGGGACAGACCCAGAGATCCAAGTGACTCTTTTATTCAAATCTCAACCCGTTACCATCATTGCACTATAAAAAAAAAACACAGCATTTAACGAAAGGAAGAGTAAAAGGATTTCTACATTACCCTTCATCAAATTGATCACCATAATGCGGAGGTGGCAGCTGCTCATCATCCCCTCAAAATTACGAGTTGTTGCAGCCTTGGTAATAATTCTGGCTCCTGATCCCTCGATTCAGTCTTACACGGAGTATGTTCACAATGAGCTGAGTGGCAATAAGAAGCTGATAGTGCATTGTCGATCCAAAGACGACGACATTGGAGCTCAAATCGTGGATGTAGGCTCTGATCTGCACTGGGATTTCTTTGGTGGCGACAGAACACTCTTTTGGTGCAAGCTGGCGGTGGAAGATCGACGACTCTCTTTCGACGCATATACTAATTCAGATGCATATGGCTCTATTTGTTGTCGTGATATTCACTGGTCCGTGAGGGACGACGGGCTTCATCTTTTGGATTCGGATGGCCAAGAATTGAAGTCCCATCGACAGGGATGGAACCATCCGTAGCTCTAATTACATGCCTATACCTTATTGTTTCATGTACCATTTATCGACGGGGGATGTTGTTCCTTCTTTTAGTAAAAGCCACATTGATATGGTTGTTACGAGAAAGAGTCTGCTTCATACGGTGGATCCAAGCCTTCACTTGCCATACATGGCCAAGAACTGCTCCGGTTGAGAAGAATGTTGATGATGATTTGACAATCGGAGAAAGATAATTGTTGGACACACAGAGTTTGCGCTGCAATAAATAGAGTGTGTATGGTTTTAATTTTCTACCCAATTATTATTTGAATATCTGTAGAATAAAACGTGACATATTTCAGTCCGAGTAATGGATATGCACTATCTCGTCAACCCTGCCAACAATAAAATGGCTCATCATCAACCTAAAGAAAACGTACAGGAATACATTACTATAGAACAAAGACTATTAGTTAAAAACAAAACAATTTAATGAAAAATATTTGCAAAGGCAAAGCCTATACGCCTATATTTACACTTCTTAGTCGTTTTTAGTATATTTCGAAGAATCAAAACGGTTGGTTTTTATGTGATGGAAGCTTGTGATTGCATATGGAAGAAGAAGCAAAGTGGGTTCCTGAATGTGGACGAGATCGGCAGAGCAGATGCAGGAGGCGGCGGGTTAAGTTTGAATAGGAATTGAGGCATTGGTTACGATTCTCGATGGGTTTAGGTTAGAAGAAAAATAAGTGATGAATAGGTGAAGATGAAGGGAAATTATGAAATTTTGATTAAATGTGAGTTTTTAATGCATCCATAAACAAACGCGTAATTTCACATAAATCCTACAAATAAAATACATGGGTTTTTTATTTGAGAGATTTGGTCCCAAAAACCCTCATACTACTATCCCAAATCCAAACGGGGCCTCTAATGTTTTCACAATATATAGCTACACACAACACAAGTAACCTTAGTTCAAATATTGAAGGAGGGTTGTAGGTTGTAGCCCCTTCCTAGGTCAAAAGAAAGGGCATTACGTGTTTACACCGAGAATTTAACCTAATTCGACATTGCTTGGTTATAATGAATCAAACGGCTATATAAAACCAGCTCATCATTAACATTTAAATGGTTTGAGAAGTGCCTTGGGTGATCAGGCTTTTTATATTTGGATATTTGGCTACTGTTTGATATAGCATTAGTTTCGCATTTTTCAACAACTTGAATTATTAAATAACTCAGTAGATCGATCGCTAAGTGTGGTGTAGAGAGCTGTAAAGTGCACACGATGCGGCAAAAAGATAAATCGCACATGAGATGACGAATAATCAACCGTGGATAATTTCCATTGAGTTGATATAGTTGTGGTATAACAAGAACATCCACCACGCCATAAGTTTGAAAGAAGAAAAGAAAACAAAAAAAAAAAAAAAGAAAGGAAGAAGTATGGATTGGGGAGCTAGAGGTGTTTCCACTCCCGTCGATAGGATTCGATTTCTCCCTCCGGGTAAACTAGATCATTGTCCGACTGTTGATATGCGTCGAAGAAAAGACGTTTATCTTCCACTGCCAATTTGCACCAAAACAGTGTCGACCCAAAATCCGCATAGAAATCCCAGTGCAAATCAGAGCCTACATCCACGATGTGAGCTCCAATATCGTCGTCTTTGGATCGACAATGAACTATCAGTTTTTTTTATTATTTAGCTCTCATCTCATTTTTGACAGAAACCGGACTCTGGATCGAGGGACGTGCTAGAATTATCAAAGCCACGACGACCACCACCACAGCCGGTTGTAATTTTGAGGGGATTAGCTGCAGCCTCCACATCCTGATCAATGTGATGAAGAAGAAGCAGAATGTAGGAATGAATTCTTCTACTCTTTTTCTCTCTATACGTTATTGCTTTCCTTTTCCTATAGTTTTTTTTTTTTTCTTTTTCTTTTAATAGTGCAATGATGTGTAGAAGCCGCACGGCTCTGGAGGGGCAGACAGCTTTATGGACCTCTGGCTTTGTCTCTCCTGTATACATCATATGATTCCTTCGCACATCTTATTTGTTTTGTTTGAGATGTATGTACTACGTTCGTTCAGACTTTCGGCGAAATCGTCAGAGAGAATAATGTGCTGCACAAGGTTTGAAAGAAAGAAAAAACGCGTCAATTTTCCATGTACGTTATCACAAAATTACAGTCAATCGCGCGCTAGGGGGAATACATCCACTAAAATTAACCCGCAATTGACCCATCCAATATGTTGTGGGCGGTTCTTAATTCTTATAGATCGATGAATGTGGGTTGTAAAATATGTGATCCGCTAAAGAATGGATGAATGTAAGTGGACTATAGTTATAGACTCACAGTAAACTTAACTTTTTAATCTCAAACTAGAACGGAAGTCCGCGCTATGTGGCAGGGCATGAAATTATTGCAACATGAATATTGATCAAACGACAAACTGCTAACATATTCTTCGTTCTTGAATTAGAAGTACAACACAACTTAAACATGAATGTGAGGGATGCACATAGAGAAGACAATTGGAACTCGAAAGGCAAGATTGATGGATAGAGATAAATGTAGCATCGGTAGAAGCTAAGAGCCTTAACACCATATGGTACACATGGCAAGGCCTCACGATCAAAAGTGAGTAAAGGGTAGCTAGTTTAGACTAACAGGAGAGTAGTGGTTTAAAAGTTTGTGTGTGCTTAGATTGCGGGGATTCGAATGTGTGGTTCATCATAGTCTGGGCTCGCAATGTATATTTCTTGCCATAAATTGTCTGCCGCATCGATCTCTGAGGCTAGGGGTGGCTATACGGTCCGGTCCGGTTAAATTGGCCCAAATTGATCCGGTCCAGTCCGGTTTTTTTGAAAATATAAGGACCGAAGATTGGATTGGATACAGTCCGGTCTTGATCTGGTCCGGTCTTGACTCGATCCGGTCCCAATTCGATCTTGATTTTATATTGAGATTGTGGGAATTTGAGTGGCCTAAGGCCTAAAAGGGTGAGGAGTTGGTTAAGTTTTGTACTAAGTGTAAAGGTTTGTGACCGTTTATGCAAATTACCCTTAAGTTTTGGGTGTTGAGCTCTCTTATCCGGTCTTTATCCGGTTTTTTACCTCAAATCTAAACCCAAAAATTGGATTGGATTGTTTACTATCCGGTCCCGGTCCGGTCTCGGTCCGGGTTATACGGTCCGGTTTCCGGTTTTTCATCCGGTCCCGGTCCAAATAGCCAGCCCTATCTGAGGCATTGTTTTTGCTGATGTGCAACAACGATTCAAATTCTTTAGGTGCCAGACAAACCAGGGGAAGGTTTGCTTCATGGTTCGTAGTGACTTATAATTTACGACATCCGGATTCACATTAAGCATGCAATTCGTAGAATAATCTAGTGGAATGTAAAAATATATATATATGAGCAAACAAACTACAGTGTACGTAATTAGCTTCACTAGGGAAAATGAAAATCTTGTTTATAGGGTTCAAAAGAACATATCGATGCAAAGTGCTTAAAAGAACCTTCATCTTTTTCCATGACCTGCCGGTGCCCTCTCATCAGCTTGTGATGTCGTCTTACCCTAGCAGCGCTTACCATTATAGAAAAGGGAGCTCAACGGACCCTCTCCGAAATGGCTTGATCCGAGTTGGGTTTGTGGATTAGAAGAAAGGAGAAAGAATATTAGAGGCAACTCACATAGAAAGTGAAAAAGGACATTATAGGATGACTCAAGGATCCATGGGTTCGGATGACCCGCCCATGGATCTGAATCGTGGTAACCAATTGAAAACAACAAAAGATGGAAATCAATAAGTATCATTAGAGAAAATGAAAAATCTGGATATTATAGGCGACAAAAAAACATACCGATGCTAAGGTCAAAATATAAAATAGTACAGTAAACAAAGTACGAATTAGAGCTAGAACAGGTGCTTCCACTCTTTTCGATAGGACTCTATTTCGGTACCATCCGAATTCAGTAGATGAACCCCATCGTCCCTAGCCGCCCAGCGAACATCGCGACAGCGAATATCGGCCTTCTTCCCATTATATGCATCGAAGGAAAGACGTCGATCTTCCACCGCCAACTTGCACCAAAAGAGTGTGCCCTCGTAGGGAGTAAACCCCCAGTGCAATGCAGCGCCTATGTCGACGGCTTGAGCTCCGACATCGTCGTCTTTGGATCGACAATGCACTATCAGCTTCTTGTTGCCACTCAACTCGTTTTCGACATAAACGGTCGACGTACTAAGCTGGGTTGAGGGGTGCGCTGCAATCAATATGATGAAGGCCGCGGCAAGCACCGCCACTCGTGATTTCGAGGGGATTAGCAGCCGCCACATGTTGATCGATCAATTTGATGATGAAGGGTGTGTAGGTTTTGGGTTTGGCTTACTTTATAGTGCAATGAAAATGATGTAGAAGAAGCAACACGGCTATGGCCAGGGGGGGCAAAAGGGACTTCTTTCCTCTCCACGTTCAAAACATGCGCGGACGTGTTAATATTGGAGTAGGAGAGCCTTCTGAACCTCTCTCTCCCTCGTGTATAAATGATTAAATGATTCCTTCGCCCATCTTATTTGTTTGAGCTGTATTGTATTGTAGCTTTCGGTGAAATTGAGGTAATAATAATTTCTTACAAAAAAACATGTCGATTCTTCAGATAGGAGTCAAGGTAAAAGGGAAGCAATTCCTTCCCTTGGACTTCGACGCATATATGTTGGTAGTTCCCTATATGGCCATGGTCTCGTTGCTTCAAAAGGATTCAACCAAAAATTTATATTGAAAAGATATGGTTTATGAGTGTGAATAACTATGGTTAGATACCTTATAGAATGAATTTCTTTCTTTCTTTCTTTATTATTATTACTAGGAAGGAAGCCCGCGCTCTGCGGCGGGGAGATTATATTATGAGATTAGAGAGTTGATAGCGGAAAATCGGAGTAAGTGTGCATATGAATAGTTTCTACGTACATCTCGGATGCATAAGTCTGTTGATGTTGAAGTGCAGGTGTTGCTAAATACTGGATAATATAGGTAAGACAACGGTCGAGCACAACGACTTTCTGCGCAAGTGTTGACTTTTCCATTAGTTTATTGTTAAAGCTGGCTGCGGTCGAATGCAGAAAGTATAGTAAACTCCAGAGGAGTCTGAGCCAGATTTCCAGGTTTAGGGAGTTGCACACAAAACGAAAACCAACATCCATTCATGGCCACAATTTTCGGAGGGAAATGGCCATGGTGGTGGGGGTGCTGCAGCAATAGTTCGGTTGCTGTAACTCCAAGCAAAGATTCAGCGGTCTTTCCAAGTGCGACGAAGCACGCCGAGCCAGTAGTGTCTCCGACAGCCAAATGAATTTTGTAGCTGTAAAAATGTATTAACATTTCAGGGTTGAATTGGGCGTGCCCACTTGACTGATGGGGAAAAGGTGGATTTAAAACTAACCACTTTTCGGTAGCTTCAGGCTTTAGTTGGCCATGGTCTTCACAAAAAAAATCACCAGAGCCAGGAAATTCCCTAGCTGTCTTAAAGCAAAAGGCACATCCTAAGTAGAACCATGATCTTGAAGACTCAGTGGAGAGGACTTGCGCCAAACAATAGTACTGGGTAGCCTGTAGGTAAACAAAACTGGTGAGAAAAGTTAGCTAAGCAGGGAAGAAATTTGTTAGTTTACTGGGGAAAGGGACTGGAAAAACAGATCCATCTAGTGGTGAGGCAGAATACATTCTGAAACATGAAAATAATGGCTGGCTACATTAATAGTGCAGATTATGCTTTAACCTGGCATGTAGTAATAAAACACAGTGCTGTTACAGTAAAAGTTATGTCAAAAGAACGCACGTCAACCATTGGATTCCTGGAAAGGCGGATGAGGTCCATAATTGTCTTGGTACTGTCAGTTCGAAACATTTCCTCTGCAAAAGAAGTGGAAAAGTATGGAGGATAATATCGGATCGTATCTGTACCACCAGTAGACCTACAAATTCGAAAGTATATGAGATAAACGGAAAGTAAATTACTAAAAACGGCAGCTTGTAAGAGACTTACGTAGCACGCAAAACAGTTGCCAAATCAGAGGATGGCTCCAAAACAAACCGTGTGGCGGAGGTGCTGGTTAAAAAAATGCCGCCTTTGGTAAAAGTAGGAAAGCAGATGTGAGGCGTCGTAGAATGGAATAGCAATAGCATTAACTGTGAGGTAGAAAGATGCACTGTAAACCTGCTGTGGCGTTAGTAACTTGAAGACTGCATACACCAAGTATAACAGAGCCCATGCGGCCAAGGTATGCTAGTTCTTCTCCATCTAGTGATCGAGCAACATCGCCACATATGGTGATGTTAACACGTATATTTCTGCAATAGTAAAGTGCAGGCAAGAGGGAGATGATTGGAATTCAGTTAAATCAACTACAAATGGAAAGGTACACAACCGCATTGCACTGAAGACCTTTCGTTCTGCATGACCAGTTTCCGCCTAATAACAGCACCAGTGGACGTTGCTGAACAGGATAACCCGCTCACAGACACAACTCTGCCAACAACATCTACATGTGAAGATGTTTTAAAAGATCGTCAATTCAGTAGTGCAAACATCAGGTGAAGTATATGTGATGATATTACAGTAATTTCCAGGTGAACCTATGAGCTGGTTTGTTGAGCGAGTCAAGCCGCGCAAGGAACTGAAGTGGAAAAACTCAAATGAATCAGCACAGAAACCCGGTGACAACATGGTCACATCCTCAAATATGGTTCCCTGAGAAAGAACCAAACTAAATCTATGCGAGCAAGGGCGGCACATTGGCTGTGATTTTGCCAGCTGGTATCCAGTAACTAAGTAGACACACCCTAGTTGCAAGTGTGCGCCAAATCGGTGACCTAAATCTGGTGTCGCGATGGCCTGGATCAAGGTTCCCTGTTAAACAGGGAGGAGGCGAAGCAAGAGAAATGACCGAGGAGCACAATTTGAGCTGGCAAGTGGAACAAAAAACGTTAAAGGAAATGCTATAGTACCTTGGAATCGGTCCAAAGACTGCAAATTTGTGAGAGGATGGATGAATTTTCTGTATTGCAATAACCCCAAACATGCAAGAGTCGTATCTTGAGAGCAGTTTCTACCCCTTCAGTTCCATTCAAATCCAGAAGCAGCTTTAGCCGAAACATGCCTCTTTTGTGAGGGATTTTGGGGACGAAGAGCGAACCGGATGACACCAGAAGGAAGGCGGAACAGGCACAGTATGCTGATTTAGGATGTTTGTGAGGAAATAACGGAAGAAGAGTAAAGTTGATGAGAGAGGGTGGAAGGTGAGATAAGAGCAGGGATCTTCCTAAACGTTGAATAAAACAACAAAACATAGAAAATTTCTCTCGAACTGTTCAGTGTCTCTGCGGCCCAAAATGATCCAAAATACAATAAACAATGGTCGTAGAAGGAAAGACTACAAGACAAGTGGTGTGAAGGGAATCTATTACTTTTCAACTGAGGCAACAGTGGTATGTGTAATTATTTTGAGATCTAATATACCAGAACAGTAACGACACAAAAGTGAAGACAGAACAATCCAACACATTTAAAAGAAAGGAACTGCAGAAAGGGCATAGCTCAGACGAATAAAATACGAGCATTCATTGCAAAGTACATTGTTTAGATCTAAACTATTTGGATGGTTGAGCTTAAAGGATAGCTACCATACACAACGTACCAGAACAGTTTCTGTCCAGAATGGAAATAAAGATGGACTATTCCAATTCTCAAAAGATTTAATTAACTAATAATGTTGCAATCTATGTCTTCTGGCCCTGCGTTACTTTGATCCTTCCTCAGGCAACAACCCATTTAACTTCTTAGTTCCAAGAGCTGCAATAAGAACAGACATGTGGGTATTATTGGTGCGCAAAAAATGGTTGTGCCCAAGAACACCAATGTTCCACTGAATGCAAAACAAAAGTAGGAAGGAATGTACCTTCTTTGACTGCAATGTAAGGGCTTTGGTCAGATGCGCAACTTAAGTTCTAGCAATGGGCGAAATGCTTTTGAATCCCAAATCGCAAACATGCGGATGTGTGGTTCATCTGAATCTTCTGATCCCACGATGTACAGTTCTGCCATTAGCTGAACATTGCAGAATGTTTTGAGCAACTCAACTCTCTCGTCATATGGCATCATCTGGAACTCGAGCGGTGGCATACGGATTAGAGCAAGAGCAGGTTGATGATTCAGAACAATTGTTGCAGTGTGATTTCCTGATTCGCATTCAGCCTGCAATTCGTAGTACAATCTAAACGTATACGTAGATTAGAGATGTGGTAGCAATGAATTGTTACTTAACAATAAGGAAAAGAACAGTAGTCGTAGTTTGGAAATACTCAGTGTCTTCAGGAAAAGTTTTGCAGGTCTCAGAACCAAGATGGAACTTAAGTATCTTCAATTTGCATCGATAGAGTATCTGTCATATGGATTGAATTAGGAAAAATGTCAAGTCCAGTTTGTGTGAGTAACTAATAACATTTATTTTGTTGGAAGGCCACCTGAGGATGCTTGATAATTGTAATATATACTTGATTAACAATCTACAGGTGCACAAAGAAGGTAAGGAAAGTCACCTCAGTTTCCATTTCTCCTAATGGAACTTTGGTCTTCAATTCCAGCAATGAAATTCTGGGAGGAATCTTGCGCCGAAGGTATCCAAGGCGCTCCTTCGAGCTGTAGTCAATGATGTCCACTGGCAATCTGTTATGAAAGAACCTAAAAGGTTTGTTGTGTTCAATTAGCTAAATGATAGAAGAAGATGCATATAATGGAAAGAAAGCTGCAAATAGTACAGCATACCTGTTCATTAAAAGATGTGTCGTTTCATTGTATGGGTGGACAATGAGACGGGTCCCAGGAGATGTCACGAAACAAAACGGCGGAATATGGGTGAATTCGTGGACATTTCGGGTGAGGCCTGTTGCTGTAATGATCAGAGGATAATGCACCTCGCTTCCATCAGCACTATGAATGAATTGTTTAATCCGCGTTCCGATGTAGCTCACAAGTCCTTTATTGCCACTATGAAGTTGGAAGACAACTAATGTGTGTTAATACAGACCAATTTGCATTATAACGTATAAAACATAAGCTGATTTCGAAGCATACCTCATGTCTTCAAGATAGATTTGAAACATAAATGTATCAGAATTGACCCTAAGTGGTTCTGTTATGTGCGTCACGCATCCTGTGATTTCTGAAACACGAATCTGGTTGAGTTATTTGGTTGCATGTGGTCTGTAAATATTATATTTAGGGGGAAAAAATATTCTGTGCATCAATTTAAAATGCAGGATGCTGTGTTCAGTTGGCTAAGCAGGAAGAAGAAATACCTGAGTAACAGAGTGGGAGACTTGCAGGAGAAACACTGTAATCACAAAGAACTTGATGGGCACAGTCATCTGGAAAATTCATGGTGCTGCGATATTCATGGATTCCTTCGAATGCACCTCTATTTGTGAAAGACAATCTCAAAGTGGAAGGTGCAATTCGACGTTCAGATTTAGCCGGTATCACAGTTGGGTTTATCATGGTGTAGAGACAACCAAGGTTCATGTCTGAACACATGTCAGGAGAACTTCCACATCGCACAACAGCTTCCATAAGCTGTCCCTATAGGAGTTACAATGTTGGAAAAATGTGTTCACTAAACATTTTATGTTTAAAGTATAAGCAAGAAGTAGGTTTGTTTTTTATAGACGTACCTCTTTGTCTAGCCAAAGCATCTGTATAGAGGTAGCAGATGTAGTTTCACAGGGGTCACATTCTGTCCAGATGTTCAGTAGGCGTGCCATGAGGAAAATGTTGTTGGTTCCCAGATGGAGTTCACGGAAGGTTGTGGATTGTTTCATGACATCTAAAACGAAACGAAAATGCATGACAACACATAACAGCATACGGAAATAAGGGTATTGTTCAGTAATGGGAGAATACCATGTGGGTCCGTTGGTAACATTTCGCTCTCGGTGGTTGGCAAAAAACGGAACTCAGTGGGCAGGAATGTTTTGGGTGCAGGACGAACTTGCTTTCTATAGCTGCGGGAAGAAATATGATAACCAGAATAAATGGGAAAGCTAGCAGGAATAACAGTAAAAATGCACAGGCTATTGCACCCACAAAGAACCATGTGTTGCTCGCTATTTGGAGACCTGTCCACATTTAGCGGCAAAACAACAAATAGTCTAGTTTAGAAGGACATTCGATTAATGCAGATGTCCCTTTCCAAGTTGATTATTCAAAACCTCACCCGCACACTTTTAGAGCCCCCCGTTAAATCCAAAGATAGGTCAGCAGAACTTTGGCCGCCAAAGGGTACAGAAGAACGCCTAGCAAAAGGCTAAACACAGGGAATGAAATACGATTAAAAACAATATCGAACTCACAGTCAACGCGAAAGTGTGGGCAGATGCTGACGCTGGGGGACTGGCAGCGTTTCTCTGGGCGGGTTATGCTGAAGGTGGGGGACCAGCAGCGCTTCTCTGGCCGGTTGTATAATTTAGGTTTTTTTGTTACGAACAAAGGGCGAGCTGAACGACAGAAAGACAGGCAGCTTATTTTAGGGGACAAAGTGTAAGGTTTTGATGGAGAAAGCTATTGGGCCGGGCCAATCGGTTATGTCTGTTTTAAAAACTGCATCATGCATAATTGGTGGCCCGGATTGGTAAGTTGTGCATTTTTGTCGACCCAACTGGGGCGGAAGAATGTATCTAGAAATTATATCCATCATGGTTTAAATTGGCCCAGTTAGACTGACTCCAACCCTAGAGCTAAAAAGCCATTTACCCATTTTTAGCTCTTTTTTTGTGCTCCAACCCACATTATTTTGGGAAGCTAAAAATGGGTATTGATGAATTGGGAGCCAAATTTAGCTCCCAAAAGAGTGGAAAAGCCAAATTTGGCTAGAGAAAATGGTGGACCCGCAGCGGGTCCTCCTTTATTTTTTATTTTTTATTTGTTTCTGTGGAATTTTCTCATTGGTTGATTGTGTTGTTTTCCTTTTTTCTTTTTTTTGTGTGGTATTTTGTCATTGGTTGATTGTGTATGTTGTTTGTTTAATTGTTTGAAAGAAGATATGAATTGTTGTGTGTTTAATTGGTATTATCTCAGTGGTCCCGAAGTTAACGGTAACAAAATAATGACTAATTTTCCGAAATATTTTTTGTCTCGGAATTTAAAAAAAATTACATCGAAAATTTTGTTTTCAAAAGTAATAACTAACTATAGAATAATTAAAGTGAAATATAAAAATTAGAGGTCAAATAAGTATGGTTTATTGTAATAAATTGAAAAAAGGGAGATGAGAAGCGAAATTTAGCTTTGTGTAGGGTTGGAGTGAAAATGGGATTTGGGGAGCTAAAAAGCCAAATTTGGCTATTTGGGGAGCCAAATTTGACTTTACGGGTTGAAGTTAGTCTTATAATGCTAGCGGGTGTTTTCGATAACCTATTCATAACTGGACTGATTACGCAAACTTGGCAAGTAATTAGGGTCTTGTTCCATCTTGTTTTTAAAGGTTGCTGGGCCAACACTGAGTACTCTCTGTCCAATGTTAAATCTCCTCTCACCCGTGTAAAAAGCAGTCACATATTTGCAGGCGTTAATAAAGTTCCTTAGGTTTGGAAAATGTACAGTTGCATAATTTGATTTTAGAGTGGACTGTCTTAATGATCAAATGGGTCCAAAGACTATAGAGCTAGTTTGGTGGTCAAACTCTCTATGTATCAATAGGTTGTCAAGTGATGTATTTGTTTTTTTTTGTCTGCGAGCAAGCACATGATTTAGTCACATGGGTTCCGAGGTAGATTTGGCGATAGGAAGGAGCACGTACAAAATGGCGAGACTATATGTGTTCATTACAATGACATCAGAAGAGGTAACATCTTGGAGTCCTGGTGGCGAAAATACAGCAAAGGGCTTTTGCAAAGCAGATCTAAGGAAAGCAAAGACATTGAAGCGAAAAATATTGCACAAAACTAAATGCTAACCCTGAATCCTTATATTTAAGACGCTTAAAACCAATCCTGAACACCTGCAGCATGACGATGCCAAACTGCAACAACTTCAAAGCGTTCATGCCTATCCCTACAGCAAGGCAACATTTTGATCTCAAACGTATAAGTGCGGTAAAGGACAGGTTGGAGGAGATGCCGAACATCTGCGTCTTCAAGGTCCCATAGAGGAAATGTTTGCAGTAATGCAGAAGCTGCTTCATGACTAATCAAGAATGAAGTCTTAAATGTCTCGTCACAAACGTCGGCTGAGATATAAAAACTATTTATGGCTGTATGAGAAATCTGAATCAATTTGATGAAGGTCAACGAATGCCTCCTGGTAAACAATATTTCGGGTACAGTTGGAAGGCACGCCATCTTCATTCAGAATAAGGAACCTAAGTCCATCTGGTGTTCTAACTCTAGAAACAGCGACATAAAGTTGGCCATGGCTGAACACTGGCTTCGGCAGATACACACCAACATTTTGCAATGTCTGGCCCTGGCTTTTGTTGATTGTCATGGCATAGCACAATCGTACTGGAAACTGCCGGCGCTTAAGAACAAATGGCCAACGATAATCATTGACACTAAGAACAATTCTCGGAATTGCCACAGTCTTACCATTGAATGTACCCCCCATTATCATCCCTTTTATCACATAATGGCCCAAATAGAGCACCATTAAGCGTGTACCATTACAAAGACCAATTGATGGGTTTAGATTCCTCAACAGCATAATTGGAGCAAATACCTTGAGATCAATCTGATGTTCAGGGCAGCCATTGAAGGACAGGGAATTAAGGAATTCAGTGGGATATTCAGCTTCGAGTCGGTCTGGATCACTTGCATCTGTATGAAGACTGTCACCACTAAAATATGTGCGAGGCATTCCCGGAATAAGAGCTAACATATGAGAATTGATCTCTGTGACATTTGCATTTGTCGGTGTGATAATGGATCTTTCAGTCAGATACGATACATTATGGAACCGTTGAGCAAAGTCAGGATAGACTGTAGACGTAATTGTATGGATGGGATTTCCTGAAGAAGGAAGCAGTAATGACTCCGGAATCTCTATCCAATCAGTAGATTGGTTAGGAGGAAATGATTTCCCTGGCACATTTCCATTTCCCACAGCAAGAGTCCATTCGGTAAAGGGCATGCCACCAAAAGTTGACCTTTGACTCTCCCGGGAAGCAACCACACGCATATTTTCAGTTAAGTGCAACACAGTGCAATGTTGCCACAAAAAGGAACAGGTTAGAGATGAATCAATACTCTCTTCTCTGCCAGCATCAGCTACTATTGGAAGCGTTTGACGAAAATCGCCTCCAAGAAGAACAACTTTGCCACCAAACGGTTTATAGTGTGGACCACCAAACGGAACATCCATAATATCACAAAAAGCTCTGTTTACTGCCTCAAAAGACAATCTGTGAACCATTGGGGCTTCATCCCATATTATAAGCGATGCATTAATGATCAATTGAGCCAATGGCGTACCTTTCTTGATATTACATGAAGAACCATGGTCGATTTCCAGTGGTATTTTAAACCGAGAGTGAGCTGTACTTGCATCAGGAAGTAATGTTGCTGCAATTCCTGAAGAAGCAACAACCAAAACTATTTTTCCAGCTTCTTTAAGTTGCGCAAGAATAGTTCTGTAGAGGAAAGTCTTGCCTGTTCCTCCATGACCATACAGAAAGTAGAATGTAGGCGAGTCTTCTGTTGGAGACATAACAGATTCCATTACACAATGAAAAGCTTCAAGTTGCTTTCTGTTAAGATCACCAACCACAGGAGGTGGGGAATCCACAGCAGCTAAAGTACCAGGATGTGAATCAGTTCCAAACTGAAGCAAGGGATCAGTTTGTGGGTGATCATCTGTTGGCAAGGGAAGGTTAAAATGAGATAACGTGGCTGAATAAGCATTTAACATGTGCTGCAATTCCCACAACAATTTATTTTTGGGCAATTCAGGTGGTATGAGGTTGTTGTTGAAGCAAACGTCTCGTTGGCACCTATATGTGATGTCTTCGCAAAGCAATTCCCATGTCTGATTGAAAAGCTGCAGTGGGTTTGATAGTTCACAGAACATCAGCATGGACACAAAGAGGTATCGTAACAAGCGGCACATGCCCCATTGGCTGACTTCTTTAATCACAAGTAACCATTCATCATCATTAGACAAAAGACCAAGGCGCTGGCACGCATCTTGATATGTTCTACATGGGAAGCCATGGACTGTCCGAAGAGCTGCATAACTAACTGACCCACGAACTTTGGTAAGAAGTTGCCTGAGATAAAATGTATCACCACAACCTGGATGGATATAGACAATTCTTCCAATTGAGAACCCTCTTTTCCGCGGAGCCCATTTTTTTGTTTTCACATTCCATATATAACGATTCGGAGTCTCGGCATAAAGTAGGTCCCTTGCAGTTGGATCTCGTTGGTTAAGGTTAAACCACTGTGTCAATGTTGTTTCTGAAACAGAATCGCGGGCAAGTATTCGAGACAGCCGTTGTTTCTTCCTATAAGGAACATAATGTCTCCCTTCAAGATGAACGCACAAGCGCTGAACCGGCGGCGTTCGTTCATGAACAGGAAATTCAAAGATCCGCCACGCTGCCTCATATGAAGACAGACTTCTACAATCAAGAAACTGTTTAATTTCGTCCAATGGAGGGATATGGTTTGGGGTAGCAGAATCAGATACAGACAACCCAGGAGTTTCAGCAAGAACCATGGATCTATCAGGCCCTTTTGTAATGTACTTAAACAAATATTTAATCAACCGGCCTTGATGACAGACCTCGACATTGATATGAGCTTGAAACAGCACAAGTAAATTCCGATTATATGGAACGATAAACCGATTGTCTAGTATAGATGTACCTTTCACTGCTGTTATACCTGTATCGCGACGGCGATAGACTGTATAGCCAAACTGGTCCGTTGTAGTTTCTGAATTAAACGGTTTTGGAAAATACTTTGAACACGATCCTTCTTTCATGCAAACATTGGTCGGATTATCTTGACCACACGGACCATGCAGCATGAACTTTGTCACAGCATCATACCCAATTGGATCTAGTAATGGATCTGGCAGTTCAGCACTAACAGTTGCATCAATATCAGAAGCTTGTCGTAGCTTATTCTTTGCATCCAACCATAACAGTATATGAACATGGGGCAAACCCCTTTTCTGGAATTCGACGGTTTTGATACCTGGAATTATAAGGCAATGAAATGTGTCATTTATGTTAGAGCACAAAACGTGAGGTAACTGAGGAAGTTTAGAGTGACAGGAATAGGAGAATTGATAACAGGCAATTGTAAAAGGAAGTAAGACATAAGGCAACCGAACAGACCTGCCACTGTTTGACCAAAGAAATGGCCTCGTGTTAATTCATCTTCCAGTGCATTCAGTTTCATGCGAAAGACCCTAGCAACAATCTCTGGTTTGAGTTCGCTGCGTGCACCACAGACAGCGCGAAAAGACTCTGTTATTTCTGGCCACTGGGAGTTGCACGTAAAGGTTATGAATAGGTCGGGGCTGCCATGATGGTGGACAACAGCCATTGCATCTAAGTACAGTTGCTTCATGTACCTAGGACTTCCAGTATGCGATGATGGCAGAACAACATGGCCAACAGCATCTCCTGTAACATCACCTCTGTTGAAAGCATCTGTAAGGGCATAGTATAGTTCAGAACGGAGGTTTTCTTGATGCGATCGTAAATAATAGAGTCGGTTTTGTTCAATTGTGGAATATGCATCAACCACGTAATGTTGAAGTGCCTTCCCACCTCGCATCAATGTCTGACCTTCGTCGTCTCTGTGCTGAAGCCGGTAAGCATAGTACTCTCTCTGAGTCACATGTTTCCTTTTCAATGTTTTGGGAGTATGAACAGGGTCATACGGTATGGTTACATGGAATCCATCTTCTCCGTATGGGAAAAGAACCGGAAAATGCAAAGCATCAAACTTCGGGTGTACACTTGTGATCCTCTTCAAGCCCTCTGACCGATGATCGATAATGATGTCTCGTTCTTCCTTATCAGGCAAGAAATCACCAGGAATGAGTCCAGCCAATTCTGAACCAGTTGGAAGTTCATATTGTCGAGATGTTGTGTCCCTTGCACCAACAATACGCAGTCTTAAATTGATTGATGCTGGATCATTCAATTCAGATCGAATTCGTCTAAAAGACTTAACTAATTCATTTGTCACGTCAAACAGCTTCATTAAACCAGAAACAATATCAGGACGCAGGGACCGCTCAGCAGAAGAGAAATTGGAGAGTCGATCTGCTAATTCGGTCTGCGGGTCAAAGACGTATAGCTGAGAATATTTAGGTCTCTGACCTGCAGCAGGAAGCAGAGATCCCATTCGATGATAATTTTCTCCGCAGATCACAAATGAATAAGGTCCTCGTGATCGTGTAACTCTCGGATCAAGGCGTGCTCCAAAAGATGTGAAAGAGAACGCAGCATTATAGGAGCGTATATGTTCCCTGAAGTGCGCTGCCATAGGACCGCCATTAACACCCAAGAGGTCTTCAAGGTACTGAGGAGTTTCCTGTAGGAATGGGAGGCGTACTCGACCCTTTTGACAACAAAGCGTGAAAACAGGAGCAAGAGATGCATGCCTGTTCAGCCGCTCTTCATACCAGAACCGTGCACCACAGTACTGGCATTCACAGTCAGGGAAACCATGATCGATAATCCGACTGAATCTTGCTTGTTGTGAAGGTGGTAGAGGTACATCAGCCAATGAACAATGACCATCCAACGCAACAGGAGGATGAGTTTGCGAGCTGGCTGTTAAGTCTTCAGGAGTTCTTAAGTCAAGTTCGGATGCATCAAGTTCACCTTCTGAGTCAAGCAGTGGGTGCAAGCGTCCCCGTCTATCAAAGTTGCACACACGACGCCTCAGAGAACTTCTCGAAGGAGGTGTGGTAGGTACAAATTCAGTGGAAAGACCAATATGACGACGCTTCCTATTCGCTGAACGACCGGGTAGTAGGAGTTCAGCCTGTCTAGGAGTGGCCTAAGATCACACACTGACGTTAGGAAAAAAACAGGACCTGGAAAGTATAGCACAAGCGTAGCATGATATAGGAACACAATGGTAAATGTAGTAAGATAAAAGTAATAATTTGGCCAAACTAACCATGCCACGCATTCTGAACGGGTACAGTGGAATACAAACACTGGCAGATTTGCAGAGGAAGGCAGATACCAGGTAATAGTATAGCAGATGTAGCAGAGAATTTAATTCAATGGCCAACAGCAAAGACAGAATGAGCAAAAAGAAGCAGTAATGGGAAAGCAGTTATGGAAGAAGGCAGTCTACAGGTAAACGGTGTTTCCAGGGGGAAAGATCCTTCTCAAGAAAAAGTATAATAATACAACATGCACCATAGCAGGCTAGTCTAGAGAAGTGAGAAGTAATAAAGCCATCATTAGTGAACAGAGTAGTCAGAACAATAAATGCATGATGGCAATTAATAGAAGAGGAATAAGTTTATAATTTGGGTCTATGGAAGCTAGTAAACAAAGTCATAGTATTAGTGGACAATCTAAATATCTAGTTTCTGTGTGGCTGGTAGACACCATCTAAATACCCTGCAAGCGGAAAGGGTGTGCACAATGTGGTCCTCAAAGTGGCCATTTACAACAGACAATGGCCACCTGCGAATAAAGAGCAAAACAACTGGCTAACGAAGTAGATACAGGTGCGATGCGAATGCGGGTTAAACGGCAAAATTCCGCCCAACAAATGATGATACAAAGTAAACCAGTTCCTTAGCACAAACTAAAGATCAGTTGCAGAGTGGCGCGATACTATGCCACTTAAAGAAGGGCATGGCAAAATGTTGCTTTACGGTAACGACATAGAGCTGGTTAGAAAGCAGGTACGCAAGGGGTAATCTGGACAAAGAGGTAACTAATACAAGTAAAATGTCACAGCAGACCAGATTGGTAAAAGTGGTGCCAGTAATGGAACACCACAAGTTTGGCAAGGGCTGCAAATGTAGATACAAAAGGCAAAAGTACATAGTGCACTACTCACTAAAGAGTGTTTCCCTTTAAAAGTGACACAAAAGAAAGGGAGGGACAGCACTGCACAAACATGTTACATTAGCACTCGCATGATGCGAAGCATGGTCAATCAGCAAACAGTTGCTTCTTAGCAGGTTCCTTAGCAGACGACTTTGGAGTTTTTGGCTTCCTCTTAGAGGCATCCACAGATGCTTCAATGGCCTTTGCAGACGGTGTCCTAATTCGCTTTGCCCTCCCAGGATTAGTTTTCCCCACTGGAAGTAGCGGAACTTCTTGGCCAGCAAGAAGAGGAGAAGGCAAAGCAGAGTCAACGGTAGGAACAGGACAAGTCGAAGAGTTTTCAATAGCCTGTTCTTGCAGTGGAAGTTCAACGTCCAAGTCTTGCAATTCCAAAGGGACAACAGGTTCGTCTTCATCAGAAGAAACAACCAAGCGACGGCGACGTACAGGTGCAGGATGTATAGACACAGATTGCCTAGAAAAGGAGACAAAGGAAGTAGGTCTGTAAAAACACATCTATATGGAAGAACATGCACATTCCTATGCAATGCGGGAGCAACTTGCAAAGCACGAATAAGATAATGACTAACAACAAAGAACCCACTGCACAAGGAATCTCCCTACAGTAAAGACGATTATTACTTCAACTGTGGGAAAACAATTGATTTGAAGCTGACCAAGTAAGCAGAAGCCACAACTATTTGTTTATTTTGGTCTGTATAAACAAAAAAGGGAGAACATTCGTAGATAATTAGTATGGCCACTGAAAGGTAACATTGTATGTCTGCACATTGAGAACACGTGTAAGTTAGCGAAAGGCGAAGAAAGGGATACAAAAGGCCATCCATCGGCGATTGTATTTTATGGTGACAACTTAAAACCATGTATAAAAGCAGAAGACCAAATGTAATTGAAAAGCATTGGTTGCAGTTCTTTTTGCGTCAAAATAAGTATTCTGTGCAGACTGGAGCCCTTTTGTTATCAGGTTTAAAAGAGCACCAAAAGCATGCAAACTGGAATTCTAGGGAGCAGACAACACTGGCAAGCGAATAATTAGAACGACACATACTGTGACAAAGGCTGAAGTGTTGTTGTCTGCAAATTGACACCGAGGCCATGAAGATTTCCAGAGTCAGGATTCGCCGATTCGGTTGGCAAAGGATGTCCAGTAGGGATCTCAAGGGACGATATTGGAACATCGGTTTTTGCAAGAGTAACTGCAGGACGACGCGCAACACTTGGACTTCCAGTTTTCCTGCAAAAGTCCAACAAAGCTGTATAAGGTAAGGACAGTAAACCGAAGTACAATGCAGGATACTATGATAAGTAAAAGAATTCCAAGAGACAATAGTGGCGTATGCACAGTTAACAACCAACCAAACGAAATAACAATGGCGGGCACATTTGAAACGAAGGGTGCAAAAAAAACCAAAGTCAATTGGCAATATGCAAACAGAAGCAAGGTAAACAGGAAACTAAGACCTAATGTAGGATATGGTAAATTTGGTACAAGAAACATAGTAAGTAATAAAGGGCAGAGAGACTTCTTCTTAGCAGATGGTTTCTTCGGCTTCGCTTTCTGCGAACTAATGGTCTTGTTCTGCACAGTAGCATCTGTAGTGTCCGAAGCAAGTTCCCTGATACAGAGATGCTCAGGAAGGAAAGAAAGAGACACGTAAAGCTAGTAAGTAAGTTAACAGGAGGGAAGGTACTGTGGGGATCGCTGTGTTGCAGTTTCTGGGGGCACTTCCTCACTTCTAGGGCTAAGAAGCAGTTAAAACGGGTGTGCAAGAGTCATTGACAAATATAAGCAGGCGTTAAGTCGAACGCTTGAGGTAATACAGGAAAAGGCAAGAAACTGACCGCGCATAGGAAACAATCTCAGTACGACCAAGTTCAGGAGAAGGAGCTACGACACTGTTGTTGTAAAGAAACATGTCAGAAAACGACATCAGAACGTGTATAAGCAGCACTGAGCTAGCAAAGCAGACAACAAACAGACAACCTTCCCAATGCAGCAGATGAGGGTGAGGATACAGCAGCGATGCGCCTACTGGAACTTGACGGTAAACAACGCATGGAGAAGAAATGTCAACACATAGGGAAAGAGTTCGACAGCGTCCAAAGAAGAGCTTGTTAATTTTGTAAAGCAAAGTGGGCTGTACAAAAGACCTGTTGTAGGGGCGACGTGGAGGAGTAGAAAATGCAAGCTGAGAACTCCCACTGCAAATTTAAGAAGGAACCCGAGTTCAAGACAATCAACAACCAGCGAAAAGAGGACATGTAAAATTGAAGCATTACCTTGGTGAAGCAATAGAAGAACCATGGTCTACCGAAGCGGTCTGAATTGTTGGAACAACATATGGAGACGTAAGAGGCATCAAGTGAGGACTGCAACGGAAAGTAGCGATTAGTAATGAACAAAAGGGGACTGTTCCACAAACTGGAGAACACGGAAAAAACCTGTTAGGAGGTGGTGTATGGGGCATAGCATTTCTTGACCGGCGACTAAGAGTTGGTGAGCAGGAATTTGGCTGTTCTTGCTCATTGACAGCAAGGACCGTGAACTCTGGCGGGCCACGAGCCCCATATTCCGGTTTTGGAAGCTGGACGTCAAAAGTAAAGTCTCGTCCTTCAAGAGCCAGAAGTTCTTGTGGAAGAACATTGCGCTGGTAAGGAAACCTAGTAGAGAGATCGTTAGCAGTCAAGCCCACAAGAAGGTCAGCGGCCCTACCCAGCAGAACAAAAGCTGCTGATCCAGTGTTGTCATCAACTGTTACCCGAAGTTTGTAACTGCAAAAAACGTGTACAGGAGCGTATGAGGACACGAGAAATAGGCAAAAGGTATGGGGGCAAGAATGAAGAAAGGAATTACAAGTTCTGTGTTTGTTGAGGCACCAAACGACGGTGGTCATCACACCATTTGTCAACACCATCATAATCTATGGCTGCTTTGGAACAAAGCGCACAACCCAAGTAGTACCACTGCATAGAAGAATCAACCGAAACGATCCGACCAGAGCAATGGTAACGCGTAGACTAAAAAAAAAGTAAACGGAAGAAATGATTAGACGGACAAACAAATGAAGTGAAAGGAACAAAAGCAGGTAAGTTGGAGAGCAAAAGGGGAAAAAACATACATCGGCAACAGGTGGAAAACACAAAGCAAGCAGTTGTGACACAGTCTTCGTACATTCAGCTTCGAAGGCCGCTGCCTCAGTAGGAGTTGCAAACCTCGGAGGGTAATATTGACATGTATTAGTGCTGGCAAAGAACCTAACGGAAGCGAAAGCAAGGAACGCAACAAATTAGCAGTAACAAAAAAGACAGCTGATGATGCGAAGGGAAAAACAAATATGAGGAGGATAAGAAAAGACATACACAGATTGGACCAGGTGAGCCATTTCAGAAACAGGGTTGAGAACACAACGTGTGCCTGGAGTACTGGTCAAAGAGTAACCTCCTACAAAAGGGGTGAAGGTAATAAGGAAAGGAGGAAGGGAAATGAAACGGAGAACAGTGCAGCGGTAAGGTACATGCAGACCTTTCGTAGCGCCAGTGACTCGCAGTGAGCAAACAGCAAGCATGACTGGCCCAGAACGACCAAGGACAGCCAGTTCCTGACCATTGAGATTCCGAGCTATATCACTCCACAGACTGATATCAAGAAACATGTGACTGGGCAAAAAAACAGCGAAAGTAAGTAACAAATGTAGCACAGTCGATAAAGCAGTGGTGTGCATGTGTAACATACTTTTCATTCTGAAGCACCAAATCACTCCGCACAGTGGTACCGAATGAAGTAACAGTGCTAGAAACGCCTGTGATGCTAACAACAGCGCCAACGACATCTGACAGAGGCACAAGCAAGAGAAGAGAGGAAAGGGTGGTAAGCAGTACAGTGCAGAACGGACAGCAAGAGACGTAAAGAATACAGGACAAGACCTGTCAGATAGACCGATGAACGTATGCGGGAATGAAGCGAGCTGAACGGGGTAAATTCGAACGCATCTGGCCAGAATGAAGGTGACGAACGGGTCACGTCTTCGAACTGTGTAGCAGCAGAGAGGACGATGGTCAACTTATGAGAGCAAGAACGATACGAAGGGGCCGGTGGCTTGACGCGGAAGTTGCTCACGAAATAAACGCTACCCAACTGCAGAAGCGGAGAGAAATGGCGCGTGAGTTCCGAAGGAGCCGTGCCCTGAATCAAAGTACCCTGGCCAGAAAAGAAACGAACATCAGAGGGCTGTAAAAAGAAGGGAGGCGCAAGATTGCATGGCAAAATAAAGAAGAAAGCAGCGCTGACCTCCTCATCATTCCACAGAGTGCAGTAGTTGAAGATTAATGTAGGATTCTTCAGCCCATAAGACCCCCACGCATGAAGGAGGCGCAGCTTCAGAAGAGTCTGAAGGCCATCGGAGTCGCTGAGGTCAAGAAGCAATTTATGGGTCACCATGGAAGAGCAATAGAAGAAAGCAAGCGAGCAAGCAAGATAGAAGAGGGAAAGTCTGTGAGGAGCATAAATGAAAGGTAGCAAAGCAAAAGAAGACTTTTGTGGGGAAAGGAACAGATGAGGAAGCGCCAGACCTGTCATTTCTCAGGGGAAAGGTGAGGAGTTCCGAAAACCGATAAGTTGCAGAGAGAAGAGAAGTCGCTGGCGAAGCAACCCAGGCTAAAAGCAGAGAGGAAAGAGAGAGAAAGCAATGATTACAGACGAGAACGCAGTAAAAATGTGTCAAAGAAAAACAGTGTTAAGACGTGACTCTATGAAACAGTAAACTTGTAACTTGTTCTTTTAAAGAGATAATTATTATTATTTTTTTGATAAGGATGAAAATTTTATTAAAAGAAAATGAAAAGGGTTCACAGACCCAAAACAGAACAAAGAGTAAAAGAATGGAAGCACAAGCGGTGCAACCCAATCCTATGGCTATGTCAAGAACCAGTTGATCCCAATAACTCGAGTTGTTGGGAGAGGTTCAATCGTGTATCATATACCACAACACTTACACGCCCTCTCAAACGAAAGCCACTCACAAGGGCTTGAAGTTTGCACAGAATACCATGTGCTTAACAAATGGGGTTTACCGGGAATCGAACACAAAACCTCTCGGTCACAGAAGGCTCTGATACCATGTCAAGAACCAGTTGATCCCAATAACTCGAGTTGTTGGGAGAGGTTCAATCGTGTATCATATACCACAACACTAACAGGCTAGAGGTGTTTCCACTCCCGTCGATAGGATTCGATTTCTCCCTCCGGGTAAACTAGATGAACGCCATCATCCCTGACCACCCAGTAAATGGTACGACAGCACAAGTCACTGTCCGACTGTTGATATGCGTCGAAGGAAAGACGTTTATCTTCCACTCCCAATTTGCACCAAAACAGTGTCGACGAACCCGCATAGAAATCCCAGTGCAAATCAGAGCCTACATCCACGATGTGAGATCCGATATCGTCGTCTTTGGATCGACAATGCACTATCAGCTTCTTAGCGCTCATCTCATTTTTCACAGAAACCGGATTCTGGATCGAGGGACATGCCAGAATTATCAAAGCCACGACGACGACCACCACCGCCGGTTGTAAGTTTGAGGGGATTAGATGCAGCCTCCACATCATCCTGATATCAATGTGATGAAGAAGCAGGTTGTAGGAATGAATTATTTTAATAGTGCAATGATGTGTAGAAGTAGCACGACTCTAGGGGGGCAGAGAGTCTTTCTGGCTCTGTCTCTCCTGTATACATTATATGATTCCTTCGCCCATCTTATTTGTTTTTGTTTGAGATATATGTACTATATTCAGGCTTTCGGCAAAATCGTCTGAGATAAAAATATGCTGCAAATCCACCCAAATTAATCCGCAAAAGAAAGAAAGAAGAATGTATCAATTTCTCATAAAAATACTACCAGGGGCCCATAAATCCACCCAAATTAATCCGTAACTTTTTTAACTTCAAACCATCGAATCTATAACCTATAGCTTTACTTAGCTGAACTAAAATCCTAAAATTAAAATTTTCATTCAATTTCGATAAAAATATCTTCTCAATACTTTTCTTATAATTTCTTTTCAATTTTGAATAATATATTCTCAAAGTTATGGTTATGGAGGACAATTGCAAGGTTTAATTTGTACCAGAGACTGAAATCTATATCATATGCTCCCTTCCTTCTACGATTCGAAAAACTGGGTGCACTTTAGTGGCGAGAAACCCTAGTGGGCCAATTTTTGTCATATCCGTCGGCGCTTTGATTCAAACCTGAGCGAATCAGATGTGGTGAAGGGGAAGATCGACCTGATTCATGCGTCAAACATCGAACACGTTATCCTTCTGTGCAAAGAAATTTAAATTCGAATTAAAACGAAGAACATAAAAATTTATTAAGAAAATTAAGAAAAATAAAATATCTTTAATTTCCAATTCTTAAATCTGAACTTTTTTAGCTCATTCAAATAATAATATGGATGGAGCTCTCATCGCAAGGACAACTACCTAAATGGGATTGGCTGCTTCACGTACGTCTGCATGCATGAGGTTCACATGTAAGTTCGATCGAGTGTTAGAATTTATCCACGTTCATATGCCATATCGTTCAATACAAGTTGCCCTTGATTTATGTCAGTAAAAGTATAATCTTCTTTTTCTTTTCTTGGAAAATATAATTTGCTAGTCCAAATCTTTTAACTTATTAGTTAAGCCTTTTGAAATATATTGGGTTATTGCTTGATATAATACTAGGTTCGCATTTTCCCAACAACTTAAATTACTAAATAACGCAGAAGACCGATATATGTGGAGTAGAGCCGTAAATGGCACAGCAAAAGATAAATAGCATAGGAGATGACGAATAAGCGTGGATAGCATAGGGTTTGGTCTAGATGTGGTATAATGAGAAACATCTACCACATCCTAAGTTCGAACTTTTAAGACCAATCATCAACGAAAGAAGAAGAAAAAAGTATGGATTAAGGCTATAGGTGTTTCCACTCCCGTCGATAAGATTTTGTTTCTCCATCATCCGGGTCAACTAGATGAACACCATCATCCCTGACCTTCCAGTAAATGCGACCACAGCACAAGTCTCTGTCCGACTGTTGATATGCGTCGAAGCAAAGATGTTTATCTTCCACCGCCAAGTTGCACCAAAACTGTGTCCCAATCTCCGCAAGGAAATCCCAGTGCAAATCCAGGCCTACATCCACGACGTGCCTCCCAATATCGTCGTCTTTGGATTGACAGTGCACTATCAGCTTCTTATCGCTCATCTCGTTTTTCACAGAGACCGCGCTCTGGATCGTGGGACGTGCCAGAATTATCAACGCCGCGACGACAACCACCGCCGGCAGTCGAAATTTTGAGGGGATTGGCTGCTGCCTCCACATCTTTCTCTTTGTGCGTTATTGCTTTCCTCTTCCTATAGTTTTTTGCTGTTTTTTCTTCTTCTCCGCCTTTTAATAGTGCAATGATGTGTAGAATCAGCGCGGCTCGGAGAGTCTTCTGTAGCTATGGCTCTCTCCTTCGTCTCTCCTACTGTTCATCATGATTTCTTCGCCCTTCTGATTTTTGTGTTTGTTGAGATGTGATGTTGCCGGCGGCCCCATTTATACCATTTCATGTTTAAGGGAACAATTCATTCGCGCGCTTGGATGTAGTAATTATTATTGCTCCAAAAATTGAAGCAAAAATTTATGTTGAACTAGACCCGGCAATCGGGCCGCGGGTTGGATAATTTTGAAGTAGGGAATCTCGGGTTATAGGTTATTACGGGTTGGGATCATGTTGGGTTGGTTGATTTCGGTGTTAAATATTGACCCAATTCATCGGGTCTCATATCATTTCGAGTTATGGGCGTTCTCGGAAAAAATATTAAACATGTTTCATAAAATTTCAAAGAACGCAATTTTTTTTTTACGTTTTTATGGCATTAGTTTACCTAACACATGTCAATTAACAATTACATCTATATATACTAATATTACATAAGTGAAGAAGTATAAGAAAAAATTACTAGAACGAATAGAATTAGCTAAAAATAAAACAACTTCAAGAAAATATTTGTCGGTATGGAGATGACAGGTGGAGCTTGTGAAAAGAGAAAAGACACAAAATTTCAATATAACGGAGTTTGGAAGGCAAGATGTAGAGTGACCATATGGATATGTTTTTAATTTTGGGAATAGTCAATGTCACACCAATGATATGCATAAAATATGAGTACTCCTTCCGTTACTACTTGATCTTCCACTACGGATTGTTGAAATCAATCACCGGGGTACCGGTTTCCCAACCTCGGCACGAATTTGTCGCCCTCAGTATTATTTAACTTAAAATAGTAGAATTGCTTTTAAGCTAGTCATAGAAAACTCCATATTTTAATTTCTTCCAATATTTTAAACTCATAAAATACAAACAAAAAGGTAGATGATTCATTCATTTTTTTTAGGGGGAAATGGGGAAAATAAAAATATGAAACAGTAAATGCATAAAAAAAATCAGTTAGATAGATGTGGATGAGAGGTTAGTCTAGCTTCATTATTCTTGTTCTTTGGGATATACGTATAATTAAATATATAATTCCTCGATTTAACTCTACTAGAAATTAAACTCACTTGTATATAGTACTACAATCAATTCTATTAATATTAATTGGAGTTTTCCGAAAACGATCAACATTCAATTTTTACATATGCTCAAATGGACGATGACTGACAATATAGATCATTAGTCATAATTTTAAATCTAAACATCGATTAATCAATTAGAGTTTTGTTGCGCTTAGGAGCTATAGCAAATTACAATTTGCCTCTCATACGTATCATTATATTATATATGACCGTTGAGAAGATATATTGAAAGTAGTTTTGACCAATACGATGATTGATAAACTATATTTTTTTTTATAACGACGATTAATATTAAACGAAAGAAAACTGTACAACAGCGACAACGAGATCACAAGGCTTGATCTCTAGGGTACGAAGTCTAACCAAGCAAAACAAAAAACAAAAGCAAACAGAGCTTAGAAACGCAGAGCAATGAACCAATATGCTCCGCCTCGTCAAGAAGAGGAACAGGGACCCAGGACCAAGCAAAAACCCACAGCCCACTGAAAAGATCAGCACAGTACAGCTAGATAGTTCCACCTTTGAGAGAACATGGGTACCTGTTAGCTAGATAGTTCCAAAGAGTTGAAACTTCCATTATTTTTATATATACACACGGTACAGTTGCTATGTCACACTAATGATATGCATATATAATATAAGTCCGCCACTCAAAGTGCTTCTAATACTTGATCTTCCACTCTGGATCATTGAAATCAATCACGGCTTGGATAGCGGTTTTCCAAAGTCATCGCGAATTTGTCTCCCTCAGTAAAAAAAATTTAAAATTGTAGAATTTTGTTTAAGCCATTCATAGAAAACTCCCGATTTTAATTTCTTCCAATATCTTAAACTCATAAAATACAAACAAAAGGTAGATGATTCTTTTTTTTTTTTTTTTTCTTTTGAGAGGGAAATAGGGGAGATGAAGAAGTTAACCGAAAGAAAACTCATGAATGGCAAATATTTTAGTTAGTGAATTCCATGCTCCCTATTTTCTTTCCCAAATTTGAGTAGAACCGTCACTTAAAGTTTGTGACTGAATGTCACGCTAGAAAAACATATCTGACATAGCCTCATATAATTAACATGCATATCCGTCCGTCAAACTCATATTTATCATCATCCTTCACGTCTATTTCCTCTTCATTCACATTGCTACATTTTTTTATTTATTCAAAGGACTAGAAAGGGAAAATGGTCATTACAAATCCGCTTTGTGAAGGTTGTGAGGGCATGACTCATTTCAGTCATTTGGTCATTTACTAATCCTCTCGAAATGCTTATTATTAATTTGGTCGTTTACTAATCCGCATACTAATTTAATGCATCAACATGTACTAATGGGCCTTTGAAAGTTTGTTAATGGGCCCAAATGGTATATGGTGATTATAAAGAGTGGAAATGAAAGTCGCAATCACAGTTCCCGAACACTCCTAGCCCAGTTAACCCAGTGAATTCCCTCGTTGATTGAGTATTGACTGGTATGGATTAAAAGAAAATGAATGCATAATCCTTTTTCCAACAATTTGAGATATTAAGATTAAGTGGTTTGTTCATTCACCTGGTATCAGAACATTGAGCTGAGAATTCTCGGTAACAATGGCTTACCACAAGTGATGATATTAATAACCTGTGCAAACCAAAAGTCCATGGTAGGCTTTCATTCGAGCTATAGGTGGTGGTGCCACTCCCGTCGATGAGATTCTACTTCGACGCCGTCCGAATCCATGAGATGAAGCCCATCGTCCCTTACCATCCAGTGAATATCACGACAGCATATATCTCCCTTCAGCCCATCGTACGCATCGAAAGAATGGCGCCGATCCTCCACCGCCAGCTTGCACCAAAACAGCGTAGCGTCGAGCGGGACGAACACCCAGCGCAGCTCAGAGCCTACTTCCACCACGTGGGCTCCCAAATCGTCGTCTTTGGACCGACAATGCACGATCAGCTTCCTATCGCTCAGCATGTTTACGACGGAAACCGACCTCGGTTGAAACATCTGGACTGTGGGACGTGCCGCCGCCGCAATCATCAAGGCAGCTGCAACGACGACCATCGCCGGACGTAGTTTTGAGTGGACCAGCAGCTGCATCGACATGTTGGTGTTCAATTCTTTTGAAGGGTATGTCCTTTATTTTCTCTCTCTGTGTATTGTGTATATCTTGTTTCCTTCCTTTAGTTTTTGGCTGTATTTATAGTGCAAATAACGCCGTCGAAGCAACACGGCTATGGCGGGGTCAAAAGTAGGGCTGGCTATTTGGTCCGGGTTTTTTGGTTCTACCTGAAACTGGACTGTATAATTCGGACCGAGATCGGACCGGGACCAGATAGTAAACAATCCAATCCAAATTTTGAGCTTAGATTTGAGGTAAAAAAATCGTTAGGGACCGGATCGAAAATTGGATAAAGACCAGATAAGAGAGTTCAACACCCAAAACTTAAGGGTAATTTGCATATACGGTCACGAACCTTTACACTTAGTACAAAACTTAACCAACTTCTCACCCTTTCAGGCCTTAGGTCACCCAAATCCCCACAAGCTCAATATAAAATCAAGATCAAATGGGGACCGGATCAAGTCAAGACCGGACCGGATCAAAATTGGACTGTATCCAATCCAATCTTTGGTCCTTATATTTTCAAAAAGACCGAACTGGACCGGATCAATTTGGGCCAATTTAACCGGACCAAACCGTATAGCCACCCTAGTCAAAATGGTCTTCTTCGCTCTCCACGTTCAAAACGTGCATATGAGAGCTCAGTAGAAGAGTCTTCTGGACCTCTCTGTCTCTCCTGTGTGTAATGATTCCTTCGCCCATCTTATTTGTATCGTGTGAGATAATGATAATGATAATGATAATAATAATAATAATATCTAAATATTTTTTATACAGAAAACTTGTCGATTCTTTTCGATATGAATCAAGGTAAAAAAAAAGGGAAACAATTCCTTCCCTTGGAAGAATATATCGATAGTTGCCCTACGGAAGGATTTATCGGTTTACTTTAGGGTTGAAAAATGAAAAATATGGTTTTATGAACGTGAATAAATGATTAGATACCTCACTAAATGAAATTATGTGTATTTGTAATATTTTATACCATTACGCACTTAAAAATATGTACATCCAAAACTCCTTGTCCAAAACTAATAATTCAGCTAATAATCTGATGATAATAATAGTGTCATTCTAAGGCAACCTAGCTTCAATGAGCTGGCTCCTACCTGCTTCACGTCTGCATGCATGGCTTCGAGCACGGGCTTCAGCGTTGGGCTATGGCTGGGAACTACAACACCAAGGCCCAACTGCTAATCCCTTGTGGGCCTCAAACACTTCCAGGATCCCGGAGATTTGATGTGTATATAGTGATACCAAATCCACCCATCCACTAAATTTCCAATTAACCCAATTTATTTAAATCAAATTTATTAGACTGAAATCCAATCAGATAGGTGAATTAATAGATAGTTGAATAATTATATTTAAGTACTTATATATATTAAGTACTTATATTTTATATTTTTAATTGTTAGACCACATATTATGAGAGATTTAGGTAACTTCATTCTACCACTGTTATTTAGATTATGAATACATTATTTAAAATTTATGAATGGGTAGTTAATTTCTAAGTATTAGTTTAACAAACGTATTACATAAATCTTCTGTAATAATTAAGATATTGCATAAAAAAAATTATCGAGATATCTACACCTGAACTATTTTGTAAATCATTTGATCATTTGGGTGTTGGCCTTTTTGAGTGCCTTAGTCTTAGAATGACACCTTCAAGAAAAAAGAAAAGAAAAAAAAGAGCCGACGAGACAGGTCGGAATACACAACATAACTGAATAAAAAGACATACAACATGCCAAAGGTCACATAGCCTGGTGGTAAGGGAGGAGGAATGGTGACCATAACGTCCCAGGTTCGATCCTCACCGCCACCATGGTGTTCCCGGAGGCATCCCGCTATCACCCGGACCGCCGGCGGAGGTCCCGGGGTTTAGCCTGACTACGGCATCACAAAATGTGGTGACCGTGGAGGGTGTTCCTCGTTATAAAAAAAAAAAAAAAAACACATACAACATGAGCAGACAAAAACACGTACAACAACAACAACCCTGTTGCTGTTATTAATTAGCTCGCGAGATCGACCCTCTTATTATTATTGCTTTGAATCAATTCTTAATCCAGTTTCCCCCACGACATGGTAGGCAATGTTTCTACTATACCGTACTGGTTCTGCACGTAAACTCCATCTTCCTCGACGAACCAAAAGTAATGATAGTTGTAAATTTTGGCCTTCTTACCTCTATAAGCGTCGAAAGAAAGAACCCCATAATCAGTGGCGTTCAGATCGCACCAAAACAGCGTTTCCGACCAACCCGGGTTGTTTCTGAAACTCCAAGAAATGCTGTCGCCGACGGCAATGTCATGTCTTCCGATATCGTCGTCTTTGGATTGACAGATCGCCGTTACCTCGCTGGTCGGCAAACTATTCTCGATGTAAACTGATCCTTTGGTCGAGATCGTGGGACGTGCGGCCATAACCAACAACGCCGCCGCCAAAACCACGCCCACTCGTAATTTATTGGAGATTACCAGCTTCCTCATCGTCTTCGTGAATTTGGTAGATGGAGGATATGAACCGTTTTTTGTTTTTGTTTTTGTGGGTTTATAGTATTTGTTTGTGAAGGGAAGATGGGCAGAAGAACTCCGGCTCTGACTCTCCTGAATCAATTTTCTAAATGTTATATGGGTTTTGATTTCTTCGCCATCGGTGGAATGGAATTGTTCTTCTACGGCGGCTGCCGCTGTGGGTCTTAAGTGGCAAGTATATACCTTTGCCGGTCTATACCTTTTCTGAGGCATTACTATAAGTGGCAAGTATGGTTCTTGTGAAAAGAGAGACAGAAAATTTTAATATAATGGAGTTTGGAAGGCAAGATGCAGGGTGATAACCTGATGGATATATTTTTTATTTTGGGTATCAATAAAAAGTACAACTAATATTTTAAATGAACAAAATGTTAATCAACTAGTGTATGCATTCCTCTTATAGAGGCCAGTTACATAACTGTTGTCTACTAATCGAGACTAACACAATATATACCTCAATGTATAGTGGCTACGTCACATCAATGATATGCAGAATATAAGATTGCCACTCGAAGTCCTTTTGATACTTTATCTTCCACTCCGGATCGTTTTCAAATCAAACATGAAGGAGCGGTTTCCGAAACTCAGCACTCATTATGATTGAATTTAAATTGCTAGAATTGTTTTTAAGTCAGTCATAGATAACTCCCTATTTTAATTTCTTCCAATATCGTAAACTCATAAAATACAAACAAGGTAGATGATTCTTTTCTTTTTTTCTTCGACAAAAATCTATGCTTGCTGGATCGAGATCGAGCGAAGCCCACTCGCAATTTTGTGGAGATTATCAGCTTACTCTTCATCGTGTATGAATTTGGTAGATGGAGATATGAATCCGATTGTTTCGTTTTATTTATTTATTTATATATACTTTTCGTGGGTACTTTTACTATATATCCTCCCTTTTCTGGTTTTATAATTTATAGTGCCCGGAAAGATGAGCAGAAGACCTCCGACTCTTACTCTCCTTAATCGATTTACTAAAATTGTATGATTTTGATTTCTTCGCCGTCGATCGCCGGTCAAATGGGATTGTTCTTCTATGACGGCGGCTGTCATTGTGCGATAATACGTACTTACAACTTACTAACACAATTACACAAATGACAAATACAGTACATTAAACTTATGAAGTCATAGTGATTTCTTATTCAACAATTAAACAAACGTATCATATAAGTCTTTTGTACTTACTAAGACAATACGTAAAACTTATGAAGGTATTTTGTTCAAAAAAGTTTGTGAATTATTTGATTTTCACTAAATTATTAAATAAGCAAATAATATTTAAAATATAATTAATTTTATCACTACGAAGCGCTGTTAAAAAAAATTAGTGATAATAAAATGGGTAATTGAGTCTAATTAGTGGAAAGACACAGTCTAATTTGTTGAAGAAAAGTCAAAATAAGAAAAATATTGATAGATACTTTAAGAAATTGGTATAAAATGGACAAAATGCTTCGTCTCTCCTAGTAATCATTGCAATGGGGCGGAATGGGAGGGTACCACGATACTCATGCCGCGCTCCATACTATCACGGATCAAGTAATACACGCCCCATTTTTAGATCAAGTCGGATGATACCGAACAGAGCGGATTCAAAATTTCATTCCTAGTCTCTCCTTTGCTGGTTGTAAAAAGTTCATTTGAGTGCTGGCCTTTAATACTGCCTTAATCTTAGAACGACACCTCCAAAAAATGAGACACGTATTAACGAAACATTATAGAAAACTCAGATATTGATTCATGATAGTTGATAAGCTCTGTAAAAAAGAGGTCGCGAGACAGGTCGGATATACACAACATAACTGGTAAAAAGACATACAACATGAGCAGACAAAAAACACAACAACAACAACAACAACAACAACAACGACCCTGTTATCAATTAGCTCGCGAGATCGACCTGTCTTCTTCGCTTGAATCAATTCTCAAAGTCAGTTTCCCCACGACTTGGTAGGCAATGGTTCTACTATACCGTACTGGTTCCGCACATGAACTCCATCTTCCTCGACGAACCAAACGTAATGATAGTAGAGAACTCCGGCCTCATGACCTTTATAAGCGTCGAAAGAAAGAACCCCGTAATCCGTGGCGTTCAGATCGCACCAAAACAGCGTTTCCGACCAACCGTTGTCACCGAAACCCCAAGAAATGCTGTCGCCGACGGCGATGTCGTGTCTTCCGATGTCGTCGTCTCTTGATTGACACCGAGCCGTCACCTCGCTGGTCGGCAAACTATTCTCGATGTAAACTGATGCATCGGTCGAAGAGATCGAGGGACGTGCGGCCATAACCAACAACGCCGCTGCCAAAACCACGCCCGCTCGTAATTTTGTGGAGATTACCATTGATTTTTTGGTAGATGAAGGGGATATGAATCCTTTTGTTTTTTGTCTGTTTTTTTTATAGTGTCCGAAGATGAGCAGAAGACCTCCGGCGCTTACTCAATTTATTATGTTTTCTTCGCCGTCGACGGTGGAATGGGATTGTTCTTTTTACGGCGGCTGCCAATGCCAATGTGGGTCTCGTGCGGCAAGTATATACTGTTGCCGGTCTATACCTTTTGTGAGGCATTACTATAATCGGTAAATTTGGGAAAGAAAATGCATCTCAACTTTCGAGATAATAAATCACGAGGTACAAGAAACATACGGTACAAGGAAAACCATTGTAGTGGTCATGGTTATCGGTTGAGGTGGCAATTAGTATTCAAATTCATAAATTCAATTAAATTCATTCATTAAAATATCTAAGTAAATCCAATTCATATCACTTTTATTCATTTGATTCACATTCAATTGAATAGTGGATTCAAGATTGATTCATCGATTCAAATGATAAATTTTAGTTTAGTAACTAAAATTGTGTTTTACATTTTTTAACAAAAATATTATTGTAAACATTATGTTTTGGTACCTTAAATTTTGTCATCATGACCTTTTAGTAACTACACTTTTCGAAGTTTATATAATGGTCCAAGGTTTGGATGTCATTTGGATAAAGAAATGGATCAATTCACCAATCTATGAATCCAATTCATTTGCCACCTTTAGTTACCAGCCCTATAACTCCCTCTGAATCTTTCCACTCGCTTAGAGGGGATTGTCATTGGGGATCTAAGCAGGCTCTGTATCTATTTTACTGCTAGGTCTGTGTAATTTATTCAGATTTAGTTTTTTTTAGATCTTATATATAGCTTTTTTACACGTTTCCACGATTAACAAAAAGTCAATTTATTAGGTTAAAATTTGCACAAGTTAACCATACCTTGTAGTTATACGGATTAATAAGATTGGAGGTTGTGACAATTTGAAAAAGAGACTTCCCAGTCAAAGCAGACCTTGATGTAATGTCAAGAACTAGTTGGTTTTGAGTACCTCGAGTTGGTAAGACGCACCCCATTACATGACAACCAAACCATTAGTTTGAACTTTGCACGGATGGACCATATATTGAGGTCGGACAATCTATTAATGCTAAGGCTCGCAATCAATGTAGTCGAATCATGCTTTAAAGATTAAAATCTTATAATTTTACTTTTCTACATCACCAAAACGCTTAACCTTCCATGTAAAAATTTCAGTGTATAAACTCGGGAGAAATCCGCCAGAGATGCGGTGGAAGGGCACAAAAGCAATTAAAATCGCGCTTTCAAAGAGTATATGTTCTTATTAGTCAAAACAACCATTGGTGCCACGTTAAAAACTAGTTTACCCCAATAATTCAAGTATATAGAAAGGATTCCATATTGTATCGTCTAGTATCATTGCATTACAGTATGTGTTAATATATGTGGGTAGAGGTGGCAATTGGATTGGATTCGTGGATTCGATTGGTGGATCGATGGATCAAATGGATTGGATCTAATGGATTGGTGGATTCATGGATTGGATCAAATGGATTGGTGGATTGATCCATGAATCCAAATGACATCAAAGGCTTGGACCAAAATGTAAAATTTGAAAAGTTTTGGTACTAAAATGTCATAACGAAAAAATTTAGGTACCAAAATGTAATTTTCCAATGATATTTTTCGTATAAAAATATAAATTTTAGGTACCAAAATGTAAAATATAAAAAATATAGGTACCAAATCATAATTTGCCATTTGGATCATTGGATTGATCCATGAATCCATCAATCCAATTGGATTTGGATCAAATGGATTGGATTTAAATGGATTGGATTAGGTGGATAATTTGGTGGATGGATTGAATTGGATTTATGGATTTGGATTCTAATTGCCACCTCTATATGTGGGGTTACTACGACACTGCCAAAGTAATACTCAATCGAGAGATGAAACCTCCTGGGCTGAGTATTCTTAATTAGGGTTCCCTTTCTTCACAAGAGATGAAATACTCTTTTAACATTACAGGAAATTTTGATATGATTATGAAAGTTGAAAAGTTTCAGAAACTACGGCGTACGCAGATAATGGATCTCCTTGACGGAAGCCTTAAGAAAACATTATAGAAAACCTAGTTGTCATTATGATAGTTGTCAGTTTCGAAAAAGGGGCCGAGACAGCTCGATCGGATACACAACATAACTGCAGGAAAATAAAAAATAAAAACATACAACATGATGAGCACGTACAAAATAACAAGGGTTAATACCTTATTCTGGTCCGAACTATGATCATATAATCAACTTTGGCCAGTGGTTTCAGAAATTAACATCCTGGCCTGAACTTTGCAGCATACAGACTCATTTGGCCGGGAGCATGATTTGACCGTTTGTTTGGACGGTCAACACTGTTGACCGTTAGTCAACTGTCCAGGTCACCCCATATCAGCACCAAAGAAATAAAAAAATCAATTTTTAATTTTCTTTTATTATTTTCTTTACCTAATTAAAAAAATCAAAACAAAACAAAATTATTTTCGGCCACCCACCACCTTATCCCCTCGCCTCTTTCCTTCTTCTAGCAAAACCAAAAAAATCCCTAACCCTAACCATTCTTCTTCTCCAAAGCAGACACCGACTCCCCTAAGCCGTCAAGCTCCGATGTTCCACAACGAATCAATCAATCTTCGTCATTGACCTTCGCCAACCCTATCCCACGCCCAACCATCGTCGCCGTCGCCGTCTCCCCAATTGCGGCCGACGACATCTCCATCTGACAAACCCTCACGACGCCGATCAACCTCTCGGGCATCTCCTCCTCCTCCTGTGCCTCCACCAGGAACCCATATCAATCGCCATGCTCGTCACGCACCCCAGCTCCAGATGCAGAATCGCGGTGGTGATTGCCGAGATCGCGATATCAACATCGATCTCCAAATAGTTCAGGCCACTGTGGTAATTGCAGGTGAGCGCCTTCCGCAGCAGGCACGCTGTGATTCCCGACCGTCTTCTTCACCACCCAGGGTCCCTTCACGATGCGATTCACAACCGTCTTCTTCACCTGCTGGTTCCGCTACTCGTCATCGTCGTTGACGAATTTGTGCAACAGACTCCCCGCTGGTTCCGAGCTTTCCTCAACTAGGTCGGCCTCTCGGCTGTCTCCAGGCGTGATTTCGCCGGCGGGAGGCTGGACATCAAATACGAGGAAGCCAGAGCAGAGTCCGAGGCAAGGATTCGAGAAGCCATGTTCTTCCAGATTGCCTCCGATGGCTGGAAGAAGAAATCGAGCTATAACGCCTCTTCAGTGGACCCCAATATGGGTAGAGGAATTTGGGGGAGGTAAGGAATCAAAATGATTTTGAGAGAGGTTGATGAAATGGAAAATGGCAAAGATGATCTGTAGAGGCGGAGGGAGAATGATTTTTGTGGAGGAAGAAAGAAGAACAGAGGAGTGAATTGACAGATGAGTGGGGCGGATGAGAGATGGTGATTTCTTTCATTAATGACAGTTTTCTTTTATTGTTATTAATGGTAGTTGATAGTTTGAGTTTTATTCATCTATTTAATATTTTATTAATTTTTAATGTCTACATGGCATCCACATAAGCAAAATAGGCTGATTCACTAACGGTCAACATTATTGACCGTCTAATTTGACGGAAATTAACGAATCGGGCCAATTGAGTCTATATGTTGTATAGTTCGGGCCAGGATGTTAATTTCTGAAACCACGGGCCAAAGTTGATTATATGGTCATAGTTCGGGCCAAAATAAGGTATTAACTCAAATAACAAAGGCCCATTTATCAATTAGCTCGCAAGATCGATCGAACTCCTTTGTCACTTTGATCAGTTTCCCCACTTCTTGGTTGGCGAAGGATCTACCACACCGATCAGGTTCCCCACATGAACTCCATCTTTCTCGACGAACCAATGGAGATGATAGTCGTAAAATTCGGCGTCGTTACCTCTGTAAGCGTCGAAAGAAAGAATCCCATAATCAGTGGCGTTCAGATCGCACCAGAACAGCGTTTCGTACGTAAAGACGTCTCCGAAACTCCAAGCAATGCTGTCGCCGACGGCAATGTCGTGTCTACCGATGTCGTTGTCTTTGGATTGACAGCGCGCCGTTACCGCGCTGGTCGGCAATCTATTTCCGATGGAAACTGATGCCTTCTTCGAGATCGAGGGACGTGCGGCCATAACCAACAAAACCGCCGCCAAAACCACGCCCGCTCGTAATTTGTTGGAGATTAATAATAGCTTACTCATCTTCTTCGTGAATTTGGTAGATGGATCGGAGGATATGAAGTATGAACCCTTTTGTTTTTGTGGGTTTATATATAGTAGTATCTGTTTGTGATGGAAAGATGGGGAGAAGAACTCCGACTCTGACTCTCGGAAATCAATTTTGTAAAGTTGATGTGGGTTTGATTTCTTCGCCGTCGGTGGAATGGGATTGTTCTTCCTACGGCGGCTGCCGCCGTGGGTCTCATGTGGCAAGTATATACTGTTGCCGGTCTATACCTTTCGCGAGGCATTACTATAACCGGTAAAGTTGAGAGTTTTGTACCTTATTCTTTCTCATATTTTAATTGTTTTATTTAATAAGTCGTTATTGATTCTCTTATGGATATACGAGATGAAGGTTGGCGATTACTAGAATGTTGTCGTCGTACTGTCTAGACTCTAGACCACGATAATAAATACAGTATAGGAATGGCAATGAGTCGGGTTGGGACGGGTTATGCCTAATCCAAATTTATGGATTTATCTACCAAAAAACTCAGGGTAAAATCCATTGAATTTGGAAAATTCAAACCCAACCCAATCCACGAATTGCTGTGTATCCGCGGATTCATTGGTACTCATGGATTCATGTCCAAAGATGCCATTACACTAGTTTTCACTACTATTATCTACTACATACACACTAACCCACAAATCATTGATACAAATTGTTCAATATTAAAGATAAACATCCACAAACAGTATGATTAATTAAACGTGTGAGAAATTAGTTTAGAAATTACAGTTAGTTAGTTAATGGTTACGTAGGTCGTGGGGGTATGGACTTGGGTGCGGGTATTCGCGGGTTAGATGTTGATTTAGGAGACCATCTTGTACTAGGACTCCTCTCTAGCCTAGCCGTACTCTACATGGATACGGTTTACGTAAGGTTATAGTCCTATATATATTGTAATAAGCTGTACACCAGAACTTAAGAAAGCTCATAATATTAAAACCTGAGAGGGAGATCCTCTCCGTGGACTAGTGTCTAATTGACGATACCACGTTAAAAAACTCCTTGTCTCCTTTATTTTTCTGCTATTCGTTTTGTTAAATTGACATGGTATCAGAGCCTCACGACTAGGGTTCTTGGGGCTTTGCTTCGTCGCGGACTATTATTCTGGGTCGCTGCGTTTTTGGCTTCTCGTTACGTTTCTTGATCGTGACTTCTCGCCGCCTTGGTTGCTGCATTGTTCTTGTGGCGTGATTATTATTATTGGCTGCCTTTGAGGATTATTGTTGGCCGCCTTTGTTCCTCAATTGGGGGCTCGTGTTTGTGCTGGTTCTTTTTTGGCCCTTTGTTTGCTGCTCATCATCATGGATCCTGCTAAAGCTGATCAGCTGGCTATCAAGTTCGACGGCAAGAATTTTGTGTTATGGGAATTTCACTTCCGCAACTTTGTTGAAGGCCGCCGACTGATCGAGATTTTGACGGGTGATGCTCCTCGTCCTTTGGCGACTGCTGATGCTAAAGAGCGTGCCGATTGGACGGCGGGGAATGCCCAAATTATTACCTGGCTGTTGGCGACGGTTGATCCTCTCACAGCTCTTACTCTTCGCCGGTTTTCCACTGCTGCCGAGATGTGGAATCATCTTCGCGTCATTCACTCTCAGAAGGACGCGTCCCGTCAATATCAACTTGAAACTGAATTGGCTAATCTTTCTCAAGGTGACAGGGATATTCGGACATACTATCATACCTGTATTAATCTTTGGACAGAGCATGATCTTCTTACCGCCTCGTTGCTCACTGGCGCGGCCTCTGCTGAGTTGGTTGCTGAACGCACGCGCTCTCGCTTGATGCAGTTTCTCATGCGTCTTCGTCCGGAGTTCGAGTCTCTCCGCGCTTCCCTCCTCCACCGCAATGTGACCAGTATCGATGTTGCCGTGGCTGAACTTGTCCGCGAAGAGACTCGGCTCAAATGTCAATCTCAGCTGGATTCCGCTTCCTCTTCCTCAGATGCGGCGTTTGCTGTTGGACGTGGTGGTTCCTCCGGTCGTGGTGCTTCCTCCGGCCGTCCTCAATTCCAGCGAGCAGACTACAGTACTTTGACCTGCCACTTTTGTAATGAGGTTGGTCATATTCAACCTCATTGCAAGAAGCGTAATATTTGTTCCTATTGCAAGAAATCGGGGCATGTACTCTTCGATTGTCCGACTCTTGCTCGTCGGGGACAGTCTGCTCGTCGTCCTTCTTCTGGGCGTGATGGTGCTGGTTTTGCTGTTGAGGCTGCAGGGTCTCCTTCCTCTCCGGCTGCCTCCTCTTCGTCCACTGGTCAATCATCTTCTGGTTTCACTTCAGCCGATATTCGCCGCTTGGTGCAGGAGGCTTTACAGGAAGCTCTTCCTCTTGCATTGACTTCCGCCTTTGCTACTGGGGCTGCGCCAGGTAATGCTTCTCGCTGGTTACTCGACTCTGCTGCCTTTAATCATATGTCACCCTCTCGCCAACATTTTGGTTCGTTACATTCTACTCCTGATCTTCATCTTCAAGTTGCTAATGGGGATCGTCTACCGGTTCTGGGTTCTGGAACAGTTTCTACTGGTGCTATAACTTTACCTGATACATTATATGTTCCTCGGCTGGTTCCCAATTTAGTCTCTGTGGGGCAATTGACTGATGATGGGTGTGATGTCTCCTTTAATACCAATGGGTGTGTTGTGCAGGACCAGAAAACCGGGAGGGTGATCGGGAAAGGACATAAGCAGGGTCGTGTGTTTGTTTTGGATGCCTACGAGAAGAACTTCCCGGCCGCATCTGTCGAGCTGTCCAGTAGTAGTGCTAGGCTGTTTTCTTCCTGTAGTGACACTAGTTGTTATGATGTTTCGGTTAGACCTTTGGATTTTTCTGTTCAGACTTCTCGATGGGATTTATGGCATTGTCGGTTAGGCCATCCTCATTATGCTCGGTTACTCTATATGTTTCGGAATAATATTTTACCAGACAAAGTTTCTCATCCTCCAGATTCTTCTTCTTCTTGTGTGAGCTGCATTGAGGCTAAAGCTCATCAATCTACTTTTGGGCCGAGTGATACTACTTATGATGAACCTTTTTCTTTGGTTCATACTGATCTTTGGGGCCCATCGCCGGTCACGTCTCGTCTGGGTTATCGATATTTCGCATTATTTATTGATCACACTACCCGATATACGTGGGTCTACTTCTTGCATCAGAAATCGGAATTGATCACTGTTGCTCAAGAGTTTATTCGTATGGTGCAAACCCAGTTTAACAAAACGATCAAGGTTATTCGCTCGGACACTGGTGGTGAGTTTAATTCTAAACCATTATTGGAATTTTACAAAACTCAGGGCATTCTTTCTCAGCTTTCATGTCCTGGGGTTTCCCAACAGAATGGGGTAGTCGAAAGGAAGAATCGACACGTGTTGGAGCTAACCCGTGCACTACTATTTCATGCCCTGGTACCGAGTCTCTTTTGGGCCGAGGCAGTCCACACAGTGGTGCACCTAATTAATCGTCAACCAACCACAGTTTTGGAGCACAAGTCCCCGTATGAATGCTTGTACCAAAAGCGACCGGATTATTCCACTTTGCGTGTGTTTGGATGTGTTTGTTTTGTTCTTTTACAAAAAAAAGAGCGACATAAGCTTCAACCAAAGACGGCGAAGTGTGTTTTTCTTGGGTACAGTGATCGTCATAAAGGGTATTTGTGCTATGACCCAGTTGCACGTCGTATGCGGGTGTCATGTAATGTGATGTTTCTCGAGCAGGTGAACTACTACAGTACTAATAAAGAAGAAGCATCTCGTGCATTAGACTTCCTCACCACCTTGCCATTTTTTGATCCTGTTGCCGATCCTCTACCTCTTCCAAATCAGGGAGGGAATGATGGTAATTTGGAAAACTCACCTCCTTCGACTCCGCCTATTATGTCACCAGCCACGTCTAATTCGGCGACTATTGGCAGCTCCAGCTCATCATCATTATCTTCTCCTGGGTTGTCTCCTAGTGGGGACTCTTCCTCATTAAATGGTACGCATTCTTCTTCAAGCCCCAACTCTTCCTCTGCCACTACTTCCACCGACAATTCCGAAAATTCTGCTTCCCTTGATGTTCCACAGCAGCCCGAGCAACAAGAGCTGCCTGCACTTCGAAAGTCAACCCGCTCCAATATAGGTCAAGTCCCGATTCGCTTTCATGATTATGTAGGTTTCTCTTCTGAACCTATTGCTATTCCTTCTACTTATGATGAAGCGAAGAAGGACCCGAAGTGGAATGCTGCAATGAATGATGAAATGCATGCCTTAGACGAGAATCAGACGTGGGATGTTGTTATACGTACTCCAGATATGTCTGTTATTGGGTGTCGATGGGTGTATACTATCAAGATGCATCCAGATGGCACCATTGAACGTCATAAAGCTAGACTGGTAGCTCAAGGTTTTCGTCAAGAGTATGGCATTGATTATGAGGAGACGTTTGCACCTGTTGTTAAAATGCAGACAGTACGTATTATTTTTGCTGTGGCTTCAATGCAAGGGTGGCCTCTCATTCAACTAGATGTAAAGAATGCTTTCTTACATGGAGACTTGAAGGAAGACATCTACATGGAATGCCCACCTGGGTATGCCGCAGGAGGGAAAGGAATGGTCTGCAAACTCCGACGTTCTCTATATGGTCTCAAGCAAGCTCCCAGAGCTTGGTTTGAGAAATTTCATGGTACCATAATTCAAGCAGGTTTTATACAGAGTAGTAATGATCCTTCTCTTTTTACGCGGCGTACAGTTAATGGCATTGTCATTCTTCTATTATATGTGGATGACATGGTGATTACGGGAAGTGACAGTGAAGGTATTCAGGAACTTACGCAAGTGTTGAAAACTGCCTTTAACCTAAAGGAGCTTGGAGAGGCTTCCTATTTCCTGGGTCTTGAAATTCAACGTTCATCTTCAGGATTGTTTGTTTGCCAGAAGAAGTATATATCTGATCTTTTAAAGTCTACCCAGTTTGACCAGAGTAGGCCGTGCGCCACTCCCATGGAGCAAAATTTGAAGTTGCAACGTGATGAAGGAGATCTTTTAGAGGATCAAACTCAGTACAGAAGTGTGGTGGGTAGCCTCATTTACCTCACTCACACTCGGCCAGATATCTCTTATACGGTACAGATTTTGAGCCAGTTTATGGGGGCGGCTCGAGTACCACATCTTGATGCTGTGCATCGACTCTTGCGATACTTACACTATACGCAGGATGTGGGTTTATTTTTTCCGGTCAAAGGTAGTTTTACAGTTGAAGCCTTTGCTGATGCCGACTATGCAGGTTGTCGTGATACTCGGAAATCGACTTCAGGATGGTGCATCAGGGTTGGACAGTCTTTTGTTTCTTGGCGGTGTAGAAAACAGGATAAAGTATCCAAGTCATCTACGGAAGCCGAGTACAGGTCAATGTCCGAAGCTGGTTCTGAGCTGGTCTGGATACAGCGTGTTCTTTCAGAGATAGGCGTTAATTGTTGCATGCCTATGAGATTATATGGGGATAATACAAGTGCCATACAGATTGCTATCAATCCAGTTCTGCATGAGCGTACTAAGCATATTGAAGTGCATATTCATTACATCCGACAGTTAGTTGCAGAAGGGTTGATTCGTCTAAGCTACTTGACTACAGAAGATCAGACAGCAGACTTACTTACTAAGGCTGTAGCATCTAGTAGGCACTGGTATCTCTCTTCCAAATTGATGTTGCGCACCCAACATCAATTTGAGGGAGGGTGTTGATTTAGGAGACCATCTTGTACTAGGACTCCTCTCTAGCCTAGCCGTACTCTACATGGATACGGTTTACGTAAGGTTATAGTCCTATATATATTGTAATAAGCTGTACACCAGAACTTAAGAAAGCTCATAATATTAAAACCTGAGAGGGAGATCCTCTCCGTGGACTAGTGTCTAATTGACGATACCACGTTAAAAAAACTCCTTGTCTCCTTTATTTTTCTGCTATTCGTTTTGTTAAATTGACATTAGAAACCCGAACCCGTCCCACAATCAGTCGAAGCGGAATTTATCCGCGTTGACCGGATTGGTTCCTGTCCTATTAAAGGAAACTGAAAAGTGCACCGAAATTTAACAAACAACAAAGGTTTTTTTTTTTCTGTTGAAGAACAACAAAGGAATTGCAAGTCTAAGTCAAAAGCGGAGAAGGGGTTTTTTCCTATTTAAGCCTTGTGAGGGTCCTATAAATTTAGGCTTTCTCATCAAATATCTTCCCATGAGTTAGCATTCGGGTCGATCGAAAAGATGACAGGAGGCCGCAATTGGTCCCAAATACCGGGGGACGTTCTACCTCTGATAGCCACAAAATTAAAAGCCTGCAAAGATCACGTCCGTCTCCAAGCCGTTTGCAAGCCATGGAGACACTTCTTCAGCCGAGCATGATGAATGTGTGGGTGGCTTGCTCCCGAGGACGGTGGGGTTCGTGGTTTTCAAGCTGAATGAGGACGTGCTCGACTGGGAGAAAGTGGAGAGCATAGGGGAATACGCTTTGTTCTTGGGGATCGAGTCGGGGCCGCCGGTTTTCGTTTCGCCGGATGATTATCCCGGGTGTAGAGTGAATTGCATCTATTTCACGGATGATGAACGTGAGTTTCACAAGGATGATTGTCATGGAGGCTTGTTTACACCTAAAAAATACTAGTGTACCACATTGATTACTTACAATGCACTAACTGCCTTTATAAGGCCAGATCATTAATAACAATTAGTGTTATTTGAACTGGGCCTCATGATACTAGTTTTTAAGCCCAAATCACTAAGTCTCCAAGAAGGAGCTAGTCTCATCGCGAGTTGGGTAGCCCGACGTGGTCGTGAGATCTAGACCACGTTGGCATCAAATCTAGAGCCCGACGTGGTCGTGAGATCTAGACCATGTCGGCATCAAATCTAGAGCTCTACGTGGTCATGAGATCTAGACCACTTTGGCTTCAAACTTAGAGCCCGACGTCGTCGTGAAATCTAGACTGCGTCGGCATCAACTTTAGAGCTCGACGTGGTCGCGAGATCTAGACCATCAAATTTAGAGCCCGGCGTGGTCATGAGATCTAGACCATGTCGGCATCAAATTTAGAGCTCGACGTGGTCGCGAGATCTAGACCATCAAATTTAGAGCCCGGCGTGGTCATGAGATCTAGACCATGTCGGCATCAAATTTTGAGCCCGACGTGGTTATGAGATCTAGACCACGTTGGCTTCAAACTTAGAGCTCTACGTGGTCATGAGATTCATGAGATCTAGACCACGTTGGCGTCAAACTTAGAGCTCTACGCGGTCGCAAGATCTAGGCCACATCGTGAGACCAAGCCCAAGATCCGAGCTAACAAGTTGGAAGTAAGAAGGCAAGTCATGTGGGAGAGGCAAGTAACAAGACGACAGTTTCAGGATGAAGAGCAGGCGGTTAACGGAGAAACTGCCGAGTATCCCACGTGCAATGACACGTCAGCCACGTCCGAGAAAGAAGGAGAGCAGTTCCTTTTGGAAGTTATTCTAAGACAGTTTCTACGACGGTTATCATCTCAAGGGCTATAAATAGGAGGAGGAGTCGACAGAGGAGGAGGTCGCCAAATTCACACCAGACAAAACAATGTCAAATTTTATCCCTTTATCCTTTCGTCTTCAGTTTTAGTCGTAGTCGTAGATCTGGAGCTCTCACTGAACCTCCATAGGAGTAGGAGTAAATTAATGTAGATCTGTCTCGAGAGTCGTGTAAACATCGAACACCCTCGTTCGAACTGTGTTTGAAGAGGTGTGAACCGTGTCTTAGTGATCGTTGTCCAAAGAAGTCAAGGTGCATTCAATTCGTTTCAACGCAAGTTTTCTCGCCGGAGAACAAATTTGGCACACCTGGTGGGACACTTGTGTTTGATTTGATGGCTCCAAGACAGAGACAACAAGAAGGTGATCTCTCACCTGGGCTTGTGAAGAAGCACGTGGCTAAATTTGAATTTGGCCAAGAGATGAAAGATGTTGCCGTAAACAATGGCATGGTGGAGACTTCGTCACCGGCGGCACCAAGTGTTGATATAACCACCAACATCATGTTACTTCACAAGATAATGGAGGAAGACCGCAAGATGATGGCGGAGAACCGTCAAGCCTTGGAGGAAAACTACAAGATGATGATGGAGAACCATCAAGCCTTGGAGGAGAACCGCATGTTGAGGGCGGAGAACGTCCGAGCCATGGAGGAACATCGTCATTCCTTGGAGGGATGCCTAGTCAGCCTTGATCGTGGTACCCAACAAGTAAGCCTCCGCCTAGAATCTCTCACTTCTCATCTAGATAATCGTGTAAATCAACTTATAGAGTTGGTTAACAAAAATAATGACGATTTCAATGATTTGAAAAACCTTTTGATAAAACAAGTGGTTCAATCAAGAGATTTGCCACTAGATGGTACAAACTCTTCTACTAATGACCAGAGTGGCCAACTATGGCAGAAGAGCTTGTCACCTCCAGTGGCAAGCAAACCACTCCCTCAATGTGAGAGTTGTGGTGAGAGGTCCACCTCCACTCTAAACACTAGTCATGGGGTCTTGCATGTACAAGGTGATGTTCAACCACTCGTTCTCGAGACAAGATCAGATGAGACACTTGTCAATGGACGAGATGGTGAAGATCCATTAAACGTGGAACAAGTACCACCACATGCTTGCCCACCCCCAAAGTCACCCCTATTGAGTGGACAAAGAGGCGATTCTGATGGACTCAACACACTTAGAGCTCAGCAAGGGGGGCATGAAAGTCTAACTTCCCACAAGTTGACGCCGAGATGTCCATCTAGGGGGCATGTGGTGTCTAAGAGGTCACATCAATCACAAGCAACACATGCTTGTGCTAAACATATTAATTTGGCTAAGTCTGGAAAGGGGGGCATGCCTCCAACCACTTGCAGTAGACATGGGAGCATATCTAACAAGTCACGACGTGAGAAAGCCATAAAAAGTTATTGTAGATTTGAAAATTTGGCTAAGTATGGACAAGACATGTCCAAGAAGCCATATGAAGTGCAAGTCACACATGTTTGCCATAACCATGCTAATTTGACTAAGTCTGGACAAGGGAGCATTTCACCTACCATGAAGAATGGAGTAGAGAGCATCTCCAAGAAGACACAAGAAGTCAAACCCCCACACGGATTTTGTAAGCGTGAGATTATGGATAAGGGTGGATTGGGGGGCAAGTCCATGTCAATGAATAGTAAGTACTCGACACCAACCACAAAGAGTGGACATGGGGGCATGTATAAGAAGTCACCATACACACCAGCCAAACATGGTTGCACCAAGAATCAATGGTGGTTGAGTGCTAAGTGTAGGGGCCAACAAGGTTTAGATGTTGAAAGACGAAGACAAGGAAGCTACACGAGTGGTTGTCGACTTGTCAAGTCTAGACTTGGTCCCCAACATTGTGAGGAGATTAAGCATGTATCAAGTGGGAGGAAATCAAGGCAGAATAATAATTATGATAGCCTTGACATCTCAAGTAAGATGGCCCAAGCAAAGAAGCATGAGACCTCATGCAAGGCCACCAAGACTAGACATGCTGACCATGTACCACCCATTACTAAGCTAGAAAATTCAAAGTTAATGTATGAAGATTTATCTCCCATGGAGGAAAAGAGTCATGTGGTCTATGGATGGCATGTCTGGTTTGATCCATGGACTTGGCAATGGGTTTACACCTTCGGTACATTGATTGTTGCCAAAGGCTATGGAGAGCAGTGACATTTGTCACTTCTTGCCATATAAAATAAATAAATTTATATAATGTACTTATTATATATTAGTTATAAAAAAATATTGTAGCCAAACGTGGCTAAAAGAAAAGATAGAAGGAAAATATCAAAGTGAAAATCTTGAGTTGGAGTTGTTAGACTTCGACATGAAGATCTTGCCACCAAGTCGTTGTAATGGCTTGACATGACGAGCCATACATCAGGCCATGCCATGCCATCTTATCTTGTCCCGAGTAGTCACGGCCTGGGGGGCATGATGGCTTGAAACGTGGTAGTAGAGGAGTGGTGACCAGAATGTCTCTACCAACATAAAAATGAACATTAGTTTGTCTAAGGCAAAAAAGTAGACGACTTGACTTGTCGCGAGGAAGCTGTCTAGCCTTGTGACGAGGTGAGATGAGCCAATCTATGCCAAACTAGCTGCGAAAAATTCTAAGTTATTCTCTCAACCATGTGGCAAAGTACGAAATGTCAATGAGGGTGTAGGTGATAAAGTGAGGTTGGTGTCTCGTTGAATGCATTAGGTGGCTTGACCATTAAAAGCCAAAATTTGGCTAAGGCATGGGACAAGTCATTGACGTCGAGTTCTATCCGGCCATGTTGGCATGATCATTAAAAGCCAAAATTTGGCTAAGGCATGGAACAAGTTTGGGCGTCAATTTCCATCTCGCCATGTTGGCTTGACGGGAAAAGCCAATATTTGGCTAAGGCATGGAACAAGTTTTTACGTCAAGTTCCATCTCGCCATGTTGGCTTGACGCGAAAAACCAAAATTTGCCTAAGGCATGGGACAAGTTATGACCAGTGTTCCATCTGGACGTGTTGGCCTAATTATTGAAAGTCAAAATTTTGGCGAAGTAAAATTGGTGTGTTGATAAGCCAACACGTTACTTGGCTAGCTTGGTGGTGTTCAACTACTTAGTCCATAATTCTTATGCACTAAGTAGTTGGGGGGCATTTGTTTACACCTAAAAAATACTAGTGTACCACATTGATTACTTACAATGCACTAACTGCCTTTATAAGGCCAGATCATTAATAACAATTAGTGTTATTTGAACTGGGCCTCATGATACTAGTTTTTAAGCCCAAATCACTAAGTCTCCAAGAAGGAGCTAGTCTCATCGCGAGTTGGGTAGCCCGACGTGGTCGTGAGATCTAGACCACGTTGGCATCAAATCTAGAGCCCGACGTGGTCGTGAGATCTAGACCATGTCGGCATCAAATCTAGAGCTCTACGTGGTCATGAGATCTAGACCACTTTGGCTTCAAACTTAGAGCCTGACGTGGTCGTGAAATCTAGACTGCGTCGGCATCAACTTTAGAGCTCGACGTGGTCGCGAGATCTAGACCATCAAATTTAGAGCCCGGCGTGGTCATGAGATCTAGACCATGTCGGCATCAAATTTAGAGCTCGACGTGGTCGCGAGATCTAGACCATCAAATTTAGAGCCCGGCGTGGTCATGAGATCTAGACCATGTCGGCATCAAATTTTGAGCCCGACGTGGTTATGAGATCTAGACCACGTTGGCTTCAAACTTAGAGCTCTACGTGGTCATGAGATTCATGAGATCTAGACCACGTTGGCGTCAAACTTAGAGCTCTACGCGGTCGCGAGATCTAGGCCACATCGTGAGACCAAGCCCAAGATCCGAGCTAACAAGTTGGAAGTAAGAAGGCAAGTCATGTGGGAGAGGCAAGTAACAAGACGACAGTTTCAGGATGAAGAGCAGGCGGTTAACGGAGAAACTGCCGAGTATCCCACGTGCAATGACACGTCAGCCACGTCCGAGAAAGAAGGAGAGCAGTTCCTTTTGGAAGTTATTCTAAGACAGTTTCTACGACGGTTATCATCTCAAGGGCTATAAATAGGAGGAGGAGTCGACAGAGGAGGAGGTCGCCAAATTCACACCAGACAACACAATGTCAAATTTTATCCCTTTATCCTTTCGTCTTCAGTTTTAGTCGTAGTCGTAGATCTGGAGCTCTCACTGAACCTCCATAGGAGTAGGAGTAAATTAATGTAGATCTGTCTCGAGAGTCGTGTAAACATCGAACACCCTCGTTCGAACTGTGTTTGAAGAGGTGTGAACCGTGTCGTAGTGATCGTTGTCCAAAGAAGTCAAGGTGCATTCAATTCGTTTCAACGCAAGTTTTCTCGCCGAAGAACAAGGCTACGACATTGGCGTGTTTGCCACCCTTATTAAAGATGACACTATTCCATTTATATAGACGTTACTATTTATAGGAACTCCATTGAAGTTAGCCTTACAAACGCGAAACAAGCTTTTGACTTCTCCATAGTCACAGTTACAATTAGTCAACTAACACGAAGTCCAATGCTTCTAGGTGAGACATGTATTGTTCCACTTTGATTAGCCATGTATATGTCCAACAATCCCACCTAACTTTCACTCTTCATATGTTTTATTCATTCATTAGAATATGCATTTACAATGCACCCACTAGTGACTTGTTAGTCAAACCGAGTCCTTGGTCCTCTTCCCCTCTTTCATTCCTAACCTTCGAGGAAATCAGTATTGAATTACATGGCTGTTTCCCTCCACAACAGAACAGAAGAAGAATAAAAGCTTCTATGTATGTCCCTTTTCTCTCAATCAATTTCATTCCTTATCCTCCTCTCCATCCCACTATGTCCACAAACACATTACTCCGGCGAAACCTCTCCCTAGCTCTGCCTCCAACTTCTCCTCTCCCCCCACCACCTCCACCGCCGCCACGAGCCCCTCTGCTCTCGAGCTACGACGTCTTCCTCAGCTTCAGAGGGGAAGACGTCAGAGGGAAGTTCGTCGACCACCTCTACGCCAGGCTCCAGGGCCTGAAGGTCAACGCCTTCATGGACGAGAAGAAGCTCGCGAGAGGGGAGGTCATCGAGAAGTCGATACTGACTGCAATCGAGAGGTCGAGATTCTCCGTGGTCGTTTTTTCCCTCAGGTACGCCGACTCGGAGTGGTGTCTAGATGAGCTGGTGAAGATAGTGAGGTGCGCGCAGAACAAGGGACACGTGGCGATGCCCGTGTTCTTCCACGTGTCACCGGACGACGTGGCGGGCCAGGCCGGGGTTTATGAGGAGGCATTTGTGAAACATGAGAAGGGGTTTAAGAGGAAGCGGGTTGAGAATTGGAGGAAGGCTTTGATTACCGTGGCTGGGATTTCTGGATGGTGTTTGGGCGAAAATGAGTAAGACAAGTCCACTCTCTTTTTTTTTCCAATTCTATTTTGTCTCTACTTGAGGAGACGGCCATGTGATCTTGGAGAAAATTAAAATATACGGTGGTTAGTGACCCAAGAAATAATTAAGTATGACCTTTGGGTTTAAAATAGATTAAGGTTGTAGTCTAGGGGCCAAATTTATAAATTTAGTCTATGGTATTTGCAAGACCAAGAACTAACTAATTACCACCATTTGGGGATTAAACTAAGACTATCCAACAACTCATCTTTTTTAGGCATTAGTCTATTTAATCACCTAACTATATATATAGAATTTGCACAAAATAATCATTCAAATTGATTTTTTTTTCTTTTCTTTTTCACCTTATACTTGACCATAGCATCAATGATTAATCCTATGACACATTTTGATATGTAGATCAGAGGCAACATTAGTGGAAGAGATAAGCAAGACAATTCAACTCAAGCTGAAGCAGATGGTCGAGAAATCCCAGACCAGGATTGCTTCGATTGCTAGCGTCGTCAACAGAATGAAGTCATCATGGGCCAGATCGCCCACAGTGAAGGAAGTAAACCTGTTCTCCCACCAAATTCTGGAGGACATTGATGTTATAAGAGTGTGCGGATTGGGCGGTTTAGAAAGCACCAAGTCGGCAAAACTCGTCTACGATAATGTACTTGCCCACAGGGAATCACAGCCCTCTGGGCGGTTTCGTTGTGAACCGACCAGGTCGGACCGGAACGACCCGGAGTTAAAATGGAGCCGAAAGATATGGGACGAGGACGGAGACATCAGCGCCGTGAGAACGAGTGGCGGGGACAAGAAGGTCCTGGCCATCGTCGATGACGTCGAGAAGCTGGAGGCACTGCTCCAGCTGGCGGCCAGGCTCGGTTGGTTCGGGTCGGGTAGCCGGGTCGTTGTCTCGGCCGTTGACGAGTCAAAGAAGATTCTTAAAGTGATCCACATTAGCATGGAGGGCCCCACGGGAGGAGCAGCTTGTGGTAATTGTAGTAAGAATTTGGACGTTGCTTGCTTTATGAAAGAGATGGTCAACGGCGGGGAATTGATGACGAGGTTGGTGAAATCGCTGAATAGAGGCGGTTTGCCGGCGGAGATGGTCGTTAAAGTTCGCATCGTGAAGTTCGTGGAGGTTGTGATGGTGGACAACGGGAAGCTGGAAATAGTGACGGCTAATCGTTATCTAAACCGACATCCGGACACTATAGTATCGGTAAAGTAAAAGATAAATTTTATTATTAGATTTGATATTTCTAAGCAATAGCGACCAATGTTATGGTTACTATATCCTTTTAGCAACCTAACCTATGGTCGCAAAAAAGCAATTGAAACTGCCGTCAGCCACCAGTCTATGCTTTTGGTGACCAATTGTTGTAGTAATTAATTCGAACTGCTGACGTTGATATTACTAATTGATATGCAGAGAAGGGAATATTTGGATGATGATTCACCGATCGACGAGGAATGGAGTAATGGCGACGAAGCAGAACTGGAGGGAGTTAGTTGTGGTAGTTCTGATGGAACATTACTGCTGGATGAGAAGATGGAATCGAGGAAGTCGCAGCGACCAAGATTCATGGAGATTTCGTTCCTTATGTTTGCATTTGTGTTTGTTGTATCTGGGCTAGGCCCAAGAAGGCCGCCGGTGCCCGCCGCCGCCGCTCGATATACGATTTCCGACTGGTGCCTCGAGAATTTTCTTAGTAGTGTGTGAGCACGTGAAATTAGTTCAGGGCTTCAGGCTGGTCAACGGATTAATTGAATCTGTGTTTATCAGGTGTTTACAAGTAATTAACACTTGTAAATGCAAAATTTTGCCATTTTTTTCTTGTAGTATCCACTCCAATTTTAATATTGTGGATATAAATACAGATTAAGTATAATAACTTCTCAATGAAATTACTTTTATATCATTTGGTAGGGCTATTACCATGTTTCAAGGATTTGTTAGATATGTATATTAATGATCGGTGGAAAAATATTAATATATTAGGGATTAATCATCTTTATTCCTTTTCATCTAGCACATATATACTTGTCCTAAGTCCTAACTTTAACTTCCCTTTAGATGGACCATTAGTCAACCATACATTTTCTACCAACTCCAAGCAATTGGTGAGACTTATTCCACTTCTCTATACCATATAATCCAAAACCCATCTCACTAGTTATTGAAACAAATGTTTTGGGTGAATGAGATGCAACTTAGAAAAGAAAGGAACCGCTATCAAAAAAAAAAAAAAAAAGAAAGAAAGGAACCACAAAAGAAATCACCTCTTTAGTTTTATTTAACGGATTGTATATCCAAAATGGTCACTAAACCTTGTTTCTGCAACTAGAACCCCTCACTAAATTTCAAAATGTGCCGAAGTTTTAACATTTACATTTTTTTTGCTCGGTCAACATAAATGGTCCTAGCTTGCCCTTAATTCCGTTCAATTTTTTGTTAATTCAAAGTATATATGCATAAATCGGCATTCGAATAAGTCACGTCTCTAACTCGAACACGTGCTCACCGTACCATTTCTTAACAAGGGAGAGGTTAATTTTAAGAGAACGAATGTTAACTGTTAAGTAAGGAAATGAACATAAGCCATCACCACCTTATTGTTTTGAAAATTAGTGGTGATGTTTTTACGATATTAATCACAGTTTGGTGACCATTTTGACTTTTAATCCTTTTATTTAACATTAATTAAACTATACACACACCCCTGCCCTAGCTGGCAGGTCAAACCGTGTCCCTTAGTCCTTCCATGTCTCTCTCACTCGTAAGTCCAAACAACCTTCGAGGAAATTTAAGTCCAGATCTTTCTCATTTAAGTAGATCCATAACATAATACCCTTCTTACAATAAGCTTAGACCAACATTTTCTCACTTTGCTTCCCTTATCTATCTCCCTTTCTCCCAACTATGGCCAAAGATGCATCATCATCTCTCCAGCAGAATCTCTCCATAGGACTGCCCCCAACCACCCCTCCACCACCTCGGCCCCCGCTTCTTTCCCACTACGACGTCTTCCTCAGCTTCAGAGGGGAAGACGTCAGGGGAAAGTTCGTCGACCACCTCTACTCCAGACTCCGAGGCCTGAAGATAAACGTGTTCATGGACAGCAAGACCATGTCGAGAGGGGATGTCATTGAGAAGTCCATCCTCACAGCAATCGAGCGGTCGAGGGTCTTCGTGGTTCTGTTCTCTTCTCGGTATGCAGACTCCATGTGGTGTTTGGATGAGCTGGTGAAGATAACGAGATGCGCGAAAAGGAAAGGACACGTGGCGATGCCCGTTTTCTTCCACGTGTCACCAGATGACGTGGCGGGCCAGACCGGGGTCTACGAGGAGGCGTTCGTGAATCATGAGAAGGGGGGGTTCAAGAAGAAGAGGGTGGAGAATTGGAGGAAGGCCTTGATTGCCGTGGCTGGGATCTCTGGATGGTGTTTCGGCGAAAATGAGTAAGAACACATCAAGTCCACTCTCTTTCAATTTTTCAATTCCATCGGTCTTTCTTTATTCTTTTGTGTTGTTTTCTATTCGGTAGAGCATGTGAATATATAACGTGCGAACTTTTGACTTTGCATTACTATTTGTAGCATCGAAAGCAACGTCAAAAAATTTAATATGCAAGTGGTGTTTGAGATCCAACAACTAATTCAGTACATACATAAATCATAATACATTGGATTCGAAAAACAATTGTCCGATTAATTAGCTATCTTTTGGTATTGGATCGAACGCAAGCAATTCTTGGATAATTAACTACTTTTTGGTGTTCATAATCCTTCTCCATTGAATTTTAATCATAGCATCTAATTCAGACGTTTGTTAGAAATCGTGTGGCACGTATGTATTGAACGGTACGTGGTGAGTTTCAAGATATTGTGCATATATCTTGCAGCTGGAATCACGAGAATTGGAATGATGTTGTAATAGAATTAGTAGCCTATATTGCACACTCAGCTGGATTTTCAATTTGTTTTCAATTTTGCCTAGGAGTGCTGGTTTGGTTTGGTTAACCAAACCAAAATCTTTAGAAAAAAATTGATCTAAAATTTTCTCAAAGTCGAAATCGAACTGGGTTCGGTTTCGGTTAGGAAAAGATGCAAATCGGAATATGTATACCCTTTGTAATATGTTGGTTCGAGTAACGTTCGATTTTGGTTTCTTTTCGGTCTTTTTGGGGTTTAAACCGATACCAAAATCATTAAAATACTATCAGATTCAGAACCCAAAACCAATAAATTCTCATTGTTTCGGTATCGATTTAAACCGAAAAAATCCAACTCAATTTCCCAGCCCTAAATTTGACCAAAGCATCGGAGGTAATATTTATTACGTCGTGAAATTGTATAGGGTAAATTATATTAATGGTGACACATTTTATTACGCAGATCAGAAGCTACCTTAGTGGAAGAGATGAGCAAGACAATCCAACTCAAGCTGAACGAGATCACCGCCGAAGAAGAAGAAGCCCATACCAAAATAACTCCCATAATGGCGACGACGACTCTCAAGGAAAAACACCTCTTCTCCTACCAAAACCTACAAGACATCGCCATCGTCAGGATCTGCGGATTGGGCGGCCTAGAAAGCACCAAGTCAGCAAAACTCGTGTACGACAATGTGCTCGCCCGCAGGGAATCACAACTCCCATCCACCACCAATCACAAAAACGACAAGACATTTCGACTCAAACCAACCCGGTCGGACCAGCAGGACCACCCGGAGCTGAAATGGACCCGGAAAGTATGGGACAACGACGGAGGAGACATCATCACCGCCGTGCGAACGAATCACACCGCCATCGGCGGGTACAAAAAGGTCCTGGCACTCGTCGACGACGTCGAGAAGCTAGAGTCGCTCCTCCGTTTCGCTGCGGTGATGGGTTGGTTGGGTTCGGGCAGCCGGATCGTCCTCTCGACCGTGGATGTTTCCAAGAAGATTCTCAAAGTGATCCACATCTACATGGAGGGTCCCACAGGAGGAGAAAATGGTAATTGGGCTAATAATAATAATAATAATAAGTATTTGGACGTTGCTTGCTTTATGAAGGAGATGGTCAACGGCGGGGATCTTATGAAGAGGGTGGATAAATGTCTAGCCAACGGCGGTTTGCCGGCGGAGATCGACGTCAAGGTTCGTGTCGAGAGGTTCGACAACGTTGGGATGGTGGAGAACGGGAAGCTGGAGGTAGCGGCGACGGCGACGGCGTCAGATGATGAAGAAGACGGTGAAGATGGAACATTGCTGGATGGGGAGATGTGGAAGAAGAAGAGTAGTACTTCAAAGGGTAAACAACCGAAAGTAATGCAGGTTTCGATCCTTGTGTTTGCTGTTGTTTTCATTGTATCGAGAGTAGGCCCAAGAAGCCCAGTAGTCGCTTGATACATCCGGTTACCAAACCAACCCGGGCCACCAAGCTAAGCATTCCTAAATATGGACTAGCTGGCCCATGAAATTGGGTCTTTTGTGTGAACGAGCCCAAGAAATTTTATTTTTTTCGCCGGATACTTAGGAGAGAGGTTTTTCAAAGCAGAGCACTTCCATTATGCTATATAGTATTGGTGTTTTAATGTACAACTTGAAGTTGTACCATAACGTTAAATGTATAAGTTTAGGTTGTATCATAAATGAATTTGTACTATTATGTTATGATACAACTTTACAACTTAAAGTTATACCATCACATAAAGGTACAAGTTCAAGTTATATCATAAAAGAATTTGTACAAAAAGTATAGGTACAATATAAAATTGTACCATAACGTTAAATGTACAATTTCAAATTGTACCATAAAGGCAAAAACCTATAGCACCAATGCTATATAGCATTGTAAAATTCCTCTTTCAAGTATACTGTTCTTAAGATTGCAATCCCAACCTCATTAAAACGCAATCAATGTTCAAGGAAGTGACAAGGTTGAAGTGTAATCTCCTCCTACTACAATTATCAGATCTAATTTCGTAACTCTTCGATAAGGGAAATATTTTGTACCGAAACTTATAGTACGGTTATGAGACGGGATAGGTCAGATCCATTCTCATATATTAGAAGAAACTGAAATATTCATTTTTTTATGACAAAAAGTAAAGGGAAAACACTTGAGGAATGAAAATAGTGATAACAAAATGAGTAATTGAATTTGAACAAATAAAAGATCAAATTTTGCACCTATTTAAAATTTCATTATGTGAAAATATTATTTAAAATATTCAAAATTGGAGAAATATAAATACATGTCAAGGAAAATTGAGATAGTACAAGTTAAGAATGCATCTGAAGTAGTAACTCATTTCTCACCCCACGCTGCTGCGGTTCGGACAATACTCTTTCCAACACGGGTCAAATCGAGTAATACCCAGCGCGCGGAGATTTCAAAATGCCATCCTAAGAGGCACCAACTATTTTAATGACCATGTGATTATAATGTACAAATGCAATCGTTTAACATCGTGTTTGTATAGCCTAGAAATCCAAGTTAAAATTCAGTTCCATATATAGTAGTTGCAGATTTGCAGTACCACTCATATCGATCCACTTGATAAAAGAAAAATCTTATGTAAAAAAGCACCTTGTCGATTGTTTCATTATTTAGTGCAATCTGATGATTTTTTAAGGTTAAAGCATGCACCTTGCTGATTGTTCCACTTCATTCGCTACTTTTAATCTCGGTGCTCATACTTTCTTCTGTCCGCCATCCATTTACCCACTCCCACTCCCACTAGCCTCCCTCTTTTTCATAAATGTGCTTCACACCGTAATAACCACAACCAGCTGAAACAACCATGAAGCTATTCCTCGTGCTCCTCAATTGCTTCTTGCTCACGGTAGGTCAAGTCGGCGGCCCGCTCCTCGCCAGAACCTACTTCCTCCACGGCGGCAAACGGCGATGGCTCTCCGCCTGGATCCTCACGTGCGGCTTCCCCATCATGCTCCTCCCTCTCGCAGTCTCTTACTACTCCCTCGCCGCGAAATCCAAAACGACACAATCCACCGGCCGTTTCACTCTCACGAGATGGCTTTTCGCCACGAGCGCCGTCCTCGGCACACTCCTCGGGCTCGACAGCTACCTCTACTCCTTCGGCACATCGTACCTCCCCGTCTCGGTCTCGTCCCTTTTGGGATCCACGCAGCTCGCCTTCACGGCCGTGTTCGCCTTCTTGATCGTGAAGCAGAAGTTCACACCTTACACCGTAAACGCCGTCGTTTTGATGACGTTCGGCTCGGCTGTGCTAGGGTTTCACATGGACGGCGGTGTGGTTCCGAGAGGGGAGTCGGTTGAGAGATACGCGCTGGGCTTCTTCATGACGGTTGCCGCGGCGGCGCTGCATGGCTTCTTGATGACGGCGCTGGAGTATGTTCATAGAAAGGCTGGGGTTCCTCTGACGTTTGACTTGGTCATGCAGGTTCAGTTCGTTATCTCGATGTTCGCCGCCGTTTTCTGCACCGTCCCCATGATCATCAACCGTGACTTCCAGGTAATTTGTAGTACTGCGCGACATCGATGACCGACTGATTCTTAACATGGTCGCGAAAAATTAAGGTTTTTTTTTTTGCCTTTTGCGAAAGTGGTTGCGATAGCTTTATTTTGTCGACTTGCCAATTACTATTTTGGTTGTTAAGTATTCGTAACGAGGCCAATTCTGCAACCAAAATATTTTGGTTGCAAAAGGTATTTATAACCAATTTAAGACCTTTAGGGACCAATTTATTAGTTGCAAAAAGCCTTCTTTCTTGTAGTGGTGTTTCATAAGAGAATTGCGTCGATCTTTCTGGTTTTCAGGTTAAAACCTGGCCGGACCATTTTCAATCCAATCCAATCACGATTGAGACCGTTTTCAATCTAATTTAATTTTCGGTTGTAAATAGTTATTGATAACCAAATTAAGACCTTTAGGGACCAAATTATTAGTTGCAAAAAGCCTTCTTTCTTGTAGTGGTGTTTCGTAAGAGAATTGCGTCGATCTTTCTGATTTTCAGGTTAAAACCTGATCGGACAATTTTCAATCCAATCCAATCACGATTGAGACCGTTTTCAATCTAATTCAATTTTCGGTTGTAAATTGATAACCAAATTAAGACCTTTAGGGACCAAATTATTAGTTGCAAAAAGCCTTCTTTCTTGTAGTGGTGTTTCGTAAGAGAATTGCGTCGATCTTTCTGATTTTCAGGTTAAAACCTGATCGGACCATTTTCAATCCAATCACGATTGAGACCGTTTTCAATCTAATTCAATTTTCGGTGGTAAATTCGGCATTTTTTCCTCGCAGGCTATGGCTAAAGAGGCGGTAGAGTTCGATCTCGGAGAAACCAAGTACTACATGACAATTCTGTTGGCGGCGGTGGCGCTCCAGCTCATGATTATAGGATCCATTGGGTTGGTTTTCAGCTCATCTTCCCTTTTCTCGGGGCTGGTAACGTCTTTTCTAGTCCCGACCCAACAGGTTTTCGCCGTAATTTTTCTGCGGGAAGGGTTCGACGCCGAGAAAGGGATGGCGCTGGCGATGTGCCTTTGGGGGTTCGCTTCTCATTTGTATGGCGAACATAAGGCGGCGGCAACCTCGGACAACAAGCAACCAACACCGAGGAATCACGGTGATCAAGAAGATTCTCCTGCTGACGTGTAACCAAATGTTGTCGCCATTACTATAAAGTTGTTCTCTAAGACATGATGCACCTTCTAATGCTCACGCGCAATAGGTTATGTGGCGGGGGGAAAAACTATTGCACACTTCTATTTTAGAGCTTAATGTAGAAGAAGAACAATTGGATTCCATCGAGCACCGAGAAAACAAGAAGTGATTTGATGGGATTCCTTCGAGTGCGCCCATTAGTCAGCACCCATTTATGTTCAACTAAGAAGAAAAGGATGGTGGAATTGCCAATTGGAGATTATATATTTGTTTATATGAAAAAAGAGAAATAACTGTTATGTTTCCATGGATTCTATGAAGCTAAAATTTGTCTTTCAATGTCCTTTGAGTTTCATAGACAACTTAGTGCTTTCCATCTCAGGCATCCCTACCACATCATTGAGTTTTAGCATGAGATCTCCTTATCACGCTTAGTGGAATTCACTGCCGATCCTCAATTCGAACCCATGAGTCATGTCTGTCAAACAATCTATCACATGGTGGCAAATAAATTGGATTTGTGTATTTTTTTTAAAATTGAATGGATGAATTAGTTGATTTATGGATCCAAAGTGGCAGCTAAATATTGGATCAATGTGAAAATTTTGAAAATTTTAAATATCAAATGTCAGAATAAAAAATATCAGGTATCAAAATGTAAGTTGGCAATGCTATTATTGTATCAAACTATCAATGGTAAAAAAAAATGAAAGGATTAAACTGTAAATTTATCAACAATGTATGAATCCACTCATTCAATTGGATTTAGAATTAATGGATAGGATTAGTTGAATTTTTTTAATGAACTAATAGAATTGGATTCAAATTGTTACCTCTAATCACATGACATTACCATTCGTAATAACTGATCCATTATTCCCACTATGATGACTTACCACTCGTAATGACCCTACTAGACCATTTAGTTCCACCTCTAGACTCAACTAATCGGGGATGCTAAATGTTTAAGTGGCGACCTCCACATATGGATCAGACCAAATCATGAAAATCGGAACATTTAATAATATAAGAAATTCTAGAATTAAAGAAGTTATCATCTGTACATTTAATTTAGTACTAGTAAGGAAACCCGCGCTCCGCGGCGGGGAGATCGTATTGGAAAATTTTGGAGTTTGCTTTAGAAATTAACATATTTGTGTATCCATGAGTAGTTGAGTAGAGAACATGCGATTTAAGAAAAAAGGATAATTTGTAAATCTATAAACTTTGCACTGGAAATAAACATTAAGCACATAATATTATTATGTATTGCAAAGCGGGTGTTGCCATACTAAAGCAGCAGTACATATTGGTCGCTGTCAAATTGATTAATTGGGAAAATACAGTTTAGATATTGTATTGTTTTGCATTGAATGTGATGTAAAAGAGTGTCAGTTGGTGATGGTGCTGAAAGTTATGTAAATGCTTGTTGAAAATGGTGGAGATGTTGACATTTCCCCCTTGAAATTGCAGTATAAAAGGAGTGCTAATTAAGGAGCCAGAAGGGTTGAAAAGCAGGATCACATGTTATGCAAGCACCCACAAAAGTAGTGGCAGTATGGTAGATAGGTGACGGCAAGAGTCTTGCCTGTTCACATTTGTTGTCGGACTGACGCAGTAGAAGTTTTTTTACCCCTGATAATTTTTGCTATTATTGCCTTTTTTTCCTAGGTAGATCTAGAGAAGGTGGAACAGGGTGTCTCCTCTTCTCTAGGTAGACTCGCTCGCGTTGCTTCGCGTAACAATGATAGCAAAAAAGGCATATCATGCAAACCTGACGGCGAAATGAATGGAAAATGATAAAAGGAACATTTGAGGCTCTTAATCAAGCAAATCATAATACACTGGTTGGACAGAATTGCAGCACCTGAAGCACACACCTTATTTGACCGACTACAATTTTGGCTAGTGGACAGTAACTCTGGATTTATGAGTTAGAACGAAGTGAAAAACATACTGACATTACCAATCGATATTCAAAAAAGAACATGCATGTAGCTATCCTCAACAACTCCCTTGACAATCACCTATTACACGTTTCAAACAACATTGGATACACTAATATATAGAAACCAAGAATTCTAAGAGAGTGAAATGGACGAACCCATCCGTAATAGATTGAACTCCAACGGGTGCGAATTAAATTTCCTAGAAAGCAATTGCAAAATTTAGTTAGAAATCCATCACAAAATGTTGCAAGAACAATAAATTCCCACTAAAAGTCAGTCAAATGGACCGATCAAACATCATATGTATGCCATACATAGACATAAATGGATAGCAGAGGGCAACTTCCATGGAGCCAACAGTTGGCCGCAAAAAAACTGATTGAAACAACTATAGCAATTCAACTTACAGAATGAGTAGCAGTAACAATCATAAACCTGTCTTTATATGCAAGGCAATATCTTAATAATCAAAAAAAAGTTCAGTTTCACAAAACCAACACGGTTTGGCTCTAGGACCAAGTTATAAAAACACACCTTACAGTTTATAAACGGTAATTAAAATTCAACATATGCACCATCACCACCACGTTTCACTGCCACTTCCCATTAAAGCGAAAACCAAATGGAAATTGATCTGTAAACCAACATTGGTAGGCAGAGATTAAAACTAATCGAAACCCAAATAAAAGCGCACAGGCGCACATCATTCCTTAAGAGTCGAAAACGATAAACTGGAACAACTACTAAAGATCCAACAAAACCAAACATTTCCTCACTCAACCTTTCATATGCCAAATAAATACCTCTAGGATCTTAGAAATTCAATCATTGAGGGCTGCTCTATATTTAAAATCAAACCTCAAGTAACCTAGAGGGAAGGTTTAGGCAACAGTTGAGAGAGTTAAGATCTGAATTGAGCAGCAAGAAAGCACCAAATCTGACGCGAGAAAAACAAAATGTAAAACCCTAACCGAAACAAAACCACCTGAGTTTGTCGATTAAGAGAGGATGAGCGGAGTCCTTTTTTTTTCTTTTTCGATTCCAATAGAGAGAGAGAGGCTTCCGTGTCCTAATACTGTCATCGACCCCGTTGATTCCAATACCCCTTGTATTGCAATAAAAGCATCTACCAACTTCATCTCTGTATAGGCCCTCAACATTCCTTCCCGTGTCACTCTTGATTCCATAGACGACTTCGTTTCTGCACTGGTGTTGTCAACGATGCCTCATGTTAGGATAATTAACTAATTTTAAAATCAATCATTTAGACTATGTAAAGAAATTATAATAGAGGTCTGGGAATTGTAGAACATGTCAGTAACAAAGTTCAGAGTTACAGGAAACCAGAAATGATCTCCCATATGCAACGCTCTACCATTTGAAATACATCTTAGTGCAAGTATTCAGTTTTGTTTATTTGTATCCTACCGTAGAACATTAACAAAAGTGCAGCATACAATTAATTCGAGTACACCATCTAAAAGATAAACTGGCAAATCAAAGGAACAAATCTAAGGTTGCAAATTTTGCCATTGACAGTAAAGCTAATAAGTTGAAACTTGAAGATGCAGTTAACAAAAAAGTAGCAAAAACAAAGAACTAATACTGACAGAAAGATAGTGGAAAATAAGAATCTAAGCATGAAATACTCTAAGAAGGAACTCCATAGCAAAATCGGTTAAAGTTGTGCACTATTCAAGCTTTGAGGAGAATAGAATGAAAATGAAATAATTTATTTGCTCCTTGTTGGCCATCACCAGTTATTGGATGTGGCTAATGAAAACTGAACTGTTCTTTTTTACTTAAGGCTATATTAAAAAGAAAGGATAAATAGCGGGACATTACATGATGAATAAAGGGATGTAATAAAAGGCAGTATTAATTGTTGGGGAGCAACCAACAATGCTTCAAGAGTGAGGTTTTTCCTGTTTTACAGGTTGATAAAGTTTATCGAACGATGGGTAATTCCTGCTAGACAAATAGAGTTTCAGGTCAGAGAGACACACACATCAAATGCTCTAGCCTTAAGCAACTATATCCCAAAATCGATTCCATTTTAGTTTAGCTTAATGCTTTCAATTGCAGAATCCTAACAATTTAAGAGTGAATACTTGCCTGCTTTTCAATTCCTTTCTTTCAACCATCACTAATTGTATATGGCCACCACCTAATAGCTCACAAACAAATTTGATCCAAGACAATATATATAAAGGCTCAGAGAAGGGTGCAAAGGAACTCCCTTAAAAAAGTGAGTTTCAAGGCCAGAAGCGGAAAGAAGTGCAATTTAAAAGTGAGAATACGCTTCATTCGACATCACAAAGACATGTATTAAGAATTAAGAACGACCGAGAATGGTGTAAATAGACTTGAATAATAATGTATGATACACATAAACCATTGAGTGGAAAAAAACCTCAATATATTAGAGAAAGAAACTATGGTCGTGGGTACCTGTAAATGCCGCCAACATTTGAGGAAGAAAACATAAAACCGTAGATTGAAAGGTGACATAATATGACCCCATTCAAACTTAAATCTGATAACAGCAACAGAAATCTCAACAGTGGTTGCGTCCTGGGCACAGAAGAGGAGACACGGGGAAATCTATTAAAATCAAAGGTCAACACTGTGAAAAGGAAAGCAGAGAGGTCTGATTAAATTACCACATAGTAGAGCACTCTTCGATCTGGAGGTCTGAAAAGGAACTCCGAAATTATGGGTACAATCTGGAGGTAAATATGCAGAGCAACTGTAGCGAAAAGGTGCAGAATTATGGTCTAAGATAAAATGTATCTCGTTAGGTGGTGTTCCTACTATACAGAGTCAATAGTCAAGGAAGAAAATTCGAGCGAAAAGATGAACAGGCATGAGCATGAGATATTAACAAAGTTGAGACTATAACCTACATCAGGACAGGTCGAAGCCAATCCGAATACAGATTAGAACCGATAGTCAGAGTAGCCACATATTTTGAGTTGCATGTATGAAATTCTCAAAAAGGTCACAGGATTGTGCATGAACATGTTACTGGGTGTCCCTGCCTCTACAAAGTGACACGAACCACCACGAAAGAAAACCCCATAAAACTAATAATATTTCATAGGATCTCTGAACTTTCTGATAAGAAACCAGCGAGCAATCTCAACTGAACGGAAGAGCACCCTTTTCGTTGAAGGCATAAGCAAGTTCCTTAACACCGTAGATCCACAACCTGTCATTCGAGTGCTTGATGGATGAGATCCCACGACAGCTATCAACCATTTCCATATCATCTTAAAAGATGGAAACTCGCTATTTGCGTTTCCCCTAACACATCTCACACAACATGGACTCATTCAGTAGGAAAATCAAATTCAACAGCTTGTAGATACTAAAAGATGGAAACTCGCTATTTGCTGGGAAGATGGACTAATTCAGTAGGAAAATCAAATTCAACAACTTGCGACTCGTTATTTGCGTTTCCCCTAACACATCTAACACAACATGGGTGCACGGAAACAAACACGAGAGTATAAGATAAATGATTTAACTCAACATACAACAAAGAAAGAGCACTAAACCCAATCAAAAACGTCAAGACACAAAAGAAAACCAGATAGATAGATAGGTCCAGAGACTAAAAAGGCTCATATGGGTGAGAGTTGTTCATCCTTGCAATGAGAAGAGTAGAAACTGACCATATATTTCCACTGTTCAGGCAGCTCCAATTAAAGAATAAGTTTAAAGAGTGGAAACAGAGAATATATTTATTTATTTATTTGTGTTCACTGACACGCCGAAAAACCCACCTGCGAATCATTGGTTCCATATAGCCAACATTTCGGTGGCTTATCCCTAGAACTCAAAGACTCTCTAATAGCGAGCTCAAACCATTGGTTCCATTCAGGCAACATCAGATTGCAACTTGTGCCTGTGAGTTTGCAGCTCACATTAACTTCTACGCAAAAGCATGAGCATATAACTTCGAAGAGAAAATGTGATAATGTCATAAAAAACACAAAACAAAATGTACCTAAAAACCTAAAGACCAGATTCAATGAAAACCCAAAACCTCAGATGACCCATGCTTGGAAATCACATTCGATAGCCAACCCATAGCTAAAGCTGTACAAATATTACCTCTTTCATGGGCAAAAGGCCTTTGGAATCAAGATCTGTAGTCATATAGACATGGCCAAGCGCATAGCAAGTGATCGGTCCTCCTTTTCGATACATAATCAGTTCTCCTCTCCTCAGCAAATTCGTCCCTTCATTGGCAACATGGTGTTGCGACTAATCTACAAAAAAAAAAGTGGTGCTAGCAGTAAATAATAAATACTTCATAAAAAAATTCAACTATAAAAAACACAATAAGTTCCACTCAAGGTTTTTTTTTTTGCACATAAGAAAATAAAGGGCCAGCAAAGTCTGCACATCTCCTATTGCAACACAAAAATGGGAGACAAAAACTAAGAAAATGATTCGGTTTCCATGAAAACATAGTTCTGTAGCTGCTTCCTCTATCTTGTTCCTTCCAAATAGCTAGAGACCTCATTATTAGTTTTCTGCAGCTGCTTCCTCTTTCTTCTTCCTATTCTTTCATTTCCTTCTTCGTTAAAGTTCAAAAGGAGAGGGAGAAAAGGCTGGAAAGAGAAACAACAGAAACTCACCATCTTCTTACACCTCCTTCCTATTTGTCCATCCTAAAAAACCAGTAGTTCTGGGTTAGACAACAAAGCGCAAAAACAACCAATCACCGGCAGATTTCCGCCTCTCCTAGAGAAAATGCAACGATTCAGCATAAACTAAAATAATAAAAGGAAGCAAAGAATGAAAATAAATAGAGGGCAGAAACTCACCATCTAATCAATCAGCCGGTGGACAGCCCTTTTCTCCTAGGCAAGTTTGTTGTTGGTGTGATTTTGCGGCGGATGAGGATAAGAAGATAACTGACGGTGGGGAGGAGGATCGATCTGGAAGCAATTTTCCAGTCTTCCTCTTCCCATTCTTCTTGTTCTTCTCCTCCCTTCGTCTTCTTCCAACAATAGAGAGCGAGAGATGGAGATGGTAATCTATCTATTGACTGTCCCTCTGCCACCCTGCACACCTCCCCTCCGTAGTTCCCTGCCCAGAAAAAACCCATAACTTGCTGATCCTCCTACCCGTGGCTATGCTCCTAGAGTCCTGTCCAATGAACCCATGAAGAAAAACACCATCTAAGAATCAATCAAATACATAAAAGAAAACAAACAACGAACACAGAGGTAGAAACTAACCATCTAATGAATCAGTTGGTGGACTATCCTTCACCCGTAAGTCAGCTTGTCGCCGGCGTTTTTGCGCCCGATTATGTACTGGGAAAACCAATGAGCTCAAGGGGGGAGAGAGAGAGACAGAATGAGAGCGAGTTTCGGAGACAAAGATAACTTAGGTGGGGGAGCATAATGGATATGGAAAAGTTATCTTCTTCTTCTCCTCCTCCTCCTCCTCGTTCTTTTGTATTCTATGAGTATCCTGGTTGGAAATGACAATTATCCAGTGAGTATCCCAAAAAAACTAAAATATCAACCATACCTGAAAAAACACCAATGCAATAGATAAAAATTGAATTCTAAGATGAACACGAAAGGTAATCACAGGTTACAGTCCCTAGGCAACACAAACCCGGATTCATTCTTATTTAAAACACTAAACATGATTTGCGATGCACCTTGTAAACTGATATACATAATATTAGCTATGAAAATGAGAGATTCAAGGGAAGAAAAAGTACCGAAGGGAAGCTTGTTCCTAAGGCACATAGATGTTGTCAATATGAGAATCGCAAGTCTTGTTTGGTTATATCATGTTGAAAGGAAAAAAAACAACAAATCACTGGTCGAAAGAGACATAGACGCACAAAAGAACTGGAAAGAAATCTAAAAACCGTTGAAATTCAGCACCCACCATCATGTCTACAGAAGGCATGTCCTGTTTATGGTCCTTTGCTTTGAATCCTAACCGCCACCTCTTTCAACATGCCTAAATGGATCAGATGAAACACATGAAAGCAGGAAAAAAAATTATGCCTGAACATAAACAATACATAACATAATCCATTAAAGCTGATTCAGAGTGAGACCAAATATTCAAACCTCCAGCACAACTCTAAGTTCCACAACCCCAGACCGCCAAAACTATTATTCTTCCCTTCTTCTACATTTCATTACATTTATTTTAGAAAACAGAAACAACAGGCAGAAATCATGATGGGAGAAGGAAGTACCAGAACTTCGAAGCTCAAGCTGAGGAGACAAGAAAATGGTGGTCTCTGCTTGCGAGAATTTCTTCTCTACCAAGTCTTCTAATGCTCCATTTATTCCTTACAACAATCGTTCGCCCTCTCTCTCTCCGCAAGTCACTCATGACTGCATTTCAGATATCTACCTCGTCAGCAACACTTCGTGGCGAATGAAATACTGTCTAAGAACAATACCATATAGAGCTCACATATGAGAAATTCAAGAACCAGTGGATCCACCTTAACTTCTACAACGGATATAACTGAGGAAGATTAGTCATTAAAATGCACATTTATTCAAAATACTCATCGAATTCATTCAGAATACCAGCAAATTTACTCACAAATCCAAACGAATTGCACCTTTCCTATCTTAATAAGCTGAACAAATCTTTCCTTTTCTTGCTAGATTCCTTATTCTACATCCAGGAAACACAAAAAACGGTAGACGAAACACGAAAACATTAAGGAACTCGCTAACGAAATTCAAAACAAAACCAGCCAAATATCCTACAGACAGTGAGTTGAATGCATCTGAAATAGCAAGTCAACATATGCAATGCAGGCTAAGATGTAGGACTATTTTAGTATGCAGTTGCATAGGCAGCTTTGAATATAGGAGTATGTGGAAACACCGAAGACCAAAAATAAGTTCCGAAAGCAGGCAGAAAACGGACCGAGAATCATAACTACAAAAAAAAGGAACATGGAAAAAACTCTCCTCCATCGCAACCGCTGATTTATGCTCCTTGAATCCCTCTCACATCATCCTCCAATCGGATCAACATAAGCTAATCTCCCATAAAGTACATGACCTAATTTCTACAATTTAAACAAAACTATTAACACAAACGGAAATTACCTCCCTCGTATCCAGTTCCGGTGTCCCCTCTTCCTTCTTCCTCTGCCACCTTCCTGCTGTCCTTCCCCCGTACGGACACCAACTCCATTGAGAACTTATGTGCCGTCGTGTCTCTTCCTTTCTTGAAACCCCCTTTCATTATCATTCTCTAATGCAAACCGATCATAATGTATTAGGCCGGTAGATAAAACAACACCGTAAGTTCACGAAAGGAAGAGTTTGTTACCTTTTATTGGTTTCTTCAGAGTTATACATGGGCTGAAAGTTCCCTCATACAAAAATCAATCCCACCAAGCTGTACCTTTTCTCCAAGAGTGATTCATAGATCCACTAATCAAAATATCTTTCCTTTGAAACTTCAATTGCACTGCTCCTACCCGATCTCGCAGAACATATCCCTATTTTTTTGAAATGACACCAACGATAGAGCATTAGTACTGGACCTAACTTAAGCAAGCAAAATCTATAAATTCCAACATAGAATCTGTGAGGCAAAAAGGAGTGCAAGTGTTGACCTGCAAAGATAAATTTATGGATGGGAGGTATAGGGAAGGAGCAAAGAAGACCAACATTGCTCTAGTCTTTATTATCGAATCCACAACTGCACTTCCCACTTGAAACGGTGACATGTTTGGTGACAGCTGGGAAAAACAGAAGCTCACTTTCCGTCTTTGTTCAACGAATGCTCTTCCTTCCTGAAAGGAAAAGGATTTTTCATGAGTGATGGAATCAACAGAGTGTAGTACTGGTCGAAAGAGGCATACACAGAACAGAAGCACTGCAAACAAATCAATAAACCAGTGAAGTTCAACACTTACCATTATGTTATGCAGAAGTTCTTTTCTGGAATGGTCCTTCCATGTTTAAAAAGCTGATAAAGAGGTAATCCTTGAGCACCAATACAAATGAGTAGTTGACCACAACTCGAGATGATTCATAAAGAATCTTACCATTAATGAAATCCAGAACTCCTGAAAAAGACTAAGGAAACCAAATGGAAAAAATGATGCACCTGCTCTTAGTAACTCCTCGAGGTTCCTATCATTTTGTTCTCCACTGGATGATACTGCCGTCTCCGAGCCTATTTCTCATTTACCTATGGCTCCTCCGGATCATGGTTCTGGGAGGCAACTACCATGAGACTGAAGTTATAAGTATAAAAAGGATCATATCATACAATGCAATTTAAAGAAAGCAACATTCTGCAAGTAAAGGGAACTGATCAACAGTCTGCTATTATTATACACACAACCCTAGTAAGAAAATTGGTCTTATACATGTTGTCGTAGCTTAGCATATACACATATTAATTGGTTAGAAAGCACATAAACACCAATATCGGCTGAAAGAAACTGCGGGTTGGGGAGCAATTGACATGAAAGATCATTTTTAATTTCAGGATGTTCCTTTTTCTTCTACCCTGATATTCCAAGAATACGCATCAAACTTCTATTTCTATACAATTATAGAATGCTAAGTAATTGAGATTGTTTGCATGCTAGAAATCTCACCAATTCATACGTTGGATCCAGAGTAAGATGACTACAGTTCAGCCCATAACTCCTCAACTGCCTACCTGCAAACAACATGAAAAAAACACAATCATTTAGCGTGAATCAAAACCGTATGCAGGCAAATAAGGATCGAGGAGAGGACACACAACCTACAACAAACTGAAGCTAGAAGACCATCTAGTTAAGATCCACGCTTCACATCTCTTACCCAAGATGACTGTGGCTATGCAAGATGAAGTAAAGGAACTGGAAATCAACCTGAAGGAGGACAGTGTATGAAACTGCAGATATCATTTTGACAAATTATGAGAATAATGCAGAGCAACTGCAGTTTCCTATATCCAACCAACTAAATAGAAACAACAGATTGAGACACAATTCCAACATTGACTCTGATACCCTTGTAAGGCCATGCAAGGAGAAATAACTGCTATATTACTGTCGACAGAAACACAAAAACCTCAGATGCAATACATAAAAATGATTGACATGAAGGTGAATCTACCCAGATTGTTTCAAGCAGTCCTCCCTTTCACTCTAGCCCAAATAGTCAATTGTCGCATCTTCGAGTTCATGAAAAGCAATCAAACAGAGCTCATGCACCTTCTCCTCTCATGGCAGCCCTTCCACAAAGCACAACCTAAGCATCACAAAGGTGAGTAATTTCTAAACCGCATAATAACTAATTCCAAAAATAAAAACCTAAATTTGATTTAAAAACTCAATTATCCAGAGAACCAAAACAAACTTCATAAACCATCCAAAAGCAATTGTTCATCTCGAAAACAAATCAACTCTGCAAACTACTCTAATGATTGGAACAACCATAAAAGATTCCAAAGTATCACTACAGCTTAAGATTTCAATTCATCTACCTTCAAAGCTCCAAGTGCTTAATAGATTATTCGCCTCCTATTTTCCAAATATTGAATTAAAAATCAAAATTCATTCAAGGGCAAACTGAATCACCAAATATCCAGTAAATTTAAAAATAACCCACAAATTTTCTCTGCCTGGCCAGCCAACTATGTCGCAGCTGTCGTCTGGGTCAGGACTGGCGATGCCGACTTCTTCTTCCTCTTCCTATGCCTGAAATGAAAAAAAAATCAATAGAACCAGATGAGAGAAAGGCCACCCCAAAATGCAAACAAAACGAAAACCCAAAAAGAAGGAACTTACCTAGAGAGCAACGATTATTTCTCGTCGCCTCAGCTGCCTTTAGAAATCTCCTCCGGCGACAGCTCTTCCCTAGGCGAAAACCCAAAACAAAAGGCAGATTTGCAGGAAATCATTGAAAGAAAAAGGCAAACACACCAACAACGAAAAGGAAAACAAATCCACAAAAAACCCCACTTACACGTCCGTTGATAGATGGCAATCGCTGGCAAAGCTCAGTCTTCGGGCGTGAAATCGCCGACGAAGTTCCCGTTGGAGATCTCACTTCCTTCCCCTCCGTTGATGGCCCTTTGGCGGCGACAGGCCATGGTTCTTCCTTGTATTTTTCCCCTTCCCTCGTTACGATCGAGGATCCCGTTGGGCAACAGACAAGCAATCATGTCTTCTCTACTCCTCGACATCGCTGGGAGTCGGGACCGTAGCTGGCCGCTGGCCTTCCCGTCGCCGCCATCGCCATTCACGTCTCTCCGTCATGCGGGCCGGCTAGATCCTTCCTTCCCTGTCGTCTTCTTGATCAGATCTTCCTTCCTCTTCCTCCTTCTCACGTTTCAGGAGGGTTTTCTTTCTGTCCATTTTCTTCTTTTCAAGAGAGAGAGGAGAGTGGGTGAAAGAGAAGGGGCAGTGCACAAAGAAAGGGAACGACAAGCACAGGTGCAGTAAAAGCAATGGCAAGATATGGAAAGGCCAAGAGGGGCAAAAGGTTCATTCTCGAAAAACCCAAAGCAGAGGGGGCCAGAGATCGAGAACCGAAAAGCAAAGAGAAGGGAACGGAACGACGGCACAAAAAGGAAATCAATCGCCATCTAAGAGAAAAGCGAACCAAGAAATGATGAGGAGAACCAAAAAGCAAACCAAGTCACAGAAGGCAACGGAGAACTGATCAGGAGAACCAAAAAGCAAACTAAGTCACAGTGTTTGGATGTGACTCTAAGAAACAGTAAAGTTGTAACTTGTTCTTTTAAAGAGATAATAGTCCAGTCCATGTTTTAATTTGATCTATTTCTCTTCAGTATCTATAAAATTCTCGAGACAAAATACAGAACTATATTACATTTCTCATTATCAGTTCATTACTATTCTCTTCCCAAACCTGAAAAGGGATGTCAACAACCTCGTCGATAAGATATGCGAAATACAAAACCTTTCATCGAGTTGGACACTGATACTTTATCTTATCATAATCAAAACATCATGAGAACATAAATATGTCGTCACCATGTTATCTCGCCCAAATATAAATTCAAAAGGGCTCATATATAAACCCTATAATTAGATATTATGCAAAGAGAGGAAGAGATTGAAGTCGTTTTGGGTAACATGAATTTGAATTGTGTTTAGTAATGAAGAATCGGATCAATCATATATAAGTTACACTAGTATAAGCCCTCACTACCGCTTCATGTGTTAGCGAGAATATAATATAATATTTTAAACGAGTAGTAGTGATATATTTTTTTAGAGTGCAATATATAGTTGAAATATTATGAAGATATTACATTGTCCAAACTTGCAATTTACACTCACCTAAAATCTAGAGCAATTTAGCGTCCAATGTAACATTTGTTATGTCTCAAATTTCAGGTGTAGAATTGTAGTGTATACAAAGTATTGTGACCATTTCTATAATTAACCCCCCTGTTATCATCACCTCTGCTTCGTCTCGTTATCTCGCTGCAGTTCTGGTCCAGAACAGACGACTCAGAGGGGAAAAAAGAACACCCACTTCGTCAGCCGCGAATTTCAGGGGGGAAAAAGATGGCGAAGGGAAAGAAAGAGCTGCTGTCGAAAGCGCCGTGGAGAGGAGACGAAGACGACGGCGAGGCCGACAAGTTCAAAGACGCTAAGCTCAAAGTCACAAAGCAACCTGGTTCCGACGCCAAAATGCACCTCCCTAGCAAGAAGAAAGGCCGCCCCTCCGACTACGACGAAGACGACGACCAGCTCGAAATTGACCCGGAGCTTCGTTACAGCTTCCACCGCAATTACCAGGTCCTTAATTGGAAATTCCGCCCTTGCAATTGCTTCAGCTCGATTTTGAGCACTTTCTGTGTTAGTGTGTAGTTTCTGGGTTCGATTTTATTCGGATTGGAAGTGTGAAGTCGGAATTCCTAACTGGGTGTTACTGGGTAGCTGCTCAATTGCGGAAAGCTTGCTGCTTTTCTGCATTTCTGTGGGTTTGATTCGTTTCAGGGGAAACTTCTAGGTCTTCTGCATTTCTGTTGCTTAATTCAATTCGTGAGCTTCTAATTATGATGAGAACTGGCATTAGTCTGCAGCTTAGCTATGTATGTCCATGTGTGTGTGGTTTTGCAGTTCCTTCAGAGAGTATTTAGCATTGATACAATAGTGAAGCCACTCCCACCTGCGATGGCTTACAATGTCTCTCGTAACTTGAGCTTCTTCACTCGCATCTTCACTCAGTTCTTTGGTAAGTCTTGGTTTCATATTACCAATTGACCATGGATTACTTGCCTGGCAACACCAGTAACGTCTTGAAAATTGGTACTGGATTAATGATAAGATCGAACTAAGCCCTGATTCTGAGATTAAGCTTTGATTTACGACCACTCTCAACTAGTTGGGGGATAATTTTGGTGAAAGACAGCACCTTTGCTACTGTTTGTGCGATTGAAAGAGTTGCTTGTTGGATTTTAACTTAGGGTACTTCATTGTCCACTAATGGTGATCAACATGAACTGGTTTTGGATGAAATGATGATCAGTCAATCTCATCGATGCTTTTTGGTTTTCCAGTATAGACATATCTTAGTTTCTGTAAGAGTTTGGTAATGATGATCATTAAGGTGAAACGTCTTGTTGTAATTTGCAGACCCTGAAGGTATTGCAAATGCGCAGAAGTCACTTGGGTTAGGCCAAGAAGAGAAAGCTCGCAAAGTCCGTTGACAAGTTCCCTGATATCTTCCAGTATTTCCCTCTGTTCATCCATTTGTAATTTTCATGCAAGTAGTTCATTTGTGCTCTCAAAGAGGAGGACAATCCAAAATACTGCTATCAACTTTCAACTCCATGCTTTCTGAGCAGAGTTTTAAAATGTCATCTTCTTCTAGTGACGGATTGAGATCCGATTCTTGTTGGTTCCATTTCTCCTTCCTTGGCTTTTGCTTTAGCTCCATGACCATGAGCAACCCCAGATTTCATTTTGGGAAGGGTACATGTCACTTGCTATGACCACGCTCAATGAGAGTTGGAGAGCCATGAATGATCCAGATATTATACTGGTTTGGTTTGGTCTGGAGTTGAACCGAATAGGCTTAGTCGCTTAGGATCGACACAAAGCAAAGTAGGGGAGGAGAGTTGCTTGAGAACCACCTTAGATATGGCTGGATGTTATGCGTGTTGGTTGTGTTGATTGCTGTTCATGGACTTTACCTTTATGCAGTTTACTGTACAGCATTAGTAGTTCCCCCCGGCTCTCTTGCCTGTGTATTACTCCTTCATCTAACAATCTAAACTCTTCTCAGTAAGAGATGGTTCGTGTATGCTCTTTCTCCTGTCACTCATTTTGTTCAGGCTTCCAACTGGAATATCACTGATTAGCTGTTGTAGTGTTGTATGATTTTATTGATAAATGTTGGAAATTAGATCATATACTATATTCTTAAACCATTACCTGGCAAACACCTTAGAAACATACCTTTCACATATTCTGGTCAAATGACAGTTCATCATCATAATACCTGTAATTCTGCTAAGTATCCGCAATCTGTGTCCAGCTGTGCTACAAGACAGACCTGTATTATGATACACTAGCTTTGTTCCCGGCCTATTGGCCGGGATCATTTAACATGATGAATTTATTTTCTTACATAACTATTGTGGAATCTTTGAAATTTTCTACATTGTTGTAAATGATTATACAAAAATGTGATTGCCTATGCAAATGTATATACATTAACTCAGTATAAATGAAATTTTCAATCAAGTGCTTAATACTTGATCAGTAATTTAATCTCTAACTAAGCAACATATATATGTTTTAAAAATAAAACATTCAAACTTTTAATCCATGAAAGTACTCACTTATAGTAATTTAATTTTCAAATCGTAACTCATGTCATGTAGGTTTATAATTCTTTGATAATTTATTCTTATTATGACTAAAATTTAGAGTTATAGGTATAATATGCCCTCTTTTATGCAGTTTTATCAAACATGTCTTTCTACTATTTTTTACATCAAACATGCTCCTATACTTTGAAAAAATTATCAAACATGCCCTTACAGAAAAAATTTCATTAAAAAATGGTAAACCATAGTTGAACCGAGATGCACACGGCCCGACATCGGAAAAATTGGGGTTGAAATGTCAGTTTTTCTTCCTCGTTTATTTCTCAAGGTCTAGTTAAAGTGAAATTATTAGAGTTATTTGGCTATACAAAAGGAAAAAAAATTCTAAAGTGAAATTATTAGGAATATTTTAGATAAAGGTGTTGCCCAAACCAATGTTCGACCATGATTGATGGTTTTTGGATGCAAATTTTAACAAAAGGGCATGTTTGATCATTTTTACAAAGCATAAGAGCATGTTTGATGTAAAAAATAGTAGAGGGGCATGTTTGATAAAATTACATAATAGAGGGGCATATTATACCTATAACCCCTAAAATTTACAATATCTTACCCTATATATTCACTTTTGATTATATGCGAAAGTAATGATGTAGTGTACACATATTCCTTCTTAACATTATTGAAATGCTAATCTCCCTAAATTATAATTTTGATCCCATCTAAAAAAACCACCCGCATTGACAGAAGCGCTCAAAATCAATTCTTAAAATGACCCATATATTTCTGTAGAGAGAAACTCATGTATAGTAGGAAATACAAAGTCTGAAAACAGTTAAGGGAAATCAATTAGTAAGAGAAGAACAATGAATACTGGGTTCATGCATAAGAGCGTCAAACTTTTCTGAATTCAGTAGGACTAATTATTTGTAGTAGAACCGAGAAACATAAAATTGACATTATAAATCATAAACACTATAATTTGTATGCCATAAAAAGTAGTTGTTTTTTACCTAGGCGGCTGGAGTCAACGGCTGCATGCGAATATGCCCATCACCGGAAGTATGTCTCACGCACTCTTTACAAAGCCGATTTTTCAGGAATTACCGAGCCTCGGTGTCGTTGAACATCTTGTGGAACATGAAACACTGGGAAGGGCGCAGTAAAAATTGCGGTGGACAAACCGAAGGGAGCATGCAATTGGAGTAGTGAAGAGAAATAGGGTTTGAAGAAAGGAACGGAAACGACGTATCAAAACAATCGGTTAAACAAATTGGAGCAAATATCTGTATGTGATATAAAATTACCTGGTAGACCCACTCTGGCGGGATGTGGGTTGGATTGAACCATTGATGGTATGAAATAACACTGCCGCCAGAGAACTTTGCGGATTTGAGGCCGTTGAAGAACACACGAGAGTTATGAGGAAATGGTTGACCATGAGAGGAAATAGAATTAGACACGGGATGCGGCGCGTTGTGGCGGAGAAGAGGAAGAGGATCAGTTTCCGCTTTGGAATCATTGGCCGATGGGATAGAAAACATGAGGAGAGATATGTAAAAGGGCAAATATGAAGGTGACGTGGACCTCTTGGGCGGCTTTGAACTTCAAAGTTTGAAGGTTTAATTTAAGACTGGAAATTAAAAAAAAATTATAAAATATAACAAAGTACCCCGAAAGTTGCGGGGAAGAGTTCCCAGAGAAAGCTCTTTATATTATTTAGAGATTACTTGACATGAAGTTATGCTCCTATCCTGAGTTTATTTTATTTATATAGGTTGTTGTCTTTGTATGGTTTTCTTCAAACTATCATGTTTGATTCTCGTATTGTTTAATTGTTTTTATCCATAATCCATTCTATAATTGTCCTACACAAAATTCAATATAGAGTAATTCCCTTCTCTTGTACTTTTCCCCACTAATTTTTCTTCTCTTTGGCACATTCCTTCGTCTTACCCGCCATAATTGAGGGGAAATTACCTATCTAGTATCTACCATCTATGAGAATGGATTATTTTCTTTTTATCAATACTTTGGACCGTTTTATGCATTAGTTTCACACATAACGCGGTAAGACATCATAACATAAAATCAGAATGAGAGAAATACGTTAAATCCATAAACATAATTCATATTGACAAAATATGTTGTTGACTGTCATCACTCTCTGATATAGTTACTTCTCATTTTATTTCTATCATCGGGCTGAAACGTTAATTGATGACTAATTGACTATACAAGTGTTGGTTCTCACAGCTACTGAATTGTACAACGATAATCAAGTTGCATAAGAAGTCACATTTCAAGTTACTTAACATCCATCAACAATGCTCATAAATTGACGATGGAGCAAACACTCAGAATTAAAAAAGTGCCCTATGAGGTCATTCACTTTGGAGCAAGTAATTTTCACAAGATTCCACCTTCATTTTAGCAAGTCGAACCTGATTTATGCATGATCCAACCATCGTTAGTAGTCTTCCTCACTTTCATCCATACAAACCTAACGAGATTGCAAGAAGACATGTGTAGAGAGCGCTTGTAAAGACAGGTCTTTTTCATCATTCACAAACTAGTTTTTGGTTATCTCATATTCTCCCCCTCCTTCTCTCATCATGCACCACGTCTTTTTATCTTCTACAAAATGAACTCATTTGTCAATGTGCCATAGGAGTTGAGTTGTACTCTATCTTCTTTTCAAGTTCCCATGTTCCATCCGTTGGACTTGGGAGGAAGAGACGAAAAATGAAAGAGACTAGAGAAAAGACTTTCATTTGACAAAAATGAAACGATTAAAAGGTGAAAGAGAAACAACAGCAGCGTATAAACACCCAAAAACAACGGCATTAATTATCACTAGCTGCAAAATTTTCTGGCTACGATCGTGGAAAAAGAAGAGAAAATCATTTCCCCATTTTCCTTTCTCCTTTTACTTCCCTTCCATTCCAGCTCCTAAATTTTGTTCTTGGCATTTATAGCTGACGACGGAGCCAAAAAGAAAAACAAACCTGCTCCCACTTCCCTTATTCTTCTTCTACTACCGCTCCTCTCTCCATCTCTTTTCCACCTAATCGCTCACTTTCCCCCCTCAATCAGTTCCAAGGATCAAAGGAAAGATTTTTTTTCCTGGGTTCTGTAGAGAAAGGAGTTTGCTGAAATGGGTAACCTGATTTGCATGGCGAAGAAGGACGGTGGAAGCAAAGGTAACAATGGATCGAAGAGCAGCAGGAGGATGGGCGTGAACAGGTCGCAGAGGAAGTTATTGGCTGAAGAAGAGTTGATCCACAGGCAAGCTCTGTCCATGGCGCTTCACCAGCACCAGTTGTCTCAGCGATTCGACAATGGATCCATGTCAAGAAGGATCGGGTCCACTAGCTCCCGCAGGAAAAATCTGCCTGATGCTGATGCTTTGGCCAATGGGGGGAATCAGGTTTGTGGGAGTTGGAATTTAATTTATACCCTTTTGCCTTGCTCTTTAATCGAACTGTCTTGCTTTATCTGTTGCTTTCCTCGTGAAGTTGGAAACTTTCTAGCTTTTTTTATGATTGGGGATCTGCTTATTGTGAAGTCACTGTTTTGGGGACTGAATGGGGGGAAGGGGAGAGGATTTCTTTCTGTTCAATTGGTTAATTTTTGAAGATTCACATGGATAATTAGGTGGAAGGAAAGTGGAAGTGGTTGATTCTTAAGAGTGGAGAGTAAAGGAATGGTCTTGAGAGCAAGTGAAGAGGTACAGTAGGATTTAGTTTGTTCAACAATAGGCAATAGCTGATGGTTCTCCAATCTTAATGTAAAGATTCCAACTTTAGAGGGAAAAATTTGAAGAATTTATTGTGGGTGTTTGAAAGAAGTTGCACTTTTTGGATGTGGTAATCATAGATTAATGTTGAAGAAGCCATAAAGTGGTGGATCTAGGTCTTGGTGCGTTTAAGCTCTTTGTTTGCTTTTTTCATGGTGGTGAACTTTCTCCTTTTTCTTCCCAACTTTCTAATGATTACATTGATTATTTTCTGTGGCACTCCTGGGGGAATCTTCACTTCTGAGCACATTCTTATGTTCAGAAGATACATAGACATTGAAAAAGGTCATATGTGAACGATGGTGATTATCCCTTTTGTTTTGTTATGAACATTTGGAGTTGGGCATATAGGGAAAAGCATATATCTGTTAGGTGGATGGTTGAGAGCCCCAACAGCCTTTTGGAGATACTGTTAGAATCTTATGCAGAAATGATTGTCGATCTGTTGACCTTGATGTAGAATGTTTCAGGTTTATATATATCAACTAGGGTAGTTTTAAATATATAAATGAAAAAGTATGTATGAGAATGAAATGATTCGTGGAACTTGCTGATATTGTTCTGTTTATGGGATTAATCTTTGTTTTGCATGTTTCCCTAACTACTTCTGTTCATCAGTTGCAAGTTCTTTTTTGTCTGAGATTATGCTTTTCATTTTGTGAAGGATAAGGTGCCCGAGAACCTGGAAAATATCAAGATAAAGAAGTTTGTTCTGATACACGGAGAAGGTTTTGGCGCCTGGTGTTGGTATAAAACCATTGCTCAATTGGAGGAAGTAGGTCTTGTTCCAGTTGCCTTAGATCTAGCAGGATCTGGTATTGATACCACAGATACAATTTGCATTAAGACATTAGCAGAGTACTCGAAACCATTGATCAGCTATTTGGAAAACCTTCCGGAAGATGAAAAGGTTAGCTCATATCAGCATTTTGTCTAGTTTATAGAACCATTGAGATGTTTTGAGTTCTGCAGATTTTTGAAAGCCGGAATCTTTTACCTGCAGGTTATTTTGGTTGCTCACAGTACTGGAGGTGCATGCGTCTCTCATGCATTGGAGCTTTTCCCCGAAAAGATATCCAAAGCTATCTTTGTCTGTGCTACAATGGTGTCTGATGGTCAGAGACCATTTGATGTGTTTGCTGCAGAGGTAAGATAATTGAAATTTGAAGCTTGAAATGTTGGCATCCTTTGTATAAACATTAGAGATCATTGATATAAGAGGTCAATTTGATGATAGATTAAGGTGAATGATAGTGTGCCCCTATCTTCCTGTGAGGAACTGGTCAAAAGCATCCGTTTGGGTGTGCAAAAAGTTGTGGAAATTGTGAAATCTCCCTTGTGTTAGCAATCCACTTCTACAGATCACTCATCCAAACCTATCTATTTGAAACTCATCCATTCCAACAGCCCATCTACTTTAGGAATCCTTCATTCTAATGACCCCTTAGAATGTTAAGGTAATTCGTCACTGTGAGCTTTATGGCAAATCACTTCATCAATGGCATCCTTTATGCATATGCATTAGTAGTTAAACCCTCATTTTCTTCGTTCATTTTTTTGCTTCTCGAGTTTTATTCTTTGCAATCTCTATACTAGTGCTTATTTTTTCTCTATGCCTTTCAATAGCCAAAGTCTTGATAAACGATAATGACTGAAGTTCTCCCTTTGCAGCTCGGTTCTGCTGATCGCTTCATGCAGGAGTCGCCGTTTCTGATTCATGGGAATGGAAAGGACCATCCTCCCACTGGCTTCATGTTTGAAAAGCAGCTGATGAAAGGTCTATACTTCAATCAATCACCAACGAAGGTATGATTTTATTATCATTTAATGACGTCAATAATTTCATCAGATGCTCAAATACTATCAGCAAAACATAACCATGGAGTTCTTCTGGCAGGATATTGCTCTTGCGATGGTTTCCATGAGACCCACGCCCCTAGGTCCAATAATGGAGAAGCTGTCACTAACACCGGAGAAATATGGTGCTTCTCGACGTTTCTATGTTCAGACGCTTGATGATCGTGCTCTCTCACCGGACGTTCAGGAGAAGCTGGTGGGGGAAAACCCGCCAGAAGGAGTGTTCAAGATCAAAGGGAGCGATCATTGCCCATTCTTTTCCAAGCCTCAGTCTCTGCACAAGATATTGGTTGAGATTGCTCAGATTGAGTAGTACTGCTGGTAAAAAGGAAAGAAGGACCTCAGGTTAACTTAAAAGTAGACAGTTCTTTGTAGATTGTACACAGTTCTTCTACCTCATTATACATATACTCCTTTGGATTGTTTTATTTGTCATCAAAATTATGGATATAGGAAAGGAAAGGAAAACTAGTGACATGTCAATGGTTTTAATTGGTTCAAGAGATGACCACTGAAAGTCATAAATTTCTAGTAGATATTAGATTAGGGAGTGTTTCTCCTCCTTACTCCAAAACTTGAGATGCTGCCCTATATCGGAAGAATGCACTTTCAGCAGGTTGTTCCCTGTTACAGTTTCGTTTTCTGTGATTAGCCTGAAGCAATATCAAAACTAGCAATGCTTCAATGGCGGAAATGGAGTATAGCTTTCCATTCAGAGATGCATCAGTCAATGCATACACGAGGAAGAAAGAAACCAAAGCTTTTGTCTGTTATTACAAGCTCCATTGTCGATCCCCAGTTTTAGAATATCTGAAAATGACAACAATAACAAAGGGAAATTCTCCTCCTCCTCCTCCTCCTCCTCTTTCCCCTGTAATTTTCCCTCCGAAAAATAGAGAGGGAAAATTATGGTACAAGTACAAGGATATAATGAAAAAGTGCTAACTTGCCCACAGTATTTTCGGAACAAACAAACAACTCCTTCGATCATATTCCCGCGCCGCTGGCGCGCCAAAGAAGATTTCTTCCGGCGCACAATTCGCCAAGCCGATTCCGTAGCGCCCTCTACCACTCTTTTAATATTAAAGCCGACCTGACCTACCCTTCTTCTGCTCTTTTCCCCCTTCGAGGAGTTTAGTTTACCCAACGGAGACAGCAAAGAGCGATCGAGTAAGCTTTTCTGAATTCTAACAAAGGCGACGCCTTTAGGGGTTTTCTCTGAATTCCAGTTTCTGGGTTTCTGACTTACAATCTCTACCTTGTTGGGTTTGTTTGCTTGTTCTCTCTCTTCATCTGGGATTTGTGACTTTGATATTGTGAGCGTGTTTTTTTTGCGGTAGATCCGTGATGGGTAATCTTTAAATTGGAGTTTGATATGCTTAATCGCTGGCTTTACACTGGTATACTTTGCGACTTGACTGTTTTCACTACTATTGCTCAAAACTTGTATGTACTGCACTCCTGCTGCTTTATTGTGTATGCCTTCAAATTTGGGAAGGGTTTTGGTTCAAAATTAGAACTAGAAGGGATTAACTGATGCCCTGGCTGTTCAATACCCTACGCTTATCAGCTGCAGTAACCAAGGAGCTTTGTTTCAGTTCTTACTGGTGGTGGTGCATTAGATTATGACAGCTAATGTCTTATGTCAATGAAAATTGATCTTTTGACAGGTGTTCTGCAACTGTTGCTAGAATGGGAGGAATTGCAATCGATGATGACTGGGAGTTCGCTTCACCTTCTACCGAAGACCCTTGGTCGATCGTTCTAGTTGGACGCACTGGTAATGGGAAGAGTGCAACAGGTAATAGCATTCTAAAGAGGAAAGCTTTCCAGTCCAAGAATAGTTCATCTGGGGTTACGCGTTCCTGTGAGTTGCAGTCGACTCTGTTGGGAGATGGTCAGATCCTCAACGTCATCGATACTCCTGGTATATGAGAATCTATGTAGAAGTTTTTGCTTTTTCAATCTTATTCCTTTATCTACTCCTTTTAAGACAAGTTGATTTCTTTCTCCAGGGCTTTTTGATTTCTCTGTGGGGGCTGACTTTGCGCACAAGGAGATTGCCAAGTGCATCAACATGGCTAAGAATGGGATCCATGCTGTGGTCCTTGTGTTCTCTGTGAGGAATCGGTTTACCGAGGAAGAAGAGGCTACCATTCGTAACTTACAGTCGTTGTTTGGAAAGAAGATCATCGACTACATGGTTGTATTGTTCACTGGTGGAGATGAACTTGAAGATAATGATGAGACTCTAGAGGGTTATTTGGGTGATGATTGTCCTCGACCTCTAAAGGTTAATTCAAAACTTTTCTCGTGTCTTTAAAGTCCTTTGTGTGATCTTGCTGTAAATGGTTCTGATTAGTTGTTGATCTCATGCAGGAAATTCTGTCACTGTGTAAGAATCGGAAGGTTCTGTTTGATAACAAGACTAAAGACGAGTTCAAGAGAGCTGGACAGGTCGAGGAGCTTCTTGCCCTGGTTAACAATGTTGTGATGCAGAATGGTGGACGACCATACACGGATGACATATTCGTCGAAATGCAGGTGAGTAATAAGATATCAATAATGGTAACTTAATGGCATACCATAAAAGCGGGTAAATTGCAATCAGACTGTATGAGGTCAGTGAAATCAAACAACCTGGGATGGAGGTTGTTTAGCTTAGCTCACTCTCCTTATGATTATTTTGTGAAAAGGATGTCCTTTTCCGACTAGCTTGGCCATGCCTTAATGTTTTAGAAGGATTTTTAATGTGCTCTATTCTTGTAATGATTGGTCTCTTACCTTAGTTTGTCTAGAAGCTGTCTTAGGTATATTATGAGCTTTTCTAGATACAGATTACTCATCGAGCTATTGGATGTAATTAAGTACGTTCAATACTGTGATGTGTTTTACATCTAATGATTCCAGTCCACAAATTTGACTTTATGCTAATTTGGATTTACTTGATCGACGTTTTGCAGAAACATACTAAGATCATTCGTAACAAGCAAGCTGAGATTGAGGCCCTTCAAGTTCAGCACCACTCTTCTCAGGAAATAGCCGGTCTGAAACAGCTGATGCATGATCTGTACCAAGAACAGCTCAAACACATAACTGAGATGGTCGAGTCGAAGCTTCATGAGACAACAGTCAAACTCGAGCAGCAGCTGGCGAAGGAGCAAGCCGCACGTCTCAAGGCAGAGGAGTTCGCACAGCTGACTCACTTGCAGTCGAGCAACGAGATCCGCCAGCTGAGAGAGAACCTCGAGAGTGCCCGAGCGGAGACCGAGAGGCTCCGCGAGCAGGCAGAGAGGGAAACTGCGATCCTGTGGTTGAAACGAAGTCTCGTGAGGGCCCAGATGGGGACAGGGGAGATTCTGAAGAGGGCCGAGTCCCATTCTGCTGTTCTGTGGCTCCATAGGAGTTTGGAGAAGGCTGAGAAGGAGACTGTGGAGCTGTTGCATCAGGCTGAGAAGCATTCGGCGGTGTTGTGGATTAGGGAGAGTGTGAGGAAGCTGCAAGGGAAGCTGAGTAGCAATGCGAATCCGGGGGTTTGAGAGGCAATGCTGTGACTTGAGAGAGAGAGATCGACCAGTTTACTGGTTTGAGGATGTACAGAGTTTTCTTACTGGAGGTTTATTTTGCGGATTTTTTTAGGTTTCGGATGATAAATGATGCCTGTTTACTAGCTTCATGTAAATGTTTCAAGCTTTTAACAAGTGTTTCTCTATTCAGAATGCAAACATTGGTCGGTTGTTAGAGCATTTGTGTCTGGGTTTTTGTTATAGCAGGCTCTAACCATATGCTGCTGGAAAATGCATTCTCTCAACATGGCTGAAGGGTTAGCTTCTGGCAAGGTTAATAGATAAATACTTTTGTGAAACAACCTTTAATTATAAATCTACCAAGTTCATCAATTTCTGGATTAAAAATAAGAGGCATACACAAAAAGAAAAATATTAAAAAAAATTATTCTAAATCTTATAATTTTGTCCTTCAGGGACGTTTAATAAATCTTATAATCTTTAACTATACGAATTATTTTGTCCTGCAAGGAAAAAACATATTAGGTCTAAAGTAATTATTAACTCACATATTGTATCTAAAGACTTATTTAATTTCATCTTTTAAACTTGCACAAAAGAATCAGCGAATTACCAAATTTAGGAGTCTATGTGGAAATTTACATAAAGTTAAGGGACTTAAATGTATTTTACCCTGATCCGGTACCAATTATCAGCTGCTGCTAGTCTAGTAGTCTTCCCCGCCAAGCAAGCAAATATATATTGGTCAAAGCAGAGTCCAAGTTTCCGCCACGCCCGAACGTTCCGTTCAGTCTAGGTTAATCTTTCCCGGAAAGTTCGCCGCCTCCAATCAAGTTCACCGGGGAAAAACTAGAGGTGAGAAGCAGCATCTCTTCTTCTGAATTTCTTACCAGCTCTTTACGCCGACTCTCGAGTTCTCTTCCTAAATTTGCGCGGTAAATACTGGGAAAGTTTCTGATGGGGTTTCATGCGATGATTGTCTATGTTTCTTGTTCGATTTGGCTTTGTCGCTTCTGGGTTTCCTTAGTATAGCGTTTGGCTGAACGATTGATCGATTCTGTTAGCTAGCTGGGACCAGGGTTTTTCACTTACCTTTCCTCTCTCTTTCCCCTTGTTACTGTTCTTGAGAATCGGTCACAGATCGAAGGTTTTGGCGTGTTGGATGTTAGTTTCTTAGTGGTTTTCTTCGTAAAAATCGATGGACAATCGTTCCTCTTTGTTTACGTTCTAGGTAGAATGGTGGTTTCTGTAGGCTAAATAGAACCGGGGAAGCTTTGCCAGTTTTCCCTTTTGAGTATTGAATGTTGGTTGGCATAGTTTCGGACTGAACGCGGGATGATTGATTTCTGTGTTGCTGATGATGAAGGTTTACTGGGTCTCTGTGGTTGTTTCATTCTGCATTGTCAAAGCAAAAGATTATGAGTGTTTGTTATAATAGTTGTGGTGAAGTGCATATTTTCCTGCCCCTTTTTACTGTGTTATTCTGATATATCTTTTGATGGATGATTTGAATTTCTAGAAAGGAAGGATCATCAGATTTGCTTAGAATGGGAGGGTCTGCAATAGAAGATGAGTGGGAGTTAACCATGCCATCTAGTGAGCCTCGAACGATCGTGTTAGTTGGAAAAACTGGCAATGGGAAGAGTGCAACAGGAAACACCATTCTTGGAGAAAGAGTCTTCAAGTCTAGGACTAGTTCGTCTGGTGTTACAAGCAGCTGTGAATTGCAGACAACTGTCTTGGGACATGGTCAAATTGTCAGTGTTATTGATACTCCTGGTATGAAGTCACAATTGTTAGCCTCCAGTATTTTGTGTTCAACACGGTCCCAATGTCCAATTTATATGCTTGCTGCCTTCTTTTTGTAGAGCTAGAAATTTGACTTGTAATTTTTGCCAGGACTTTTTGATGCTTCCATTGGATCTGATTTTATTGGCAAAGAAATAGTCAAATGCATCAATATGGCAAAAGATGGAATTCATGCAGTCATCCTTGTATTGACCGTGAGGAACCGCTTTTCGGAAGAGGAAGGAGCTGCAATTCGAAGCCTGCAGTCTTTGTTCGGGACAAAGATAGTCAACTACATGGTTGTAGTCTTCACTGGTGGAGATGATCTCGAGGAAAATGATGAAACTTTAGACGATTACCTGGGTCGTGATTGCCCTCAGTCTTTGAAGGTTAATACCCTCTTATGACATCTCAATCCATTTCAGTAGGACTTTCTGCTTGTGTTTTCCTTTCAGGTTTCTTGCACCTTCTGTTGTCCTCTAAGATTCTCTATAGTGCCATGTAGGGCCTGTTAAGATTAACTTTTTTTGTTTTTTGATTGAATTCAGCGCGTTTGCATCTGAATCTTTGGGGGTTGGGTTGAAAATTCTACTGGCTTCGAGGGTTGGAGCCATGAAGGAGGATTTTTAGTACTTGTTCATAGCTGTTTTGCTTCACTGAAGATGAAATAATGATTTGTATAAGTTATTCAACTCATGCAGGAAATCATGTCACTATGTAACAATCGAGTTGTGCTTTTTGATAACAAGACTAAAGATGAACTGAAGAGAGTTGAACAGGTTAAGCAGCTGATGACACTTGTGGACAGTGTCATAGCACAGAATGATGGAAAACCTTACACAGATGATATCTTCATCGAGATGCAGGTTTGTCCCCTTTCTTTTTTCTTGATAAGAAACATCAGCATTGTCCTTTGATGCTGCTTCATTCCCTGTGATGTTGAAGTTAATGAATGATTGATATTTGCAGAAGGCAAAGATCCTGCGTGATAAAAAACATGAGGTCAATGCCCAGAACTTGAATGGTGCCTCTGATCAGGAACTGGTTAATCTGACAGCGGAAATGAACAAAGCATATGATGAACAGCTTAAACGCATTACTAAAATGGTACTTTTCCCCTCTCCCTTTCCCTGTTCTTCTCCTTCTCTTCACCTGTTCAATTCATACTTAGGTCTGGTAAATTACATCAATGGCCATTGAACTCATAAGGCCACTAACAAACTGTTCACTGAACTTTAAACTGTAGACTAACTAAATAAACAACCATGCCATCTATCTCTGTGTCTTAGTTAAATTGCATGAGTTGACCCGGAAACTTGGAAATGACAGAGTGGCTGTTTCTTTTGTTAGTTCAAAGGCCAAAGTCTAGTGAAAGACGTGGCCCTGAAAGTCGTTGACCGTTTATGCAGATTAACCTTGCCCTATATTTGTCCCTTTAACACTATGGTGTGAAATAGGTCGAGGAAAAGCTGCGGGAGACGACAAGCAGGCTGGAGCAGCAACTGGCAGAGGAGCAAGCTGCACGACTGAGGGCAGAGGAGGTCGCCCAGATGGCCCAGTTGCAATCCAACGATGAAATCCGCCAGCTCCGGGAGAATCTAGAGAGAGCTCAGAAGGAAACCGAGGAGCTCCGCAAGAAGGCTGAGAAGGTGTGCACAATCCTCTGATGGAACTAAAGAGCAGTGTACACATTTGCTCTGTCGGGCTAATGTGTTGGCAGATACTCATTTTGCGTTCAAAGTTGTTGGACTCGGGATTCGGACTCAGGACTTTGGTCGAGGGCTCATGATGTGATGATGTCGAGATTTTAGTTCTGGTGTAAATATGACCTTTCAAATTTCTGGGGCTTACTGGCTTTTGAGTGCTGAGCAGAGCTATGTATGCATGTCATATATGCGGTTTGATGTGGTATGTGGCAGATGTTGATGTACCCAGATCAAATCGTCTATAGATGAAGTATAATTCATGAAAGTTAATCTCTCACATCATATTCACTTTCATGCCGACTGTGATGACAAGATATGATGATTCATCAGCCAAGGTGGAGGCGGCTAGCTTCTAAAGTGAATGACCACGGTGTAAAATGAGATGCCAATCAGTTCAACGTTCAACTTGCTAGATCAGCAACAATTGCGAGATGTTAATCCACAAGAGATTACCTCTATGACAAAAAAAAAAAAAAAAATCCACAAGAGATTACCTTATTTGGGCCTTCGTGTTTATCCTAAATCATGCTCTGCCCCTGCCGAAGCAAAAATATTGGTCCAAGCAGAGTCCAATTCCAACTGTATAATAACTTCTCTCTACTCTGACGTTTCATCTACCCTTTTCCTTTGTTTTCACAGAACAAGAGACTAAGAGGGTGAGAGGCAGCTTCTCTTCTGACTTGCCTACCCGTTTCCTCGCCGACTCTCCAGCTCCCTCACCCGCCATTGTTGTGGTAAGAAACCCTCAAATTCGTTTCTTATTCGATGAGTGTTTTTGTTTAGCGTGTTGAATGGTATAGTTCCTTTGTGGGTTTGCATAGTCTTCTTATATATGGTGGTGGTTTATGGATGTTCAGAATTTCCCCAAAAATGGGAGGATGCTCCATAGAAGATGAGTGGGAGCTCACCTCACCATCTAGTGACACTCGAACAATCGTTCTAGTTGGACGTACTGGTAACGGTAAAAGCGCAACAGGTAATACGATTCTCGGGGAAGAGGTCTTCGATTCGCAGCTCAGTTCATCTGGCGTCACCACTAGCTGCGAGCTGCAGATTGCTGTTTCGGAAGATGGCCAGATAGTCCATGTCATTGACACTCCTGGTACGAAGCTAAGCTTAATTAGTTGATACATTCACTTGATTCCTCCATATATAGCTCTGCTTTTTGCAGATCCTCTGCAGGAACTGATGTTTTTTTTCTTCTTCTGCAGGACTTTTCGATGTCTCCCTGGGACGCGATCGAATCGTGGAAGAGCTCGCCAAATGCATCAGCATAGCCAAACACGGGATCCACGCGGTCATCCTCGTGCTCTCGGTGAAGACTCGGTTTACAGAGGAGGAAGCAGCGACGATTCGCAACCTGCAGCATCTGTTCGGAAAGAAGATAGTCGAGTACATGATTGTTCTGTTCACCGGTGGAGATGAGCTCAAGAAGGGCAGAACTTTAGACGATTTTCTGGGCCGTAATTGTCCTCAGCCTTTAAAGGTTCCTTAATTCCCAGCCAAAACTTTCGCTTTTTTGGAATGTTGTTTTTTTGCTTCTCTGTAGTACTGATTTTTGCACTTGTTGAACTCATTCATGCATAGGAAATACTCTCACTCTGTCACAACCGGATGGTGTTGTTCGATAACAACACGAAGGATGAAGCGAAGAGAGCTGGACAGGTGAAGGAGCTCATGGCACTAGTGAACAATGTCGTGGTGGAGAACGGTGGGAGGCCCTACACAGACGATGTCTTCATCGAGATGCAGGTTTGTCGATGGTGATATACGAAATATTAATTAGCTCTGCCCCTGATGATGATACTTAGCTCAACTCGTCTGCTCGAGTAAATCGTATCGATGAATTTTGATGATACTGCAGAAACGTGACATGGTCCTGCTTGATAAGCAACATCAAGTGGATTCACTGAATTCAAACGGTGCAGCCACGAATGAGGAACTGGTTAAGCTGAAAGAGGAGATGATCAAGTCATACGACGATCAGCTTAAGCGAATCACTGAAATGGTTCTTCGATAATCGATATTAATTCCTGTTGATCATGTATTGTCTTTGCTTTGTGTCTATTTTTTCATACCACGAATTGTTTGATGTGTGTGAAATGTTAGATTGAGGAGAAGCTGAAGGTGACGGCTGAGAGGCTGGAGGAGGAGCAGGCTGCGCGATTTAAGGCAGAGGAAGCTCTGAAGGACGAGATTCGTATGCTTCGAGAGAAGCTTGAGAGATCTGAGAAGGTAGCCGAGGAGCTGCGTAAGGAGGCAGCTGATCGGAAGCAGTCTGAGAAGCAGCAGCCGAAGTGTGCAATCCTCTGAATGATGCACTCAGACTGGCGAGGAGCAGTGCACATTTTCGTCTGTGGGGCGGAGTTTTGTGTTGGGGAAATTTTCTTTTGTAAGTTTTGTGTTGGCTTCACAACTCAGGTTCAGGGACTTGGTTCAGGGCTATGGATGTGTAGGAAATTAAAGAGTGGAACACATCAAATTTGGATCTTACTATTTTTACTTTGACTGTGTAAGAAAGAAGTAGTTCGGATTTGGATGAAACGGGGCACGGACCAATCGCTTGAGCGATTCGGATGGTTAATCGGGCGCTCCTCCAATGAATCACTCGGTTTTTTGTAGGCAGCTGTTAATTAATTAACTTATCGAACTGATTTGGTCATTGATCATAAGATTTATTTGGTCTGATCCGATTTCGATAACAGATAAATCGATTTTCAAAATTGGTTTCTCAAACCCACCAACTAATCAATTCGAGTAACAATCCACCACACAAATTCGTCGCAAGCCAAAGCCCTCCTATAAGCCAAAGCCCGAAAGATTTCACTTTCGTACCACTACAAAAAGACAGGTTTAGCGACAGAATTTAGCGACGGGAACCAATTTTGTCGCGGAAGGGCATTATTTGCGACGGATTTATTCTCCGTCGCAAATAGTAATAGTTTCGTGAACATGTTGTGATACTGCATTTGCGACGGATAACTGGACTTTGGTGACGAATTCATCCGTCGCAAAATCTTATGTTTCTTGTAGTGTACACGACTTAAAACACGCATAATGTTAATGAACCGTGTCACCATAACAAGCCCTCTTCAAACAACAAATTAAAACACTATTAAAGTAGTCATCATCAAATTAACCACTTAGGGTATTCATTCATTAACACAAACACACACCACAATCTACGTAGCTCACTTATTGTTTGAATCTCTTCCACATTACCACAGACTTATATATTAATAATCATTTCCATGCAATGCATGTTCGCGGATGTGCTTGCATGCGTCATGCTGACCATGAGAACACCATTATCAGCCAAGGTGGAGGTGGCCGTGGTCGGAATCCTTGTCTGCCGGAGTTGGAGGCTCGTCGTGGTGGTGGTGGTGGCCGTGGTGGCTGCTGCTGCCGGCGCCAGAGGAAGCGAAAAGGTCCTGTGGCTGCTGCTGCGGCGGAGGATCCATCATCTGTGGAGCGAAGAAGTTGCGAGAAGCCGCCAGCGCGTGGATTGCATTCATCTCGGCTCCGCTCACCATGTTTGCTTCATGAACCCTCTCCACCTCCGCTATCTGTAATCATTTTTTTGTCATTAGTACTCAACCCCGAAATATTATTGACCGTGATTTTAATTAGTTGTTATTAACTTAAGATTGATACATATATCAATAATAATTAATGACCGTGGCATTTATATGTGCACATTACCTTGGTACGAAGACAAACACTTTCATTCTCCAGCTCAATCTCCTTCACACAAGAAATTTATTAATTCTATTAGTCAATATTAGTATGTAGAACTTAATTTAGATGGTAATTAATTACTAGAAATAATAATTATATTCATAATAGCTGTTAGTTACCCTCTTCTGCAGATACTCAATTTCAGCTAGAAGCAGCTCATGCTGTTAAAAATGGCACAATAATAAACACAATTATATTAATTATGATAGTTTAATTAACCAAAGTGATTATCAAAATTTTACTTCTAGTATGTAATACTTGAATAATTTATTTATTTATACCTTCTTGGACCTGATTCGGTTGATGCCACGGTCGAGCCGGTTCTCGAGTTGCTTCAGCTCCTTCACAGACAGTGAGCCCAAGGATTCCCCCATGAGGTGCCTGCAAAGCATGCTTAACATTCCAAAACACACCCCACATTTTTATGGATTCTCTTCTTTGGTACCCAAAAGATTAAATATTAATTCAACTCGCCGCTAGGAAAGAAGAAGAAGAAGAAGAAGAAGAAGAAGAAGAAGAAGAAAATATGGGTAGTGAATTCACCTATTGGAATTCTGGAGCACCTGAATTTGTTGGCGCAGCTTTGCTGACTCCTGCTGGTAATACTGCAAAGACAACACATTTATCAAAAGTTAAATCTCATCCATCATATTTCGTAACATTTTCAATAAAGACCTTTGAAAAACAGTGGATATTGATTTGTTTTCTTGGAAAGAAAGATAGATTCCATGAACTATATTGAGAGCATTGTGAAATGAAACGGGTTCTTTAGATTTTATTAAATACAATCATTATCGTCAAATTTTGATAGTAAGATTCATTATTCATCATCTGAATCGCGTGTTAATCTAGTAAAAAATAGAGATTAGTTGTAATTACCTGAGCGTTAATTTCAGTTACGGAGGCAGTGTGGGTACTGTCTGAGTTTGCCTTCTTGTACCTCTCTATTGTCGACTTGATGCTACTAATTAATTTCAAAAAGAAAAGAACAACACTAAGTTGAAAGAAAGATGATATAAACATCTAACAGTACTAAGCATGACACTAAGTTAAATGATATTTCCAAATAGTAGAATGTAGCTGGTGATGGGGTGGTCGTGGTCATGTACGGTCTAGAATCGAATCAAATTGGGAGGTGATCAGATAAAACTAGAAAAAGAAAATGAAGATTAGATTAGATTAGATTAGATTCAAATGGAAACCATATTTCATGTGATTCGGTTCAATTCAATTTTAACAAAGGAAAATTAATTATTTCTTTATCTTTAAGAGAACTCAACACGAAACCTTAAAAAATGTATATTTTATATGGCCCAACTCGATCCGGTTCACACCCGGTTAGAATTGATGCACAACCCTAATCATTACCATTTTCTGAGCATCCAAAGAAACGATGGACAATGACTTTTTATTAGAGTTCCAATGCGCCATAGACAGAGAGACAGCTTCATGAATTGTTCTAGACAAAATGTGTCCATTGTTAAGTTGACTCAAAGTTTCCCTTTTCCATGATACATTTTGTTTAACTCTCGAAGAGGACTAAAGACACCAAGTAAAGAAACAAGGAGGGACACAGAAAAAAGCAATGACAGAAAGAACAAGGAAAAAAAAAGTGAATGAAAGTTCAATAGTAATAAGATATATGGATAATTAGAAAACCCTAACTTGTGTAAGCTAGGAGGAATGAAGCAAACTCGTGAACATTCTTGCTCAATATCAAGAAAACAATGTATAATTAGTCGTTTCATAATTAAAAAAATAAAAAATAAAATCATACGTACACAAAGAGAATGCAGAAGATATGACATATATCGAATATTTTACGAAAAGTCTAGCAAAATATTGTCTGTATCTGTATTGAACCGACATCGTAGTTATTACACTAACGCTATTAACCCAATTTTCTTTTTTAAATATGGATGTAGCTAACTAATTTGAAATTTGTGAAAGTTCCCATCTTTTTATTAATGAGGGACACCAATGCCATCCCAACTAGAAGTTCTATACAGAACTGCAGGCAAGAAATGGAATGTTTCAGAAGGGCAAAGTACTTCCAACTTTTCCTTCTGTTTTTGTGAAAGAAGATCTCTTCATCACCAATAGTTCAAATTAATTCACATCTCCATCTCTGTCTTCTTTTCTGACCCAACAGCTTAATTTCTTCTTTCTTTCCCATTTTCTTTAAATTTTATTTCTTTTTGGTCCATTTATATATCACTCTTTATGGTCATTTATGGACCTTTATACACAAGTTTTTAATGCATGATTTTGTATTTCATATTCAACCTTGTTTTTTTTTCTTTTTTCTTTCTTCTGTTCATCTGAACCTTGTTTTCTTGTCATTGTCAGTGTGGGTTGGGGCTGTAAGAACCCCAAATAGTGATTAGGTAAATATATGGGGGAAAAAGTCACCAGTCTCCCTCACATAACTAGAAGTGGAAACCCTAGAGCCATAGCCTTGTGATAGGGTTTATCGTAATAATAATAATAATAATAATAATAATACTCAGCATAAGGTAATAATATGTAAAACTTCTTATAAATCAATTAATACATGGTGTAACAGTAGTAATTCTTCTCAGAAGAAATTTTTTTTCATGAATCTCAAACTTGGAAATGGACACACAGAGAGAGAGAGATGCTCTTATGAGGTTTTGGAAGCCAAAAATGGGGAAGGCTAACTATGGTAAGTTCTTATATATATGTGATAGAATTTTAACCAATATCTAATGGTTGACTTGTTTTTTTTTTTCTTTCCCCTTCTTGTATAGCTATATATACTCAGCCTCTCATCATCATGCATACAGAAAAATGAAAAAATTTGGATGTTTACATATACAGATTAGATGAGGTGCATAGATCTTGGTCTATAGATCATCCATATATAGAAATGAAATTTAAGTCACCTAAACATTGAACTTATTAATTATACTAAGCTTATTGATTCTAAGATTAGCTTACTTGTTGTTGGAGTACTCATAGAGGCGGCCACGGCTGGAGAAGACAATGAGGGCAACCTCAGCATCACAAAGCACAGAGAGCTCGTAGGCTTTCTTCAGCAGCCCATTCCTGCGCTTGCAGAACGTCACTTGGCGATTCGTCGTGTTCTCGATCCTCTTGATCTCGATCTTCCCCCTTCCCATGTTGCTGCTGCTGTTGTTTCTGTTGTTGATCTCTTCTTGATCTTCTCCAAACTCTACAAAATAGCATAAAGTTAGCATATTTGTGAGATCTACTTATAAGCAAAGGTAAAAATGAGAAAGGGTTTGAAAGTTTTGGACTTTTCTCTTCAGATCTCGACGGAGGAGCCATTTTTGAGAGAGCTAGCTTGATTCTTTAGAGAAAATAAGAAGAATGAATGAATGAAGAAGAGAAGGTGTAACTGTGTATATGAAGTCTTATCATAGAGCTCTTAGCTAGAGAGAGCTTGCTAGGGAGACACAAAGTAACAAAGACCCATTTCTCTAGTACTGTCCTTTAACTGTTTTCATGGAGCTAGAATTACATGTGTAAAAAAAAAAAAAAAAAAATTGTGCAATGATTTTTTTCATTTTCTGGACCCAAAATGACAAAGGAAAAAACTTTCCTCATGTTGGACAATCAAGTACTTGTCCATGTTTTTCACTCCATCTCAGTTGAAATGGATGATTAATATCAATTTAAGGCTTGTTAGCAAGCTAGATCGTTGCTACACATTAGCTACAAAGCTAGATTAAGGGGTATAGCCAAAAATTTAAAAGCAACCCTTTTGATTAAAGAGAGAAAAGATTGAACCTTGCTCTAGTTTAGAAGGGTTTGTGTATGGGAAAGCCATGGAAACAACTATATCATATACAACAAAAGAAGTAGAGATCTCAAATCAGCTTATGCTATGGGATTAACCTCCCAAAAAGGATAAGAAAAACACAAGAGAGAGAGAGAGAGAGAGAGAGAGAGAGAGAGAGAGAGAGAGAGAGAGAGAGAGAGAGAGAGAGAGAGAGAGAGAGAGAGAGAGAGAGAGAGAGAGAGAGAGTGAATTTGTAGGAAGAGAGAAAGAGAGATCTTGAGGAAGAAGAAGAAGAAGAAGAAGAACTAGATTTTGTTTCAGAAGGAGCTGAATTCTTGCTCCTTTTTTGGTGCTTTTTCCCCCCTCTCTTCCTCCCTTCACAAGCTCTTATTCCTTTCTATGTTGGGTTATAAATACAAGAAAAACCAAGAGAGAGCAGCAAATTAAAAAGGAAAGAAGCATGCAGAGGAGAACCAAACCCCAAGGAGAGAGCTCAAAAAAAAAAAAGATTTATTATTCTATAATGATGATGAATTGATGATGATGATGATGAAATGAGAGACTGATCAGAGAGTTCAGAGAGAAACCTGCAGCTAGAGAGAGAGAGAGAAGAGATCAGCTGGCTGGTGAGAAGAGATCAGATATGAACTAAATGGAAAGTTTAGAATTCCAAAGAAACACACACACACACACCTCTCTCTCTCTCTTGCCCTTTCACTCTCGATTTATAGCTCTGTATTTTTCTTGCAATTCCTTCTTTACTTTCTTTTGCCTGTAAGTCTGTCTAACCCAGCACTTATACAAGCAAAATTAAGTAAAGAGAGAGGGGGGAAAAATGAAGAAATGGGGAAATAGAGAAAGCAACTTCTCCACCATTGCTGATCTTAGCAATAAGGAGTTGTCTTTTTGGTTTCTTTTCTTCTTCGTTTAGTTTAGTCTTCATTTTTGTGTTTGTTACAAGGGAATAGAAGTTGATCATGAGTTAATATGGTTAAGTAGTTAATTGCGATTTTTTTGGAAATCAATGGAGTATGCTTCCACATAAGATCTAGCTAAATTTTGATCGATTCTGGCATAATTGTGCAATGTTTACTAACAATCTCATTAATTTTTAGATGAAATTTGCTTAATTATACGATTTTCTAATGTTAAATGATGATTCGATATCTAGCAAAGTGGCCGTTTTTTAGGTAGTGTGATCTCTCAAGATTGTCAAGTTGTTTAAAGTATGTATAGCACGATTCGTTCAATTTTTCTATTCCTACAACATTCAATTTGGTTCATAGGGCATATGTAAACCATGATTCCTTAACGATAAATTTTTGTTGTTTGAAATCTAGCTCGACTCGATAACAATAATTCACTAATTGCATAGATCAAAAGTCAAAAGAATATATAAAATGTCAGTAGAGATTGAGTGCTACAGTTACTCGAAGAATTCATATAAGTTTATAGTCTCAATTTATTAAAAATAATCGACTAATGAAATTCCAGTTGAAGTAGAGGGACAAAAAAAGAAAGTGAATTTGATGAAAATAGATTACTTTCTTTCTGAAGTTAGCTTTTGGCAAGGAAAGAGAGAGGTGATAGGGAAAGAATGTGAAGAGTGAGCTGTTGCTTTGCCAAAAACAAGCCCTAGATGTTGTTGTTTTAACTGAAAATGAACATCTTTTCCAGGTGTAAATTCACACCATATACTGCAATGCTGGTTAGGGTTCTTCATGAATCCAAAATTAAATTTCTTTGCTCGTCTATTTATAACCCACCAATTGATTGACAAAATGAGAAAATTAGAAGTGGGATCAACAGGAATATGGCTGGGGATCATTAATTATCTTGAGGGTTAGTGAAATCTCTACGTGTTTAAATCAATCGTTAAATTTTGGACATAATTAGCTTTCGAATACATTTTGTTTCATTCCAATCATTTGAGTTATAGTTAGGAACAACGAGAAATAAATTTCATATACACCGTCAAACTTTATCATACCTGTCGAACAAAAGTTGGATGGTATTTAATACCGGGCTCAACAATTGGAAAGATCATTGTATCTCGTTACATGACCACAAAACCATCCTATATGTGTTCAGCTATTGATCTTGTTGAACTTCATATGGGCATTATTAACATACGATGATAATGGATTTGTGCAACAGTTCGCCAATGATTGAATTTTGTTCGGAGGAACGTTATAACAATGTAATTTAATGCATATTTTCTACTTTTTCTGAACATTTGAGCTATTGAGATAAATCGATGATACAACGAATAGCTTATGAGATAGTTTAATTGTCCGTCAAGTAATTAATTAGTCTGATAGCACCTGCAGGAATATCTACCTTTGGTGTTTGTCAACTGTTTAACTTATTCAACGCTCAATTACGTAGACGCAAAACACTTAGAACGTGAAGTTTCAACTTGCTGCAAAAAGAAAGAAGACAGTAATGGCTTCTTGGTTGGAGCATTGAAGTTAAGAAACTGACAAAGGCAGGCTGGCACAACACACAGACAAAGGTGCTAGGGTTTGAGGGGCATCAAATGACCCAAAAAATTTGGTGTTGGGCTGAGATGGGCTTTGTGTCCAAAGAATTGGACTCAAGTTGGGAGGAAAGAACATGGATTGTTACTACAGCCCAACATCATCTTCAAAACAAAAGTAAAAAAAAAAAAAAACTATTTTAAGGTTATTTTATTATGATCGCTTAACCGTTCATCACTTTGTGTGACCATTTATAACGAACAATCAATCATTGATATTGGTGTAAATGTTCTGTTAGCAAATCTAAACTATTCGCGAGATTAAGATTCTCAAACACAAGTGAGAAAATTTTTCATCAGATACATAGTTAAGCCACAAAAAAAAAAAATTCTAATCGACCAACACGAGACCATAAATTCTTGACACACGAGATTACGATTCCCAATATATTGGAGGATTCTCGACAATGCACGTACTAATTAACATGATATTTTTTGTAACTATAAAATAAACTAGAAAGGTCTAAATTGACTTCAATCAGGTAAGTCAAACAAGTCGCACTCTTAGATGAAAAGTCTATATTTACAAGAATCATAGAGCTATTATACATATTATTGTAACTATAAAAGAAACTAGAAAGATCTTAAGAATTAAGCTAGGCGTTGAATGAACATGACGATTTGAATCGAATTCATGACATAAAACCAAACAAGTCCTACTCACATTCATCGAAAGGAAATTCTACATATGCAAGAATCAAAGACCTACTATACTTCTACCCACTAATACATGCAAATTGGAGCATTTGAGACACTAGCTAGCTAGCTACCAGAACTTGAGCCTGAAGCATATATATGCATGGCCGGTTACAATAATATATGTGTTATTCTTCCCCGGCTGTGGATAGTGACGACGTCTCGTTATTAATTTATATACATGCATGTTCTCCATTGCCGATAACAGTTTTGTGGGCATTCAAACCTTCGAGAATCTCCTTTGCCAAACGCCTATTTTTGGCCGGTTGGTCACTATAGCTACCTCCTCTCAATAAATTGATGGTAATCAATTGATGAACACCCTTCTACCTCCCTTTCTTTTTCATTTGTCTTGCTATATATCCAGTTCCATATTTGAGGTGATCGTCAAGCTAGTAAGGTATTGATTGATTCCACTTGGGATCTTGAAATCCCAGAAGGAATTGAGAGTGATCTTGAAATCCCAAAGGATAGAAGTGATCTTAATTTGAACAATATATTAATCTAACAAGCAAACGATCCTATCTCATCAATGTCTTATTGGTCATTTTTAGGGTTACAACAAGGTCGTTGATATCGCGACCGTTTGCATGAAAAAGTAATTTATTAAACAATACATATGCCAATGTGTGTAGAGAAAAAGGCTCGTCGTTTCTTCATCTCTTGCGGCGTTTGCTCTTGTCGTCCACTCTTTCAAACTTTCAGGCGATCGATCGGTTTCTGTCTGGGGTTTGATTCCATATGCGTCGTCGTAGTCTTCTACTCTTTCTTAGTGTTTGGTTGTTTTTCAGCTTCTATGCTTGTTTTGTGCTATTTATTATGTATCTTCATTGAACTTATTAGCTCTTTATCTATAACCTTCATTAGTTTGTTACTATTAATGAACTAATGCTTCTGTCACCAAAAAAAAAAAAGTTTCACTATTTGATAGTGTAATTGGTTGTGGATGAAGACCAAAACGAAGAGACCCTAAGCGAGGAAAGTGAAATATGGAATATTATGTGACGCAGCAAGGAAAATGACTGAAGTAATGGAGCATGGGTTCGTGAGGCAATATTTACTCCATGGCTGGAGTTCAGGGATCTGTAAAATCTTCCATTTACATCAAAGTTCAAACGTACCATTCGTTCTGCGATCTGTAAAGTCTTCCATGTGGGACGTAAATAAACACAAATTTATGGCAAAGAATAATATTCCTCAGTCTACCCTACAACTGATTTTGGCCATAGGTCATCATCACCTGCTTTAGCGCAACTTAATTAGCGGTAGAAGCTAAGATACTCTGTGTTAGTCAATGGTATATAATCCACTACTGAATGTCTTCCAACAATTTAGATCAGATTATTGAGACCAATTAATTGATTCTCGACAAGTCGTGTCTGAGCTCCTTGAATTGGGAAGAACCACGATATACAACGTGAGATCCTACTTAAAAGTTAAACACGCGTTGAAAACAAACGCACCTGCGATTTTGAAGCACAGGACGAACTCATGATTTTTAGACTACAAAATTTACCACACCACTACGCATTGGGTTTTGCTCAAAGATTTCTCTGGCTTTAGTTAACACTAAAAAAGTTTATGAACAACGTTGATAATTACCAGTGCTTTCAGATAAAAGTTGAATTTGTATCACATCGTTAAAAGTTGAAATTTCAACTGTACAATAAAGAAATTTGAGGAATTTGTACGAAAAGGAAAACGAGTACAAATTGAATTTGCTATTCCATAAGGTTAATGTAAATGTTTAGTTTGTATCATAAAGAAATTTGCCGGAAGTGGTTATAAGTAATATTTCTTAAAATATAACTATTATTGACACAAGCTCGAAAAGTTTGACTATACGAGTGTATTTTGTCATCGGCATAGTATACCAGAGTTCTTACTTCTTATATATACACCTACACTACACAACTTTCATTCCGAGCAAAACCAAACATTCCTTCGAGTTGAGAGCACGTACTGTATACACTATATCAAAATGGTACAAGCGAAGAAGAAGTTCAGAGGCGTGAGGCAACGGCGTTGGGGCTCATGGGTCTCCGAGATTCGCCACCCATTGCTGTAAAACACTAATCAAATCTCCCTTTCAAAACTCCATTCAAAATGCTGATCAGTCTTCACTTCAAAATCCAATTTACATAACAATTTTTCTTTGCATGGCTATAGGAAGACGAGGGTATGGCTGGGAACGTTCGAGACGGCGGACGAAGCGGCCAGAGCTTACGACGAAGCCGCCGTCCTCATGAGCGGCCGCAACGCGAAGACCAACTTCCCCTCTTCATCACCCGCCGCTAAAACGACGTCCGGTCTGAGCGCCAGGCTGCGGGAAAAGTACTGCGGCAAAACGGTGTTGTCGTCTTCGCTGACTTGCTTAAGGCTGGACGCGGAGAGCTGCCACATTGGGGTTTGGCAGAAGCGGGCCGGGGACTCGAAATGGGTGGTGAGGGTTGATGATCATCAGCTTGCTGCTGCTGGAAAGACGGTGGAGGGAAACGGCGGCGGCGGAGGAAGTGGGGAGGACCGGCGGATGACGGCGGGGATGGTGGGAGGAGGAGGAGGAGGAGAGCTTGGTGGTGGTTCGTCGGACGACAAGGTAATTAGTAGTGTGGAAGAAGGAGGAATGTTAGAAGAAGAGGAAAGGGTTGCATTGCAAATGATAGAGGAGCTTCTTCATTAACTAATATATAGGGATTATAACTAGTTTAACTAATAAAAATTAGCGATTATTGGTGTCTTGATTGTTTTACGAAATTTGAGAATAATATTAATCAGTAACATAATAACTCGTTGATGATGAACATGAACAATTCTTTTTTCATAGCAGCTTTGTTGGAAGTTGTCTGGACTAAGCTGAGTTATTGTTTGAAACAACAAAGGCACCACTATACTTTTCCCTTAATGATTCTAAGTTGAATCTCTAATGAAGACTGAATAGAGATTCTTTCTATTGCAAATCTCAAGTGACTAGGCAATGCCATTTGGCTGAATGACGCAATTGATCAAAATGAAAGTGCTGCTTATGAAGACGGTGGATTTCTAACTAACCTTTCCACTTGAGCACCCAAGTCAAATTGCAGCAGGAAACAGAACTCTGGACAGTTGCAGATTTGCCAATAAGAGCTCCTAAACCTGAGATCTATAATCAGAAAGCATTTATCCAAGTCCAGAGCAGTTGATGAAGGGACAACAATCAACTCCTATGTAACTAATGATGAAAGAAACAAACCCACAGAAAAGAAAAACAAAAGGTCTTCAAAGTAGCAGCGGTACTTCTGATCCCTGCACAGAGAACAGGGTGCTTCTATCTCCAGGACAATGGTTTCCGATTCGAGACTTACACCGTGAGCTAGCCATTGAAGCTCCAAATCATAAAGGCAGAGGAGTCCTATTTACCATTTCCACTATAAACCACAGCTTGTTGATCTTCAAAAGTCGAGCCACTTCTGGTAGTAGACACAAGTACCAGGAGAGATGACCCCATCAGGAGTACAGCTACTTATCCTTGGACATACCCCACAAGGTATGGACGCCATCGCCCCAATCCTAGGCTCTGCTGCAGCAGCAGCAGCAGCAGCAGCTCCAACTCTTCGCTTACCAATAGCTTTGTAGCAAACTTTCCCCACCTTTATACCCGCGAACTCCCCCATCCCGTTGCTCTCCACTTCCATCACCTCGTTGTCCAGAACCAGAGCACCAAAGATCTCTTCAAAGTGATTTTTCTTCAAATCGGCTTTGAACGCCCCGCTAGCCTTGACTGAGTCCATCACACTCTCCACTGTAGCCACCTTTAGCTGTTTTATCTTCTGCGAGCATAATTTTTTTACAGCATTGATGAAATCCACATCGAGGTTCCCATCGTCGTACCATGCCCCACCCGTTAGTTCCGGGGAAGGTTCGAACTCTGCTGCCAGGTAGGTCTTCCTCGTCTTGTTCTGGACGTTGATCACTTCCTTGATCATGCCCTTGTCCAGGAGGGTTTTGATGGATTTGTTGACAATGGTGTCTTGGAGATTCGAGGATCGCTTGATGTCTCGCACCCATATTCCCATATTCTCTTTTTCGTGGATCAGCTTGTAGACGACACTCTCTTGATCGGTCATACCCTGAGAGTTTGAGTCCGGGCGCTTTCGTTTCAGGGCGGAAGGTGATTGCAATCGACTCATCTCTGGTCAGAGAACATCAAAGTAAGGATCTTCAGCGAAAAAGAAAACTCAAATTAAGTATGAATCCACAGCAAACCCCAATCCATCACCTAGCAGTTAAAAGAAAGCTATCTACACTACCCCTTAGTCAGACCCTTTCTTCAGAGGAGCAAATCATCAAACAGGTTATGTGCATCAGAGACGCAGCAAAGAGGAACAAGCCTATACACCCAACTAACATCAAAGTTATCCAATTTCAACGAAAACACTACGAGGGAAACGCAATTTGGAAGAAACCCAACCGATATTCCGATACTATTTAGCGCTAGAATCGCACATGAACACTTACCTGCACTCTCCTGCACCACTTAATCACCCGCCGAATCCCCAAACAACTGCTCTTTTCCTCGCACAAAGCTTTTGGATTTCGAAGGTAACTGCCGAGTGAGAGATCAAAACCGTTATCCAAAATGAAATCGATTCGTAGGGTTCTTCTGCTACCTTGCGCCACAACTGTTAGCGCGGCACCGGCGAGCTATTAGTATTCGATTGAGTAGCTCAGTAGCCACGTATTTTACATCTATAGACACTGAGCTTTTTCCTGAATGCGTTTTAATACTCAAATTCACACTGTAGTTCAAAACTTCGCATCAAATTTTGGGCTGAATTTGTTAGGCCCAGTAAGAAACCGAACAAAAAGGCTCAGCCATTTAAGTCAACAGAAAACGACACCGTGCTCCACCTTGATTTGCTCTGTTAGGAACGACGGGCGGAGCTAGAAATGGCAGTCCATCTCCGCCATCGTCGCTTCCCATGAAAATTGACCGACTTTGGCTCTCTCCTTGCTGCCAGTCTCCTTCCACTACTAAAACCCCATTCCTCAACTGCAATCTTTCTCCCTTCACCGGTCACCGCCGCTTCTCCTCCGTCGTTCCTCTCCTGTGGTATGCCGTCTTATATCTCTCTTCCGTTTGTTTTGTTACTTGGGTCGATCGGCGTTTTCCTCGTTCTGTTTGTCCGTTTGGTTCAGGATTCCGAAAATCCTCCGTTTCGGGGTTCTTCGATCTCTTCCTTGTTCTGGGTCTCTGCGAATTTTCTGACCTGATGATGGGGGAGTTGTTGGTGATCATCCATCCAACTCCAAATGTCACTGAATTTTGATTTTTTGTTTTAAGATTTACGTGGGGTTCTTGATTTCTGTTGTTTTGCAATTATGATGAAAATGGACGGAGTTCAATTGTTGGTCATCGGGACTCTCAGTCAGATGAAGTGCTTTTCAGGATTATCTCCATGGTTCTAGGTGAAAATAGAAATGATTCCTCTATTCTGACTGTTCTGTTTGTTTGGTGAAGAGAGGGAAACATGAACAAAGAAATGGGGAACAGCACCAAGTTATTGGAGTTAGTGAAGGAGAGATCAATGTCTAAGAAGGTGGAGGATGAAGGGAAGGAGAAACAAGTCTCTTCTTACCTTGACAAAGATTGCATCACAAGCATTCTCATGAAGCTACCACTTGAATCACTGCCATCTTCGAGGTTTGTTTGCAAGGCGTGGTACGATATCATCAACAGCCTTCCCTTCATCAACAACCGTCTTGAGCAGTCTGAATCCGTTTTGATATACGTGAAACCGACCCCCATGGGTAGCTCCCATCATTATTCCTCTCCAACATCAACATCTTCGAACCGGGGAAACAAGTTTTCAGTTGAAGGGAAAGTGCTTCAATCACAACCGCTCAACATGTTTGCATATCAGATGGCTAATAGATCTTCCAAATTTAGCATCAACTTTGTTGAGTGCAGAGAAGGGAAAGGTGTTACTGGCGATTATGGGATCGAATGCCTGGGTAGCATTAGAGCAGCATGCAATGGTTTCATCCTGCTCGACAATAGACTAAAAAAAGGAGGGGTCTTGGTCATGAACCCTGTCACCAGGAATCTCCTTGCTCTTCCTGTGGGTACATTGACCAGTCCTGAATGGGAATCATACGGATTTGCCTTGACCGGTGGCAGGTACAAGGTGGTCCACTTGTTCATGGACGACATGAAATACATTGCCTGCGAGACACTCAACCTCGGCTCAAGATCATGGAAGCCAGTGAACGGACCTCCCTCTGGGCGGCTTCCTCGTTTTGGTTTCAGTCCTGTCTCGGCCATTGGAGCGCTGCATTGGCTTCCAACTCTTTCTTCTGACAACAACTTCACAGTGTCTATGGATCTGGAAACTGAAAAGTTCCACCTCGTACCGCTCCCCAAGATTTGTGGGACCCACGATCGGATTCTCGAAATGGGCAGCCTCTTGGGGTTCATCACTCATGAGGATCTCCACATAGATGTATGGAAGCTGAAGAGTGTTGTAGGCCAGGGTGATGATGCCGTGTGGACGAAGCACCATAAGATTACCAGAGGCAGCTTAATCGACATGGTCCCCTTGTTTTGCTTGAGGATCAAGGGAGATGTGATCTTCAAGAGGCATGAAGGTGGTTCGGTTTATTCGTACGATTTTGAGTCAGAGACAATGACTATGGTTGAGATGGATGAGATGGATGAGGAGTTTCGATTCTATGCCAATTTGCTGCCTCATGTCAACAGCCTTGGTTCTTGGACTGCTGCTACTCAGAATCTGATGTGAATCGAATTGTTGATGATGATGAGTCTTTTACATACATTGTTTTGGTATACTGCTTGTCAATTCCACTCCCTAGATTTACTTTCTCGTCAATATATTGTGTTGAACAGATCTAGCAGTTGCTTATGGCCATATCATATCATGCATTGATAAACCAAACTGTCCTGCAGTCTTGTTTTGTGATATCTCTTGGTCTGAGTGAAGGTAAATTTCAGCCACTTTAACATCCGTTTTGAGATGTTACTGTATAATTTCTTTAGGATCTATGACTTTTGCAATTTGCAAACAATTCGAGCTTTTAGAACGAATTAACGCCTTGAATAACTAAAAAGTTGCATCTTCTGTTCTAAATAGCCCTTTGTATTATAAGTTAATTTGAACACAAGATATTGCTACAGGTTGTTTGAATGCGGGATTAAGACGGATCAATTTCATCTAATTATTTCATTTTGAGACAATTGGACCAGATTAACCCAACAATAGCATAAATTTGAAAGGAACAATTTGATCTGAATTTTTTTTGGATCGATTAGTTTTTTCAGACTAGATAAAATAAATTGGCTCATTACAAACAACTTGTATAACTCGAGTTATAAAATGAGATAATTAACTAAATTACCTATTTCGCAATTAATCCATCCAATCCCTTAAAGAAATGTATCGAAGAAAGTCGAATGGAAGAGCTTCAGAAAGATTACTTCCCACATTTCTGAAACCGAAAGGTACAAGTACAACCACTTGAATAGTTGAATGAGGGCACAATTCGAAGCCTATATTAGCTCAAGAAAACGGGGCTTTATTCCATATCAGCCTTTGCCAAATCTTTCAGAGTTCATAACAAACTGGAATATGACTAGATGAGCATCTCCTTTCTCCGCCAATTTCAATGATGATTCAAAACTGTTCTTCTGTCAACCTGTAGATTGCGAAAAATGTATGCCAAGAACCACCATTTTCTTAAAGTTACTGCCAACTGAAATACGATAACCTTGAGGGGGCCGATTTGCTGAACTACGAGAGGTGTTTCGGCTCAAGGAGCAGTTGTTGCTAGTTGAATGTTTCATAGGGCAACTGCATGAGAACTTCGTGTTGCCGCCTTTGCGTGCAGCCTCTCCATGAAAGCTGGGTTGGCTTTCAGTCTGCCCTTGACATATGCTACTCGGGCATCCTCTGCCATCTTGTTTGCTTTCCCAGCTTCTTCAATTATGGAAAAGAGCGTTCTCAGGCAATCTTTCCTGTTTTCTTCACGGTGTTCGAACCTGTAAGAAAGAAAACTGACTATATTATAACAGGGGCGAGGTAACAGTGGCTTCTAGTAATCTGTAGCACAATAAAACTTGACAAAGAAGCAAAAATATAGTAGTTACGCAAAAAGACTGAGATGGGCTAGATTTCCATCCAATGAATTGCCTAAAAGATGCTTCTATTCAGCAAGTTTTTCAAGAGCCTAGTTCTCGGATGCAGACAATGAGTACTTAGAAATGGACTAAGCTAACCCTGTCATGTCTTTCTTCTTTGTCCCTCCAGGTTTAATTTGTAAAGGATGGAAATCGTGTAATGGTTCAGCAAAAGAACAAAGAACCACAAGTAGTATTATATGAATTTCAGACTCAAATAACAGTTAGGAACTAACCTTTCGCTGGTAATTGTGAGTTCATCTTTGCCAGGGTGATATCGTTTTCCAACCAGTTGTCTCATCCGCCTAAATTGATGCTTCGATAGGCCGAGCTCCTTAACTGTAACCGACATTTTGACTTTCCTGTTTTTTGGATGCCATGCATCACCACCAGGAGCAAAGACTGCACGAGTCTGCCACCTGAGAATCGGTCCTTCACCTGGTGGGTCGTCTGTACCTTTTTTCTTGTCTGGCACAGTAGTCTCATCAAGCTGAGCGGCTCCCTCAGTTTCCATTCTCTTTCCATAGTCAATGACAATTTGATCCTCAAATTCTTTGAACAGTTTGTAGGCATCTTCAGGCTCAAGCTCCCCAATTTCACACATATCCCCCAACTCGTTGAACTTCTTCTCCACCTTCTCCTTAATGTCAGCTGAAAATGTGTCAATTCAAATATAATGCATAAATCAGAACGACTTGACCATTATAGTAGGGCTTTATGGTTATGCCAAATCTCACACTTGATAAACAAACTATCCAATGTCAAAGTTCTATACTTTTGACGAATCTCGAACCTTAATATCTGAAGGTAAGTTTTCTCATAGATCACAATAATGCCATATAAAAAGATTGGGGGAAAATTTATCAAGCAATAACACAGAAGAAAGCCATTGATATGGTGCAGTATCCCTGAACTTTCAAGTTCTACCAAACCACTTAGCAGAGTGATAGAGTCTTCTGAAAGGTTTTGTTTCTCATTAAGCCATTGCTATAGTGCAGTATCACTGAACTTTCAAGCACTAACACTTCTTCAGCAGTGAGTGATAGATGCCTTCTGGAAGGTTTTGTATTTCAGTAAGATTTCATCGCTGAAGTAGTACACTTAAAGCAAAATGAACAGGGTAATTGACTCATGTCTATCCTTTTTCACACGAACCTAAATGGATCGTTAAACTTATTTTCACAAGCTGTCCATATTGAAGTTCTCCAGCAGTTGAAATTTTTTTAATCTATCCAGAAGGAAAAAAGTGTATTCGGCTAAAAGACAAAAGCCACATCAAAACTTCGCTCCATAAGAGCTTGCAAGGCTCTATCAGCACCAGGATCTTTGGTAGAATGGACAAATGCAATGTTCTCAAAATGGCAATACAATTCTCTTAAATAAGAAACGATGTTAATTTTCAAAGGTGAAACAACTCTACCTGGAAGAAGCTTGTCCCAGTTAAGCATGTCTTCCAATAACTCCTCACACTCCCTCGTATCTTTTATAATTCCATGCCCCATTGCCTCGTTCACCATCTCGTCCCACTTCTTGTCATCCATGTTAAAGTACTCATCTTTCATCATTCTCTTAACCACAATGTCCCTCGCGCTGTACAAATCGTCGATCTCGTCATCCGTCGGGTGTGTATCCTCGAAATCCGATTCAAACTCCTGATCTTTCACATCGTCCAATGGCTTCATCTGAAGTTCCTCCATCAACTCGTCGTCTGTATCTGCGTGCTTTCCTGACAGCCTCCTCTTCAGAATCGATTCCATGATAGCAGGAAGCACGTCTTCATCGCCCTTGAAATACGTCTCCATCATTTCCTTCAAATCTGAAAACCAAGCCCGCGAGATCCTAACTCAACACACTTCCTATTCCTCTATGTTCAACGAACCAACCAATAGAAAAAAGGATCGCGATAAGAAGTTTTTATCTACAATTTACCTTTATTGCTCACATCCTCCACTTCTACAGACTTCTCTTCCTTACCGAGCTTTGCCACCGCCGATGATGCCTCGGGAGCAGGGTCCGGCTTCTCGCCCGACTCGGACGAGTACATTCTAACTCCGACACTATCAGAAGCAGCAGGCACCGATGCATTACGGCAAGATAAATTTCTCAAAAGAGAAGGGCGCATCTTCTCAACGGAGTAGCCGCAACCGGTAGAGAACGACATGAGTGAGGAGCGAATCGAAGCAGACGGCGACGGCGAGGTCTCGAAGGCCGGCCTGGAGATCGGGGACCCGGCATTTCGCGCCGGAGTGAGGAGCTTCCGAGTGAATATTCTGAATCGAGACGATCGCATTTTGCATTCGCCTCTACTACTCCGATTAGATTACTAGGGTTTTAGACTGTGCAAAGGTTTTTGTTCTAATTTGCTTTCCCTTTTTGATGCCAGAACCTATTTGCTATGTCTGTTTCAACCCGAAACTTGTCATATTTTACATTTAACGCCCCAAAATTCATTGGTCATGTTCCTGATCATGGGCCTCCAACCCAGCACTAATGCTCTTTAGCAGGCTGGCCCAACGCGGGGAAAAAGAGAGGAAGAAAAGAGGCCCAATTAACTGTACCAATTTCTTTTTCTTTTCTTTAGAATTTGACGAAAAAGAAAAGAATTATTCCGTTGTCGTTGGAAGACCAAGCCGCCATCTGAGAACATCCCCGTTTACCGCGAGAACGCAACTTTCTTCTTCAAACATTTTCCGCGAGCGCTCAATTCGCAGAGTTCGTTACAGAGAGAGAGAGAGAGAGGAAGGGAGAGACAGATGGCAACAATGGCGGCAACAGCTACCGCTTGTTGCGGCAGCAGCTCGTTCAAAGCGAATTTTAGGGCAAATCGGAGAAATGGCACAGATTCTTCTCCGTCGTCCACTTTAGCCTCCTCACCGTCGTCGTCTCGGTTATCGTTCTCTTCCAGAGTTTCCGGCTGCTCTCTCCGCTCTCAGCGTTCCGTTCCTTCCCTTCGGATGGCGAATTCCGGGGATCCGGATCAGGTATTGAATTGGGTATGGCGGGGGAATTGGTGGGATTTAGTTTCTTGATTTGGGTGATTCTCGAATTTCATTGGTTGTTTTGGGGGATTTTTTTTCTCCCTAGGTTGTTTTAGCTTCGGCGAAGGCGGAACCGCCTCTTAGAATCATGATATCAGGTGCTCCGGCGTCGGGTAAAGGGACTCAGTGCGAGCTCATAACCAAAAAGGTATCTTCTTTTTCTTTACTTCACTTTGTTCTTTGAGTTTTTGGTTGTTGGTAATGTGTATTTGAAGTTGTGGGGTGGGTCACGATCTAGCCTGAGCATTTTGTTTCATCAAGAGTTTTTGTTATTTGATGGATGTTAGACGAAGAAATGGATGCTTACAGGGAAATATTAGGACGGGTTCAGTGCTTCTCGTTTGGATAGGTGAGTTTCGTTGTCAATGTGATAAAGATAAGTGCGATGAATCATTGGCCGAAGTGGTGCTAACCGTATTGTGATGGAAGTTCTGGATGGGATTGCAATTGGATGAATGCACAATACATGTTGCAATGCCAGCATCGGTTTCTGATCTTAAGGTAGTCACTAAAGACATATGGATTGATTCATGTTCATGCTCTCATATGTGCAGTATGACTTGGTGCACATTGCTGCTGGAGACTTGCTGCGGGCAGAAATTGCTTCCGGGAGTGAAAATGGCAAGCGGGCTAAGGAGTACATGGAGAAAGGACAGTTGGTTCCAGATGAAATAGTCGTGATGGTGCGAGAAGTGAACTTGGCGAAATGTTTACTATCGAACCTTTTTAATCTTTAGTTTTAATTTGGCAGTATTCTTTTGCCTTATAGATGGTGAAGGATCGGCTGCTGCAGCCTGACTCGCAAGAGAAGGGTTGGCTATTAGATGGATACCCACGGAGTATGTCCCAAGCAACTGCTCTCAAGGGATACGGCTTTCAGCCTGATATCTTCATTGTCTTAGAAGTAAGAACTTGGCTATTATCGCTGGTCCTCTTGTTTTCACTAAAAGTTGAAAACTTTGCAACCATATTTGCAGGTCCCTGAAGATATATTGGTTGAAAGAGTTGTTGGGCGTAGGTTGGACCCCGTTACTGGCAAGATTTACCACCTGACCTACTCTCCACCTGAAACTGAAGAAATAGCTGCTAGACTCACTCAACGGTTCGATGACACTGAAGAAAAGGCACGTCTTGGCTATAGTGTTGTGTTGCTTCAAGATAGAGACAAGAAAATGGATCTTCTTTATTTTGTCACATCTAGCTGGTTAGTGGGTTTGGTTAATTTGGTTAAGTTGATTAATGGGTTTTGCTTATTACAACAGGTGAAGTTGCGGTTGCAGACCCATAACCAGAATGTGGAGGCCGTACTCTCAATGTATGAAGATATTACTTTGAAGGCAAGTCTATCTACTTTTAGTTCCTATTCTGGTGATTGATGCTTCATTGCATAACTTACATAGGAAATTAGTAAGAACTTTATTCGCTAATGACATCCAAAACGAGTTAGCTAACGAGTACTGGCATTCTGGAACTTAAGTTCCAGCAATCTGATGATTGAATTGCGCTCAAATATATGCCTAGTTTCCAATGTGGTATAATATAAATAACTCCAAACTGGTTGTTTCACGCTTTAGTGTTTCTGGCATTTCTGAATAAAGGATTTGAAATGTTGAAACACCGAAATCAATTATGAACATTCAAAAAGGTAGAATCAGCAAGAGTAGTTTGTAGAAATAGGAAAAACACTTTCATTTCGGCAAAATTTGATATGTATAATTTCATTCTTGGTGCAATCGGGCTATAGAAGGAAAATTTTCAATTTAACCCATGCAGAGAGCAGAGTTGTATTAACTTATATTCAACATGATTAACTAGTTCTGAAAACGAGAACTTGTTGTGATATTTAATGCTTACAAGTTGTGTTCAACCAACATAGGTTTTGCAGAAGAATGAAGGATAACATTTCAGATGGACTCTTCCTGTGGATAAAAAAAATTGTCTTTCAGCATCTGACTTGGGTTTCTTCTTGTCTTTGTGCATTTCCAGGTCAAAGGGAATGCGCCAAAGCAAGAGGTTTTCGCTGAGATCGACAATGCCTTGTCGAAACTGCTAGATAGTAGGAAGGCAACTTCAGAATCTCTGGCTGCTTGATATGAAAGTATGTTTGCCGGAACGCCTCTTTTCTCTTAGTAACTGCGATCAATAAGTTGGTTTTCTTCCAGCACACGTATTCCTGTTTCTTCCTCCACTTTTCTTCATCATGACAGCATGCGGTTTGATAATCTTGTACAGTAGCGCATTTAAATAAGATAGAGACACCTTAGAGGTATGTCAAACTCAAACCGAAAATTCAATCATGGTCCCGATTAATTATGTGCACTCATCTAAATGTTCATTTCAGCATGAGAACTGATGAGTTGAGCACATGCACACATATCTCACCCTCGTTTGAGGAGCTTGTAACTTTCATCCGAGGAGCTTGTAAAAGGATAAACGACAGTATTGATTGTGCATCTCTGTATTACTCGAGTGATTGACATGGATTGGTTCAGGATTTGTGTTGGTCTTATGCTTGGGAAAATTTGCACTTTTAGTTCCTATCCTATGTTGTTTGAACATATATGCCTTTTGTATTATGATTTTGGGTTTTTTGACGAACACTTTTTATGTGTAGTACTGTGGTGTTAAATTTAATTTGTCTCCTGAGTTCATTCCTTAAAGAATTTATTCAAGTCCAATAATTAGCTGAAATAGTTAATTTATTCAAGTCCAACCTTCCCGATGAAGAATTTGGACGAAATTTTACAGAGGGATTACAAATATCACTGAGTCAAGCATCATCCTCTAGAACAATCCTATATTTCTGCTCTAGATGCATGTATTCAGGAAATCGACAAGTCTTTTTGTTCCTTCCTTCTCATGGAAAGACTTTTCCACATGCTTTTCATTTCCTATTCCATGGAAAGAAAAAGTTTGTGTTGCAGTGGAAGTCATTAGAGGAGAAAAGGACTTTTGTTGGTTCTTCATTTTCTTCGAGGTCCTCACCACCCCCGACTTGCCAGAAACTCAAATTAAGCTGCTGCTTAGAACCTTCTTCTGTCACTCTTCTGCTGCATGAATTTTTTCAGTTTGAATGGTGGCGGTGGAGTCTTCCCTTTCCACATATTATTATTAGTCAGGAAAGACAAAGTCGTCTTCTGATTTCGTAGGGTTTGGACCATGTCGGTCAATATCATAATATAATGTCAAGATTATGATAATCGGGTAATCTTACAGAGCTTTCCATTGACTTAATGACTCTTCTTTTTGCCTTGTATGTTACTTAATAGGGGGGGTTTGTTAATCAAAGGCAACTTGTAAGTGGTGGATCACTTGTTAATTATTGGCATTACTCATTATTATGATTTGCAAGCTTACTGGTTCACTTATTCATGAGGCAGGTCACTTGCTAGTCATTGTATAATTGTCTGCTAATTGATACTTTGACTTACTAATGATCATCAACGTATCCATAGAGTGGTTTCTAGAGTAGCTTTGAACCCTCATTTAAAAGTGGAATAAACAAAAACAAAAACAAAAATGAAGATGTAGTGAAAATTGGTTTTGGGGTATCAACTTGGGGTTTGGTTGTTAAATGGAGCATATATACTCGCTATCTTGTGTCCGAGACTTCTTATTGGATCAGTTGTGAATGCATCATACTCATTGTATCTCGTGTTTTTTTTATGTATTACATATTCGACGATTAAAAAGGTATGAATACGTGCTTACACCTATCCTACCGAGTACGATAACTTGATATCAAAGAGTGAAATTCATATCACAAATGAAAAAAAAAAAAGAATGTCTTTGGCTTCCAATGTACTTGGGGGAAAATGAAGTAACAAGTATGTAATGATAGTAGATAGTTGTATATGATAGTAAATAGATTGTTGCTAAAAGGATAATATACACAGGTTATCGAAGATCTTGATCAATGTTGGATCAATGACTAGCTTAATAAAATTGTCGAGAAAAGCGAAGTACGATTTATATATCAAATACTACTAGGTAGTCTAGGAATCAAAATGGTATTGATGTATAGCACTCACATAGACATTTCTTCTTTTATAAAGAACATAAACTTAGAGGTTGAGGTGGTTGAAATTAGCACTATATATAACTCATCATATATTGGACTACTGAATTTCAAACCTTTCGTCCCCATTTGACCTAACAATTGAAAGATTGGTTATTCATGTGTAAAATTGCTTGGAAGAAAGGCAAAGATTTGGACCAAACAAATTGCAAAATGACCAAACTCAATCAAACACCTTTTTGCCACCAAAGTTCCAATAACCCTCTCTTTTTTTCTTCATGGTAGGTACATTTTCTATACAATTCCCCATTTGAATCATATCAACACAATGACTAATCATTTTCAATACAATGAGAAAAAAATTAATGTTCAATCAAAGGAAGGATCTCATTTCGATTTTGATTCAATTTGTACTCTATGCAGAAGAACCCGTGGTGGACCGAGAAAGCGAGCCCGAATGAACCAAACAAGCGGCCAATGCACGCTCCAAGCTATTTACAATGTCCGTCATGGACGGTCGATCCCTACCTTCCAACATCACGCAATCCGCCGCTAGGTAACCCACGTACGCCACCGCCTCGATCTCGAAGGGAGTCGGTGGCGGTAGCCTCGGGTCGAGGACCCGGTGTATCTCGTCGTGCACGATGTACGGCACGACGAAGTCAACCACGTTGCGTGGCACGCCGTTCTCGTTCTTGTGGATCGCCTTGCAGCCCGACAGCATCTCGAGCAGCACGATCCCGAAGCTGTACACGTCGCTCTTCGCGGTCAGCTGCTGGAGCCTGTAGTACTCCGGGTCCATGTACCCGACGGTCCCCGCGGCGCGCATCGACAGGTGCGCCTCCTCGTCCGAGGGCCCCATCAGCGAGAGCCCGAAGTCCGACACCTTCGCGGTCCACGAGGCGTCCAGCAGGATGTTGGACGACTTGATGTCGCGGTGGATGATGGGCGGGACCGAGTACACGTGAAGGTACTCGATCCCGCGGGCCGCGTCGAGCGCCACCTTGATCCGGGCGGGCCACGTGGCGAGCGGGGACTGGTCGAGCCGGTGGAGGTGGTCGTGGAGCGAACCGTTGGACACGTACTCGTAGACCAAGATCCGCTCCGAACCGTCCTCGCAGAACCCCAATAGTCGGACCAGATTCTTGTGGTGGAGCCGGGAGAGGGATTCCAGCTCGTGGACGAACGCGTTGTCTTTGTCCTCTTGGTGTTTGACGAAAATCCCCAACGAAGTACGCGGCGAATTTCCCGACGAGGACTCCGCTCGCTTGACAGCCACTTCCCTCCCGTCAGGCAACGTTGCCCGGTAAACCGACCCGAAGCTCCCCGTTCCGATCTTGTGCTCGTCGGAGAAATTGCTCGTCGCTTCGAGCAGAATCTCCAGCGAGTATTCCTCCAGCTGCCCTGCGTTTCCCATGCTCGCCAGTTCGCTCAATCGCTTCTCCAACACTCTCGGCAGAGACGGATTCCGCTGCTGCGGAGGCGGTGGCGTGCTCGTCGTCGGCTCGTCCATCGGACCGGAATCGTGGACCTTACAGCTGCTGCATTTCACTCGCTTGTAGAGGAAAAATCCGATCACTAGCAATACAGCTAGGGATCCCGCGGATCCGACGGTAGTAAACGCGGTCATTTTGCTATTCCATCCGCCGCCGCCACCGCTCGAATTGAGCGGCGGTGGTGGAGATTGAGGCTGCTGCGACGGCGGCGGCGGTGACAGAGGAAGAGGAGGAGGGTTTGTGAAATCCCGGCAGAGCTGACAAATGCTGTAGCCAGGTTGGCAGAGGTTGCCGCTTCCGGTCAATGGACCGCAACGGCATTGACTGTCAATTCGGCAGGCGCTGGGTAGCACTCTTGAGAAAACGATTGAGGAAGAATTGGAGCTCTGATTGGTGAAATTGCCGCCGCCCCAACAATGGAGGGAGAAATCTTCCCTCACGACACCGCAGAAGACGGTTCTTTTCGCTTCAATCGAAACGAAATGTGTTGCTTCCAAGCTCGCCGGCAGCAGGAAATTGTTCTGCCCCCAGCAAATTACCGTGTCGTTGCTTCTCAATCCACAGGTGCGATTCTCCCCCACCGCCATGGATATGAATCGTTCCCCTTCCAGAATGGAGCTTGAGCTGGAGATCGTGTCTCCTCCCCAGCAAGTTAACCCACCGTCGGAGCTCAGCGCGCAGGCGTGCCCAGCTCCGGCGGCGATTGCTCTGTAATTTTCTCCCGGAGGAGATTGAGAAATCACATCTCTCGAGCTACTACTGTTCCGGCTGTCGCCCAGACAAGTTATGTTCCCATTTGTCGACGATATCCCACAAACGAAATCTCCCCCGACGGCGATGCTCGAGAAGCGGGGAACAGAGGAGGCGTTGAACTCCCGCCATTGCCAGCAATCGAAGTTCGGGACAGAGGAATCAGTAGCATTACCACTAATACCGATTAACCCGCAGATGTTCGTGTTACCGGATTCCAGCTCCGTAATCTCGGGGCCCGAGTAGATCCTCTTCCTCTCCACGATTCCGCCGGAAAACCGCCAGGTGACGAGTGTGGAAGTAGTGGGAACAGGGGAAGTGAAAGTTCTGACTGCAGCAACGAACCCATCCCCCGAAACGACGCCGGAGAACGGGACATCGGGAAAGATTGGGACCCCGGGGAGTCCAGTTCCGTCGAGACTGGTGCAGTTGAGGTAGGATTGCTGGGTTTCCGAGCGGTAAACGATAGCGCAGATTAGAGTTTGGTTGGAAGTTTCGGAGATGGAGAAGGTGGGGAGAGCAGAACAATGGGGCAGGGCAGAGTAGTAGAAGAAGAAGAGTGAGGAGAAAAGGAAGAGAAAGGAGAAGAGTGGGTTAGTACCAGGAGGAGGGGGAGAAGCCGCCGCCATGGAAATGGATTTGCGGAGGATTCAATTTCATGGTGGGGAATATGAGATAAGGAGGAGGAAGCAGGGGAAAGGAAGAAATTTTGGGGGGTGGAGGAAAAGGAAAGAAACGCGGTTTATTGAAGTAAAAGAGCGTTTCTGGGAATAGGAAATAGAAGACCGAGGACCAGTTTGACCAAGTCCTTAACAACGGGGGAGTGAGTCTTTTGTTTTGAATAATCACTGGAAGAAATTTTCTTTTACTATGTTTTGATCAGTGGAGTGACGAATTTCTTACTGTTTCAACTTTTCCAGGTAGATTCTTCTTTGTTTATCAAGGCCCAATATCCAGTTCGTGAATTGGCCCAACGCTGATGGCCCAATATGGCCCGTTATGGCCAGCGAAGTATCATAAGTTGGACAATGAAAAAATTTCCCTGCCCTGGTGTGGAGTTTTAACTCTTTTTTTTTTGTGTATTGAAAACTTTGGAATGGTTGTTCAATTAATTTTGGGTGAATAAATATAATTGTTATGTGCAAAAAATATTGAAATACTAGAAATAATTATCAAATGGCGTGAATGAATTGCACATTATGTGAACTAGGTGTTGTATCTCCTCGAGAGATAACAAACCTCTTCAATATACGACCTATAGACTCCTGTAACCATGACATATTTACTTACTTACTTTAGTGTAAACATAATTTCTTTCCAAACTAACGAAAATATCAAATAAAAAGAATGATTAATTCCACAAAAGATAAAAAGAAAGAAGTTTGTTTTCACGAGGTACAACTAGCAATTCCTATTTAACTGAATCGACCATAGATCAATTCCCCTTTTATTGTGGAGTATTGAATACACCTATAATTCTGAGCTTCATGTTACTCCTCCCAAGAGACATGTCAGGGATATATGTAGTTAATCCGCAGTTTGACATCGATTCACATACTCAATAGTCCAAATGGCAGTGCATAGATGATTGATGTGGGGTGGATTACATATTGGTACATCTCATGTCCGCACTTATTCGGGTGAGTGGCGGGTGGATTTCGGTAATCGAATGATCTGTACCATATTGTCACATGACAAAATGGTTGTTACTTATTTATATAATATTTACTAATCCTACTGTATACTAAACCATCGACTACTAAATGTGGATAATAAATTATATTTTTGGAATACTATTATCGGTTACTGTGTTGTGTAATGTCCATTAAATATTGGAATAATATTATCGGTTACTTGAACCATTCGTTTTCTCCTATTCTCATGTGCGCAGTGCGCTCGTGGTGTAGAATCTTGATTACGTCTTGATCGAGCTTTAAATTTTTAAAATCGAAGCGCACTATAGTCAAACAAATCCAAGTATAACTATCCAAGGGAACCTTAGGCTTACTATTACTTCGCTCCGAACTACTATCTAATCAACTCGGAAGATTGCGGGGTAAAACTAACCTAACCTAACCTAACTACCTAAACACAATCAATAAAGTGGTTGTGAGACTGCTAGAGACAAGAGGGTTGGCTAGGGTTGACTCCCTCTAGCTATAGGTTGTTACGGGCAATAATCTAATGGTGTCTCGAGGTGCGGAGGTCTTGAAGGTGGGAATCGAGTCAATGGTAATGGAATCGATCCCCCTCCTAGCTAGGATAGTCGATCCAATGTCACCTTAACCGAGTTATCTAACTAGGGATAGGTTCTGCCTCTTCTAAACAACTTAAATCTGTCCGCACACATGTAGGGTAGCTCGATGGTCACGCGCCTAACCTACCAGAATCAACCAGGTGCGAATCTAACTAGAAAGGGATGGTCACCTCAACCTCTAGCGAGCTCTCTAGGTCAACTATTAATCAAGGTATGAAGCATTCACACACATCTAACCCTAATTACAAGCATTAAGCACCTTAGTCAAACTCAAATACACCATCAACCCATGTGTAAATTAATGATAATCCACTATTATCTAGGTTGCAACTAAGGAAAATGGGATACAGACAATCCAACACAAATTGATGTCTAGATCACTCTTGACCCAAGGGAATTGAACTATCACCTAGGTCAAGAAATCAATCACAATCAAATAGACATAGACTATAGGCTCAAAATCATTCTTACACATGATCCATACACAATCTATAAACTAGAGTTCATCTTTGCTAAACAACCTTAGGGATTTTAATCATAGTGAGAGGAAGAAAATACAAACTAAGAAGGGGGAAGTGTTGGAAACCATCTTCTTCTCATTTGGCTGCACCTTCTCCTTGCTCCTTGGGTGGATTGGATACTCTCCTCTAATCTCTCCCAAGGGCTTCTCTCTCGAAAAACTGCCGAAAATGTGAGAATAAGATCATCTTCATGAACTAATGTCACATTGACGAACCCAAAGGCCAAAGCCTATGTGTTTTCATTGTTCTATTGCTTATAGTTTGATATTTTCACATTTTTTGCATTAAAAGTGCGAATCAGGAGTTCCCATATAACTGGTTTTCTTGCTTTAAAATGGGTGTTGAGATTGTAGTACCAATGAAGGCTACTAGATATACATACAGAGCAACAGCATCAATGAATCTATAATTGCCGATGGAAGGTAGTGAATTCACTAATATATAACACACTAAAACAAATACTACCAAAACCCAATCAAAACCCTAAAATTTTATTTAAGTACATTCTTAGTAACCTTTCTCTACATCGTCCACATGATCAGCACCCACAGCAGCCGACGAGGGCTCAGCATCAACAAGCATCCTCACCACATCTCTCATCGTCGGCCGCAGATTCGGCAGCTTGGTGGTGCAGAGGAGCGCGATTTTCAACACTCGTAGAATGTCGTCTCGAACGACTTCATCAGTGGCCACTGCACCGTCAAGAACGTTCCTGACGACATTCTCGTTGTTCGTGAGATGACTGGATACCCACGACACAATGTCCTTGCCTTCCCCGTGCTCATCGTCCTCGATCGGTTTCTTCCCCGTCACGAGCTCGAGGAGCACGACCCCGAAACTGTACACATCGCTCTTTTCTGTCACCTTTAGGTAATACGCCATCTCTGCCAAATGAACAGTCAGAGTGACAAAAGTTTGTAACTTTGAAAACTTTTCACGATTTAAGACAGAGGAGTATGTAACATAGGGAGGTTAATTACCGGGAGCAATGTAGCCATGAGTACCAGCAAAGCAACTATGATCACACCCTTGCCGATCATGAGTCACCTCAGCAAGCTTCGCCACACCGAAATCCGCGATCTTCGCCTCGTAATCCTCGTCGAGCAACACATTGCTCGACTTGATGTCCCTGTGAACAACAGGAGGGGAGCAATCATGGTGTAGATACGAAATCCCTTTCGCGGCACCGAGGGCAATTCTGTATCTATGAACCCAATCCAGCTCCGGCAACTTCCCGCCTTTGATCCTCCTATGAATCGCCTCGAACAGGTTCCCATTCGGCATGTACTCGTACACCAAGTAGCTGCATCCACCCTTCAACAAGCAAGCGTAGAGCTTCACCACATTCCTGTGCCTAATCATCCCCAAAATCTCCATTTCCGCGGCGAAGAACTTCAACCCATCTCCCTTCCATAGCTTCTTCACGGCTACCGTGATTCCCTTCTTGTTCAATTCCAAGCGGTACACTTTCCCTGCACCTCCGGAGCCAATCACATTGTCTTCTTCCAAATTGGTTATCTCGTCGGCCTCGATTTCGACTTGATGGAACGACGAGACGTTCCATTTCGGCTCTGCTTCTTCTTCCTTCTTCTTATCCCTCTCCAGGCCGAGCTCCGAATCGGACAATTCGTGCTTGAAGTTCATGTAGCTCGCGAATAGAAGCCAGGCTAGAGTGAGGACTAGAGCTACTGCAGCGGCGGTGAACAATGCGAGCTTTAATGATCCAGAGCTCTTCCCTTCTCCTCTGTTTTCTTTCCCTGTACAGACGCTGATCATCGGTGAACCGCCTCCGGCGACTGGATTTTCGATGCAGAGTGCTCTGTTCTCGGCGAAGGATTTCTCCCCTGCCATGGAGAGGAGGGAGGGTGGGATTTTCCCGGTTAGCTGATTTTCGGAGAGGTCGAGCAAGCTGAGCTTCAGGGTGCCGAGATCGTCTGGGATCGGTCCGGTGAGCTGATTTCGGGAGAGGTTGAAGGAGTTGAGAGTGATGAGGTTTGAGAATCCGTTTGGGATTCGCCCGGTGAGAGAGTTGCCGGCGAGATTCAGGTCTACTAGTTTGGTGCATTCTACGATCTCCGATGGGATAGGTCCAGTGAGCGAATTCTTCCCCAGTTGGAGCGATGAAAGCTGTTTCAGATTCCCGATCGAGGAAGGAATTGAGCCGGAGAAGTCGTTGTTGTTTAGGTAAAGCCTCTCGAGGTTGGCCAGATTACCGATTTCCCATGGGATCTCGCCGGAGAATTTGTTATTGAACAGAATCAACTGGTTCAGGTTGGAACAGAAGCCGATTTCAGGGGAGATTCCACCGGTGAAGTTGTTGCCACTGACGTCGATGATCACAGCGAATGGCATCGCCCAGATTCCGTCGGGAATCTCTCCTGAGAATCTGTTGTTGTTGATTCGGAATCTCATTAGAGATTTGCACTTGGAGTAGGAATCCGGAAATTCGCCGGAAAAACTGTTCTCCAGTGCCAGCAAGTACTGTAAGTTCTGACCTTCACACAAGTACTTTGGGAAGTTTCCGGAGAATTGATTTTCGGAGATGTCGAAGCTGTTGAGAGGAGAGTACCTGCCGAAATTCGCCGGGAATTCTCCGGTGAAGTTGTTTCTGTATACAGAGAATCCAATCAGGCTGCGCATTTCTCCAAACCCAGGTGGGATTTCCCCGGTGAAGTGATTCTCATAGGCCTGGAAAACGGTAAATTCCAGTTTCCCGAGGCTCGCCGGAATCTCTCCGTGTAATTCGTTGGCAGAGATGTCCAGCTCTCTTAAATGTGTCAGGTTTCCGAGCTCCTCAGGGATCTCTCCGGTGAGCAGGTTGTCGAAAAGCTCGATTTTGAAAAGGCTTCGTAACTTGACAATCGATTTCGGGAACTCGCCGGTGATCTTGTTCCTTGATAGATCCAGAGTCCCCAGAGCTTCCAGCTCGAAAATCGAATCGGGGATCGGACCGGTGAGATGAGAATTCGCCAGAAAGAGATAAGTTAGATTCTTCAAATTCCCAATGCTCGCCGGAATCTCACCTTTGAAGTACTCGTTCTGTCCCAATGCCAGCATTGTCAATGAAGTCAAATTCCCAACCCACGCCGGAATCCTGCCGGAGAAGAAGTTGAGTGACAGATCCAGAACCTCCAATCTCGTCAGGAAAGATAGGTCCGGGATCTCGCCGACCAGATTATTCCCTGTCAAATTCAGCACCCGGAGATTCTTCAGCCAGGCGATCTCCGGTGGAATCTTCCCTGAGAGTGAATTACTCGGAAGCCAGAGGGTTGTCAGGCCGGAGAGCATTGAGATCACCGGAGAAATCTCCCCTGAGAGTGCCTTATCATCGAACGAGATCCCCGTAGTCTGGCCGGAAACCGGATCGCACGCGATCCCCGTAAAGTTGCAGCGAGATTGGGAATCTTTGCTCCATGAGCTAAGGAAATTCAAAGGGTCCTTGAGATGAGACTTGAACTGCAACAGAGCTTCCGTTTCCGTTATGGCGGTTGAGGATGGCGGGAAAATTGAGGAGAGTATCAAAATCGAACTGAAGAGGGAAATGAGCAAGGGGTGGTTCGTCATATTGTGATAAGTTGAGGGATGTAATGGTAATTTTCGGCTGCCGACCACTCTTCTGGCAATTGAACCTTCTCCCCTTTGTCACCTAATAAAGGCCACTCCAATCCAAAATAATTGAGGATTGCCAGCCTGAAAAGCAGAGACATATAAAACAATCAATAATTTTGGAATTGTTTCCATATTAAGAGAATGTATTTGGTGGGGAGATTTAGGATAAAAAGCAAGATTAGTGAAGATTTAAGGAAATAATAGCACATGATCAATGTTGCTTTAGGTTTTCAATCTGTTAAAATTAGTTAATTATTCTTCATAATTAGCTAGCTAGCCATTTAACTTTATAGTGAGGATTTTTGTTGTTCATCTCACTAATTGAATTACACATTTGGCAAAAAAAAAAAATCAAGTTGGAAATCTCATAACTATGGTATTACATCATTATATTTCTAAGGATAATTTAGTTTGTTCATCAATAACGTCTTTTGAAAAATTTCAGAGTTTAAATTCGATACTCTAACTATAATTTTGCATATCTATAACATCTAGAGGACTAACAACTCCCGTATGAATGAAATCAATAGCAAAATTGACCATACATATATGTGGATAATAATAAGAAAGACTCGGGTAGGAGGAAGTTATCATTCTAATTGATACCATTTAAAAAATCCATAACTATATTCTCACATGATCAATGACCAAGATCGAACTTGCTCGTTAATAATAACTTTCGAAGAGTTTCGAGTCCGAATACATAAACTATTGATGTTATATTCGATAATTTAACATCTTTATTGACAACGACTTTCAAAATATTTCGAGATAGAATCAATAGAGGCATAAAGTTATTATCAATTTCATCATTTGGTGGGTACAATGAACAAAATTACGTGTGGATAACAAGGAGACTCGTTCGATGGGTAGGCATCAATGGCAACAAGCAAAACAAAAAGTGACGAGTGGTCACTAATAAAACCAAAAAACAGGAAAACAAACGTTTTCAAGAGGTCAGCTGACGTTTGTCTCTTGTTACAAAGCTTTTTTGATTATCCTTTGAAGTCACTCCATGGGATATTTCTTCTTCTTCTTCTTTTTAGCGAGCTTTCCCCTGTTTTTCTATGATTAAAGTGGAACCCAGTACAAAACAAGGTTACTATTCAAATCCCATAAACTAATCACATCACACCCAGAGGAATCAGAACAGGCCAAAAACAGACCCAGCTAATTAACTACAATTGATTAATCACATAATTGTCGCATCAATTCATCATCATAAGCTAATCAGTCTCCATGAACAGAGGAAGGGGATGAGTAGAGAGCCATGGACAGGAAAGCAAAGTAGTGAGCTTTATCGGTAAATTAACTTACCCAGAAGATGAATTCCGGTAGAGAAGGGAGAAATCTCTAGTAATTGCTGGGGAAGAGCTTCTTTTTCCCCTACTGGAGCAGAGTAAAGAGAGAGACTTACTGATTATGAGTTTTACAGGGGGAAACAGAGGACTTGGGTTCCCATTCTTTCTTCTGGTTTTTGTTCTCAGTTGGGAACTGCAGTACTAATGGGGAGAGGTGGGAAGAGGGGGAAATCGGGCCGTATTCCCCAGAAAAATGGAGGAGCTAGTTGGGTTTTTCTCTAGAAGAGAGAGAAAGAGTGGGGAGAGAGAGAGGGAGGCAGAGTATTGTGGAGGATTGATTGTTTGAATTGATGAAGTAAGAAGAGAAAGAGAAAGAGAAAGAAGGGGGGAAATGGACTAATGGTGGATGATAATATATTCCCGAGAAAGAATTGATTAAATGGTGGAGAACTGGAGATGGTGACAATTAATGGATAATAATGATATCGAAGAAGAAAGGAGGGCCAGAGAGGAACAAATAAACCAGAGGGGAAGTGAAAGGAATTAAAAGTTTGTTTGTTTATGCTCTCTTTTGTTCTTGGAGGTGTGTTTTGGGAAAGAAGATTGGGATGGGAGAGTGTGGTGTCGGTTTCTGTTTTCAAAATGGGTATTGTATTTGTTCATCCAAATGGTTGATTGTAGTGCCAGTGAATCCTATGAGATAGAGCAATAGGATCAATGATATGAATTGAGCCATGAATGAAAGATATCCAAATTTGATTTTGGCCAACATAGTCGATCAAATCATTCAAGCGGTGCGATCTATAAAGGAAATGAGTATATGCTATAAAGATAAAGGAAATGAAATAAGAAATACGAAAAGAATTCCATCTACAGTTAGCAGACAAGAATTCCAACTACAGTTAACAGACAAAAAACGACAGGTGAGATGACTCGGTCGTCAAAACTTGGACAATTCAAAATGGGATGAGCGATTAATGAGTCCAATAGCTCAAAATCTTAGCAGTCCGCGATACATTGAATAACAGTTTAGGAAGGAGAACAATAGTCGCACACAAGTACATAGGGGTTGGCCACTAACTATAGCCTTGTCAACCAAACATAAGAGTTGCATAGTTTTAGCTACACTATGATTGGAATTAGCTTAGCTGATATAATTATTCACACAATGGATGGAAGATACTAGATAGTCACAAAGAAAGAAAGAAAAAAAACTCAGGAATTTGTTCCTTTCATATTACATGCTATGAACTTACTAAGACCAACACAACCCTTAAGGTGGAATGAAACCTTATTCTTGTAACTTGTGTTGTGTTTTCAATCAATTGGGACTTGGCCACAATTGAATGGGGAATTCATCGTATTTGGACTTCTTGGAGGGTTGTGGGCAGCAGAGACAAGGCAATCAAGAGACAGATAGTACAGCATGGGAATGGGGAAATGGCTGGAGCACTACAGAGTATTGCGGTGAGAGGCCCCATTTGTGTGCCTTAGTGACTTATATTGTTGTCTCTATGCCTTCCTTCCTCTTGATGGAGATGATCTCTTCCTTTGTATCCTTGTAAAGTTTGAGTCTTTCTATCCTCACATTATTGTCCATTTCTTTGGGTTCCAAGCTTCATCATTTCCATCTCTAAATTGCAAGTTTGAAGGATGATCTTTGTATGTACAATGAAGAAACTCATAAGAAATGAAAAATGTAAACTTTACCAATATAGGTATACAGGTAAGAGTTATACATTCGACTAGATTGGATATACTCACAAGTCACAAGTCACAAGGTTCGAATAAGTCTAACAAGCTCCCTAGCAAACGGTTTGGTTCGTGTCCACCAGATAACACTAAATTCAATATCAGTGAGATGTGATTGAATGTTTTGTTCAAGCCATCAATCATGTATGAGCTCTTCCTACATCATGAGATATGCTATAGCACCAAGGTTTTTTTTTTTTAATTTTCGTGACTCGCATATGCGTTTGGAGCATAGAGTCCTTTCAATTTACGATAACTTGATATCCTCTCTGCATAATTTTCTTACGCACTAATTTCATCTTCTTAGGGCATTGTCAAGCACAACCGCTTAATCAGTAAACCTCGACAGACAAACACTTAAACGCCCTCTCAAATGCTCATTTTTCCAACAAGGAGGAAAGAAAGGGATTGTTTGATTATTTCCTCCAATCTAATTATTGACGGTGTAGGTCCCATGCATTATGCATGACCTACTCAACAATTTAGATGATCCGACTAAAACAGTAACAATTTCGCGTTTAAGAGTATGCCCAACTATTCCCTACTCAAGTTAATTACCCTTTTTCTCCATTATGAAAAAAACTAAATGCTGCCTCACTCAGGAAAAGAACAGGAACTTCATCATGAAGGGTAATCATGCTATCTCTACTTCTGTTTCTCCTTTTGGTTATGATCAATTTGAGTTACTTCCCAAGCAAGGCACCCTGCACTCAATTTGATCTCAGACCTTCAATTGCTTTTATTTATCTTTTTTTTTTTTTCTTTCTCCAACCATTGATTTTGAGTGTTATTGTTCGTGCGTGGTTTGGTACGTCGCTTAGCTTAAAGGATTCGTGATCCTTTTCTTTCCTCAAACCATAATTATGAACATATTATTATTATATGATTAACATATTAGCGTCAAACTTAATGTGATTATATGTGAAGAGAACGAGCAGGCAAGATGCTTTTGGCCTTTGGGTAATTAGGCATAATTATGTTGCTGGTGAATCATAAATATAAAGGCAAGTTGTGTATGTTAGTGGGGCGTGTAAGTAATTCATTAGAGATTATGACTAATTATTTTGTGATCTAATTAATTATGTTTGTATATGCAGATAGTAGAGGTAGGGTGACTGATTTAGGAGATAAGTTTGTTCACTTAGCTTGTTGAGACTAATGTCTCTATTTGTTTCCCCCCTTCTAATAGATCGTATAAAAAATATGCATAATTATCGGGATTAATGAATTCAAGTTAAAAAAGAATTAAATTAATAGTCGACATTTGTTAAGAGGAGCTTCTGAAATTCAATCGGAGCTCAAAACGAGCATTCAGTATCTTGTTGAGTATAAAAACCTTTAAATCTCTAAACAAAGAGAAAACCTCATCCACAAACACTATCCCTCTAGCTGTGGTAATCTTTCCGACCCTCTACTTTCGATTTTATATCATAAATGACTTGAGCGCGTGCAAATACGAAAAAACTACCAATTCAATTTCACATGTCAATTGTTCTCATCTACACCTTGAAAATAAACTATTCAAATGATCCAAATCAAGACTCGAAATCTCTTAGGTAAACCCACATTCTGGTAACTCGAATTATCAAATAAGGGTCCCGTAATAAATCTTTGAAGATTCCTTAATAGTGGAAAAAACAACCTTTGACTATAAAACTATATGATGAGCAAGCAACACGAGAAATATGATCAGTGAACTTTAATTTCTCATATCAAAGTAGCTAGCTAGCAACATCAAAACCCAAACCCACCACGGGAGAGTGTAAGGGGGAAGTAAAGTACAAAGGACGTACATGCATCATCAAGCTAAAATTATTACTTGCAACGCTCTTCCTCAATAAATAAATGCTTGGGGGGGAAATCACAACAGCCAAGATCTACAAGAGGAGCAAATCTAACCACATCTCATTCTAGAACCCACACCTTATTGTGAAATAAATGCTTGGGGGAAATCATGGGAAAAGTCTAATTGACAACCAAACATAACGTGTATTGCTCTTGAGAGGGATGTATAAGAGAATAAGTATCTAACTAAGAGTTATGGGAACATAATATTAAGTGAAATTGTAGGTGTAGGGTATAGACTTTGAAGCTAGCTAGATACCTCTGGTCAAAATTTCAAGTCGCTATCGTGGAAGAATATATAAATTTTGATGGGTATCGGTTAAGCAAAGTGATATGAATCACTTGCTCATGATCGAGAAGAAATACATCATTGTGACTGGAACTTGCTTTCACTTTGACAAATAAATCTATATTGTGTAGTAAATAAGCACGTATGAAAGAATATATATGTGCATACAAATTTAGAAAGGTAAATTTTGTCTCGGTTGCTCCCACTAACTTTCGTGTAAATATAAGGCTCATCTTTGTTATCTATAAAGCCAAATTCTCAAATTCCTTAATGACCATCATCAAACCCAAGTTTCCAACTTCTAGAAACTTGCTTCAACATATATACACACACAAGGTTCCATTCCTTCTCTTAGGTCAATCCGTAACCTATCCAAGTCATCTCCTCCAAACACAGTTGGAAGAACAACGCGTCTCAACAAAATTTGTTAACTTTCTTTCAACAATTCATTCATGTCGAGTCTATTGCTTGACTTGATTGTTCAATAATCTTCATAAGACGCAACCTCTTTCACAAATTTTTACGATTTGGATGAAAAAAATTACATACTATGAAGTCAAAAATCATATACTCCATAACCTCTCATTAGGGTCAAATCCATTTGGAGGACGAGGCATGAAGCCATCATCTATAACGTCACGGTTAATTTCTTTGTTTTACACATGGTTGTCATAGGCATTGGAACATGGGTAATGCTAATCTATGAACGTAATTTTTGGGGAGTACGAAAGAGACATAATGTTACAATATGGACACTGCCGACACATGCAAATGGTCGGCATTTCTGTACGTGAATGATAGTTTTTGGAAGTGACATATCATGCGGCTAAATTGGCACCACCAAACCGGAACTCCTAGCCCAAAAAGACACATACAAAAGCCAAAGCTTTAGCTAGAATAAACGTGGTAAATCTTCCCTTCAACAAGAGGTCCATCTTCTAGTTCCATGGCCGAAGACCCGCCATTGACGATGAGGTCCCCTTTTATGTATTGCGACTGCACATCCATTGCACGTACATTTCCACGTCAATATCTCTTGTAGCATGTTTTAACATAGTACACAAAATCGCAAGTTAGAGCAAGAATGGGCAAATATCTCACTATTTTTAAACTAGATGCACGTAGCTCGATATGTTGTCGTTGTACGCTAACAGTTAAACGAGTTAAACACTCAACTTTATTTTGAATTCATACAATCTTGATATGACTCAAAATACATTCTTTAAATCCAGAAAGAAGCATCCATATGAAGAAGCACCTATATAAACATTGTCGATCAAAGCAAGCTAATCATCACCTCCCGCCCATTCGTCTTCGAGCAAGTTTATCACGAAGCAACCTTTTCAAAGAGACAAGTCTAGTTACAACCTCACTCATGCTAATCCTCTCATCCGGGGAGTCCGGAGAACAAGCAACGCCTATTTCGAGAATGGAGATGAGAGCCTCCTCTAGTATGTGGCTTTTGTTGTAGTTGGCTTCCTCTGAGTTGTTACTGCTACTATTGACGTAGGAATGGGTTGCTGGGCCAAGTGACAACTCATTGAAAAGAATAGGATCCACAACTTTTGCTATTAGCTTTTCTGATAGAGCATTTCCAACAAAACCATGTTGGCTCAGACCGTTCTTGAAAATCTCATCGGTCGGTCTCCTTCCAGTGAAAATCTCAAGCAAGAGGACTCCGTAGCTGTAGACATCACCTTGTATTGAGACTTTATTTCCCATACCATATTCTGCATATAAAAATATGATGAATCCTTACTACATGAGTTGTTAGGTTTGAGAATGAGACCATATATATTGCTCTTATACATCATCAATATTTACCAAGAATATAAAATGATGTGATTAGAAACACACTATTGAAACTTTCTAATGATGCAACTTGTATATTTTCAAGATAGAGCTCTTACCAGGAGGAGCATAGCCAACCGTTCCCTTTACGCCAATGGAGCTTGATGCATGGCCTAGTGGAGAGGGTTCAGCAACCGATTGAAGGAATCTTGCCAACCCAAAATCACCAACATGGGCTACCATGTCCATGTCAAGAAGCACATTGTTCGGCTTCAGGTCGCAATGAACAATAGGCGTTCCAGATTGATGGTGAAGATAATCCATTGCAGTGGCAACATCTATAGCGGCGTTGAACCTCTGGAGGAAACTCAAGGTTCTTGGAGGCTCATCTGTACTGGTTCCCACTGGATGCAACCATTCTTCCAGACTACCATTGGCCAAGAACTCGTAGATGAGAGCCTTGAAGTCGTTCATTTGATAATCAACGCCTGAACACACTGTGAGTATCCTCAAAAGATTTCGGTGCCTGATGTTCTTCAAGGCTGCACATTCTGCCATAAAACTCCTGGAAGCTCCGTTGCGCTGAAGGTTGAACACTTTCACAGCGACAGTGTTTCCAATCCCATTTGCTTCGATGAATCCTTTGTACACGGAACCAAAGCTTCCCGCACCAATAAGATTTGTCGCGGAGAAACCATCTGTAGCTTTATGGAGGTCGTGGTAGGACAATAGCAGTTGTGAATCATCAACGGAAAGTGTAGCTTGTTTCCCTCTCCTCCTAAACCAAAAGATAAGCATGCAAGAACCCATGACTGCCAAACACAATAGACCCGTGACTGCCAATATGACAATTTTTATCGACTTATGCCTCCAGAATGTCTTCTTTTTCTGTATGAAGTTGCAAGGTGGAAGGTTAAGTTCAGCCATGCCACCACAGAGCTTGCCATTTCCGACGACTGAAATGATGCTGCCATTCCTAAAGACTCCACTTGATGGCACTTCACCCTCGAGATTGTTGTAAGATAGATTAAAAATTTGCAATAGCTTCATTCCTTCAAAAGATTTTGGAATTTGACCAGATAAGTTGTTGCCAGAGATGTCCAGTACTTGAATACCTCTCAATGAACCAAGAGAAGGAGGAATGATTCCTTGCAAAAGATTGTCTTGCAAGTACAGTGCCCCCAATACTACACAACTACCAAGAGAAGTTGGTATTCCACCTGACAACATGTTATGAGACAAATCCAAAACCTCCAGATTTATCAATCTTCCTACTTCAGCCGGAAGGGTGCCACTTAGATTATTATGGGACAAGTTAAAGTAGTTTAACGAGGAAGAAATCCTGAAGATCTGTGGGGGAATCACACCACTGAGGTTGTTGTACGCGAGCTCTATGGATACCAAATTTCGGCAATTCTCAAACACGACTGGAATTTCACCCCATAGATTGTTATCAGATAGAGATAAATAAATCAACTCGGTCAGGTTACCAAACGTTGGTGGAATAGATCCTGAAATTCTATTTCCACTCAAATCCAATAGTTGTAGAGTTTGCATGTTCCCGATGACGGACAGGATGGTACCTGTAAGATTGTTGTATGTTGCATCCAACATTTGCAGGTTGACAAGATTTTGTATCCCACTTGGAATGCTTCCTTCCAAAGCATTACCACCAATGCTCAACATCTCCAAATTTTTTGACAAGTTGCCAATTTGTTCTGGTAAACTGCCTCCAAAGTGATTCGTATGGATAGCGACATCTTTCAAGCTACTAGCATTAGTCAAAGAGGAGAGGAAACTCAAATCGTTAGCTTCTCCACTTCCAAGAGAGTTTTTGTAGATGTATAAGTGCTCAAGTCTGTTAGAGCTTCTCATACTAGGCATGCTACCGGTGAAATTATTGGTATTCAGTTGAAGTAGAACCAAATTGGAGGCATTGGATAAGGAAGCTGGAATACTGCCACTAAATTGGTTGTGAGCCACATCTAACATTTGAAGATTTGGAAGTGATATTCCCAAGTTTCTAGGAAGATTGCCGTGGAGCTGGTTGAATCCAAAGGATAGAGTTAAAAGGGCAGAGAGATTGAAAATGGAAGCAGGGATCTCACCATGTAAGTTGTTGTACATGAGAGCCAAGCTTAGAACACTCTTCAATTGGCCAAGCGAATCAGGAATACTCCCACTCAACTGGTTGTATGCTGCGTGGAATCTCATTAGAGATGACATATTGCCAAAAGAGTGAGGGATGCTTCCTGTTAGATTGTTGTATACTCCAGCAAAATATTGGAGTTTGCTCAAGGATCCAAGCTGCCATGGTAGCTGCCCCACCAATTTGTTTCGTGACACAGTGAATATAGTAAGGGCAGAGCATCCTGAGATGTTAGATGGGATCTCACCCTCGAGCGAGTTTTCGGAGAGTCTGAGCTCTTGCAATCTGCGGAGGCGGCCGATTTCAGAAGGAATCCCTCCGCTCAGACTGTTGTTGAGAAGAACCAAGTTTCTCAGGAAGCTGAGATTGCCAATATGTGGGGAGATGGATCCCGAGAGTTTTTCAGAACTGAGATCTAGGGTCTTGATTCTCCCAACGTGTCTTCTGGAACAGGACACGCCATACCAATAACAGAAGTGAGCGGAATCGTTCCACGAGCTCAGAACCCCCAAAGGGTCGCCAGTAATCATGAACTTGAACTCCAACAACGCCATGCGATCCGTCTCATTGCTCAGAATGATTCTGGAGGCCGCCGCTGTAGTAGGAGGAAGGAAGCAAGACTGCTGAAGAAGTAGTACTACTACAGCTGCAGCTGCAAATAGCCACCAAGTTGGTGAAGAAGAACTCATCGTTCTTTGATAACTAACAACCACTCTTTTATTTGAGACCTAACAACAAGAGGCAGACAAGATATGTATATGAGTGAGCTTGCCTTGCTGCTAATTTATATAATAATAATACATCATTCTTCTTAATTTGATAACAATTAAATGGTGGAGATCGGATTGGAAACCTGCGGCCAGTATTCATGTCAAGGCTCGTGGAATAAAACCAGTGGTCCAAAGGCGTACGTACGTTGTGCGAACAGCTCCCATCATGCATGTAACCGTTGACGAAGTCGTGCGTTTTCAGACAAAGTTTCCCACATGCGTGTGTCGAAAGATCAAATAGGCAAAACTGACCGGTTCCGTTTATTGGACCGAAAAGAATTTAAGAGTATTCACGTCCAAGTCGTCAATACAACTGCAATATTATTTGAACCCCAAGTTCCAGCCAATATCAAACGATAAAGTACTAGCTCTAAGAAAAAACTCAACAACTTAAAACCATGTAGATTGACACGTGATCTCTTGACCAAAAAAATCCTCCTCGATCTGAACTGAAACCTACCAAGCGTTTCAATTTTTAGCAGCAGCTTCAATTTGCAGCGACAAACTTCAATTTTGTAGCATCAGCTTCCATTTGCAGGAAAGGCTTTAATTCTCAGCAGCAACTTCGTTATTCCATCTTCAGCTGCGGCAAATCCAACAGTGGTTATCTTTGGTGAAGTACTTGATTTATTGCTATGTAACCACATCTGTAGAGTTAAAAGGCTTAACTATCCATTTCCTAATAACTCGAATTATTGGAACCAAGTGGTTAGTTCGCCAACATGGTATCAGAGCCTACAACCGAAAGGTTATGGTTTCGAATCCTCATGACGACCGCCAATTTAAACAAATAATGGTTTAGTACAATGAATGATATGTCCAACCTGTACAAACTGAAAGCCTAATGGTTTGGCAACACAAGAAATGACAGGTTCAACCTGTGCAAACAGTACTACAAGAAAACCCCGAAGTAATACAATAATTAAAAGTAATAAATTTTTTGATTTTTTTAGTCACATGTTGAAGTTAATAGATTTCTTTTATTGATGTAACTGATCATCAAATTATTCAATACAAAATGAATGATCGTACTATACCAATAGACGATTTTTAGTTCGGATAGTTTTTCCGTTTCCTTCTAGTTTTATTTGTTGGAAAGTGGTTTTCAATTTCTAAATTGAAAAGATAGGGTAAACATCATATTTCCAAAACAAAAAAAAAATGACTTCCCTTAAAACACGAACACAGAAATCAAATTATATATTTTTATAATACACTTTATTGTGCGCAACAATACAACTAAAATCCTACCAAACAGAGGGGTTATATTTACAGCTCTAGACTGCGACTACCAGTGGGATCCAACGTAACTAATAAGTTGGACCCTTTATATTTAGCGGAATACGGAGAAACTTCAACTACATTTTTTCAAGAACGATAATGACTAGACCCGAGACTTTGAAGGGACCCTTGAAGACATATCTCGAGTCAATTTTATGGATGGTAACGGGTGTCATGAACTAGTTGATACCAATAACTCGACTTGTTAGGAGAGTCTCAATCGTGGATCATATACCACACATTAATACGCTCCCTCAAACGAAAGTCACTCACAAGGGCTTGAAATTTGCACAGGCCTGAACACAAGAATACCATGTGCATCACAAATGGGGTTACCGGGATTCGAACACAAGACCGCTCGGTCACATAAGGCTCTGATATCATGTCATAAACCAACTGATCCTAATAACTCGAGTTGTTGGGAGAGGTTCAATCGTGAATCATGTACCACACACTAACAACGGGTTCGGGTGGGTTTTTTTATATATCATATCTAAACTACTATTTTAAAATGGTAATCACTCTACTAAAGGTAAGATAGTCTAACGGTAAAGCTGCCGCGACAGTGAAGGTTTGAGAGTTGCAGATCCTAGGTTCGAATCCAAGCGAGGTCCGTTGGTGTTCCCGGAGGTACAAGGCTGCTGGGGTGAAGCCCTATTGGCGTCGAATTTGATTGTGCAGGTGACCCCCAAGTTTAATAGGACGAGAAACTCATCCGCGTTTATTCCGAGATAATCATATATAAAGTTTTTAAAGTGAAAATTTTCTTAGTAATGTTGATGTTACTTTTAGTTTTTGTTAAGTTATTGTTACAAAAGTGAAGGAAAATATACCTTAGTCTAGAGGAAGGGTCTATTAGAGGGCGAAGTGGAAGGGTCGTCACGGGGAATCGAACACATGATCTTACAATGAGACTAAAGGAATAAATGAACGGAATAAAAGTTATAAAAAAAATGAAGTAGAAGAGCTCAAATTCTAACCTGTATAAATCTTTTCAGTTTCCAATTCAATCCGACCAGTTCGTTCATAGAGCAATTTATTCAATTGCAGACATTTCGGTAACAACTCTAACAGAGAGACAAACTCGAGTCATAAGGATGACCGAAATATTGAAGCGAGTGAGTCTAAACCATGGTCATAACACATATTCGGGTGGACTCGGTATGAAAACTTACTCGACCGAGTCAATTCGAATTCGGTATGATATCCACGACAATGAGTTATTTTGCCATCCCTAGTCAATGAAATACTTAATTGCAAGTCTCCCATGAAAACGGTGGTATAGAATTTAATTATCTCTTGTCAATGTAACACTAGCAATACGTCTCCCATGGAAACAATCATGACTTCCCATATGCTTCTTCTTACTTTCTTTAGAAGTGAACTGGTCCAAGGCAACGAGCTCGGAAGTCTTCAAAACGTAACTGGACCGCATGAAAAAGAAAAGAGACGATTGGAAACCTGCGGCCAGCATTCATTTTACCACTGGCGTCATTTTCATATGGACCTGTTGGGCTCTCAACTCTCATCTCTTGTCCAGTCTGGCGGACTAAAGAACCATAACGCACGGCCCTATTATTTGTTTCATCCGAAATATAATTGGCGATGAACTAATTGATTTCCAGTTGATTAATCTCTTACTAGACTGAAGAAAATGGAAACCACCGGATTTGTGGGTATCTAACTGAGTCCGACCTGATCAAATTGGGGTAAACCATGATGTTGATTTGACTTTGGGTCGGATGCGCCGTACATCCCATTTTGGGAATTAGTAGGTTGGATTGAGTGAGAGTTTATAAGAGGTTAAAAGGCTTAACTATCCCTTTCCCAATAACTCGAGTTATTGGGGCCAAGTGGTTAGTTCGCTAATATGGTATCAGAGCCTAGAACCGAAAGGTCATGGTTTCGAATCCTCACGACGACCCCCAATTTAAGCAAACAATGGTTTAGTACAAGGAATGGTATGTCCAACCTGTACAAACTGAAAGCCTAATGGGTTTGGCAGCACAAGGAATGATACGTTCAACCTGTGCAAACCGTATAAAAACCCCCGACAAAGGTAGGCTTTCGTTTGAGGGGGCGTATAAGTGGTTAGTTCGCTAACAGAGTTTGACCAGAAAAATCCAACCTCCTTTTCATCCGGATATTTTGCCACTATTAGGAAAGCAAAAAGACATCATCATTTATTGCATTGAACCCCGAGTATGGGTAATTTTTTTTTGGTTGAAAGAGTGGATAATTTATATACGTTTCATGGATAATTTCTGGATGTTATTACTTATTAGTCCTTGTGATAATATAGTTGTTGAAAAATGTTTGGATGAATTATTTTCGGTTATTATTATTATTATGATCAGGCAGTACGTAAGATTTAGAGTACATGAGATGAACAAGCCAGAGTAATTAGCTCTGAATTATTCAAGTTCTTGAGCGTTACAAAGGTGGGTGCATGCATGCAAAAGTGACTAGCTAGTAAGCTAATTAACCCCTGCAATTTTGTGGCAAAACCACCGCCACCACCCTTGCACTTTTCTTCCGACTGTACATGAGTTATTGATTCCTGTCCGACTGTAGAAGGAAAAGTTACATCCTCTGTTCAACATTTCCATCTTTTCTTACAGCTTCTACGAGCCGAATGAATAGGAAATGAAACCCACACAAACCTGAAGATCCTGGGAATTAACCGAGTTAAACACTCAACTTTATTTTGAATTCATACATTCTTGATATTACTCCAAATACATTATTTAAATATAGAAAGAAGCATCTATATGATTAAGCACCTATATCAGCGTTGTCGATCAAAGCAAGCTAATCATCACCTCCCGCCCATTCGTCTTCGAGCAAGTTTATCACGAAGCAATCTTTTCGAAGAGACAAGTCTGGTAACAACTTCACTCATGCTAACCCTCTCCTCTGGGTAGTCTGGAGAACAAGCAACGCCTATTTCAAGAATGGAGATCACAGCCTCCTCTAGTATGTGGCATTTGTTGTAGTTGGCTTCCTCGGAGCTATTGCTGCTACTAGTAACATTGGAATGAGTTGCTTGGCCAAGTGACAACTCATTGAGAAGAATAGGATCCACAACTTTTGATATTAGCTTTTCTGATAAAGCATTTCCAACAAAATTACGTAGGCTCAGGTCATTCTTGAAAATCTCATCTGCCGGTCTTTTTCCAGTAAAAATCTCAAACAGGAGGATTCCATAGCTGTAGACATCACCTTGTATTGAGACTTTATTTCCCATACCATATTCTGCATATAAAAATATGATGAATCCATACTACATGAGTTGTTAGGTTTGAGAATGAGACCATATATATTGCTCTTATACATCATCAATATTTACCAAGAATATAAAATGATTTGATTAGAAACACACTATTGAAATGCAACTTGTATATTTTCAAGATAGAACTATTACCAGGAGGAGCATAGCCAACTGTTCCCTTTACACCAATAGAGCTTGATGCACGGCCTGGTGGAGAGGGATCGACAACCGATTGAAGGAATCTTGCCAACCCAAAATCACCAACATGGGCTACCATGTCCATGTCAAGAAGCACATTGTTCGGTTTCAGGTCGCAATGAACAATAGGCGTTCCAGATTGATGGTGAAGATAATCCATTGCAGTAGCAACATCTATAGCGGCGTTGAACCTCTGGAGGAAACTCAAGATTCTTGGAGGCTCATCTGTACTGGTTCCCACTGGATGCAACCATTCTTCCAGACTACCATTGGCCAAGAACTCGTAGATGAGAGCCTTGAAGTCGTTCATTTGATAATCAACGCCTGAACACACTGTGAGTATCCTCAAAAGATTTCGGTGCCTGATGTTCTTCAAAGCCGCACATTCTGCCATAAAACTCCTGGAAGCTCCGCTGCGCTGAAGGTTGAACACCTTCACAGCGATAGTGCTGCCAATCCCATTTGCTTCGATGAATCCTTTGTACACGGAACCAAAGCTACCCACACCAATAAGATTTGTCGCGGAGAAACCATCTGTAGCTTTATGGAGGTCGTGGTAGGACAATAGCAGTTGTGAATCATCAACGGGAAGTGTATCTCGTTTCCCTCTCTTCTTGTACCAAAAGATAAGCAAGCAAGAAGACATGAATGCCAAAAACAATAGACCGATGACTGCTAATAAGACAATCTTGATCGGCTTATGGCTCAATATTGTCTTCTTTTTTTGTTTGAAGCTACAAGGTGGAAGGTTAAGTTCAGCCATGCCACCACAGAGCTTGTCATTTCCGGCGACTGAAATGATGCTGCCATTCCTAAAGACTCCATTGGATGGCACTTCCCCCTCGAGATTGTTGAAAGAAAAATTCAGAAGTTGCAAAAGCTTCATCCCTTCAAACGACTTTGGAATTTGACCAGATAAGCTATTACTGGAGATGTCCAGTACTTGAATACCTCTCAATGAACCAAGAGAAGAAGGAATAATTTCTTGGAGAAGATTGTCTTGCAAGTACAATGAGTCCAATATTGCGCAGCTACCAAGAGAAGTTGGTATTTTACCTGACAACATGTTATGAGACAGATCCAATTCCTCCAAATTTAAAAGCCCACCTACTTCAGCCGGAAGGGCGCCACTAAGATGATTATCAGACAAGTCTAAGTATATTAACGAGGAAGAACTCATTACAAGTTGTGGGGGAATCACACCACTGAGGTTGTTGTATGCGAGCTCCACATATAGCAAATTCTGGCAATTCTCCAAAACAAGAGGAATTTCTCCCCATAGACTGTTATCAGATAATAACAAGTAAATCAACTCGGTCAGGTTACCAAACGTTGGTGGAATACATCCTGAAATTCTATTTCCACTCACATCCAACTGTCGCAGAGCTTGCATGTTCCCGATGACGGATGGGATGGTACCTGTGAGATTGTTGTCTGCTACTTCCAACCATTGCAGGTTTACGAGATTTTGTATCCCACTTGGAATGCTTCCTTCCAATGCATTATCACCAGCGCTCAAGATCTCCAAACTTTTTGACAAGTTGCCAATTTGTTCCGGTAAATTGCCTCCGAAGTGATTCGTATGGATGATCAAGCTTTTCAAGCTACTAGCATTAGTCAAAGAGGAGAGGAAACTCAAATCGTTAGCTTTTCCACTTCCAAGAGAGTTTTTGTAGATGCGAAAGTACTCAAGTTTGTGAGAGCTTCCCATATTAGGCATGCTACCGGTAAAATTATTGGTGTCCAGTTGAAGTAGAACCAAATTGGAGGCATTGGATAAGGAAGCTGGAACACTGCCACTAAATTGGTTGTCAACCACATCTAACCATTGAAGATTTGGAAGTGATATTCCCAAGTTTCTAGGAAGATTGCCGTGGAGCTTGTTGAATCCAAAGGATAGAGATAAAAGGGTGGAGAGATTGAAAATGGAAGTAGGGATCTCACCATGTAAGTTGTTGTACATGAGACCCAAGCTTAGAACACTCTTCAATTAGCCAAGAGAATCAGGAATTCTCCCACTCAAATGGTTCTCTGCTGCGCCGAATTCCACTAGAGATGACAAATTGCCAAAAGAGTGGGGGATGCTTCCTGTTAGATTGTTGTTTTCTCCAAAAAAATTTTGGAGTTTGCTCAAGGATCCAAGCTGCCATGGTAGCTGTCCCACCAATTTGTTTACCGACACATTGAATATAGTAAGGGCAGAGCATTCAGAGATGTTAGATGGGATCTCACCCTCGAGCGAGTTGAAGGAGAGTCTGAGCTCATGCAATCTACGGAGGCGGCCGATTTCAGAAGGAATTCCACCGCTCAGGCTGTTGTTATGAAGAACCAACTTCGCCAGGAAGCTGAGATTGCCAATATGTGGGGAGATGGACCCCGAGAGTTTCTCAGAACGGAGATCTAGGACCTGGACTCTCCCAACGTGTCTTCTGGAACAGGACACGCCATACCAATAACAGAAGTGAGTGGAATCGTTCCACGAGCTCAGAACCCCCAAAGGGTCGCCAGTAATCATGAGCTTGAACTCCAGCAACGCCATGCGATCCGTCTCATTGCTCAGAATGATTCTGGAGGCGGCCGCTGTAGTAGTTGTAGTATTAAGGAAGCACAACTGTTGAAGAAGTGATACGACTACTACAACCGTAAATACCCACCAACTTCCAGAAGAAGAAGTCATCTTTTGGTAAATACAATCACTCTCTCTGTATCTTTTTTGAATTACAACACTGATTGAATGCTTGCTAATTGCTTGATGCCAAACTCTGCTTATGTATATTATTTATACTAGTAAGGAAGCCCGCGCTCTGCGGCGGGGAGATTATATTATGAGATTAGAGAGTTGATAGCGGAAAATCGGAGTAAGTGTGCATATGAATAGTTTCTACGTACATCTCGGATGCATAAGTCTGTTGATGTTGAAGTGCAGGTGTTGCTAAATACTGGATAATATAGGTAAGACAACGGTCGAGCACAACGACTTTCTGCGCAAGTGTTGACTTTTCCATTAGTTTATTGTTAAAGCTGGCTGCGGTCGAATGCAGAAAGTATAGTAAACTCCAGAGGAGTCTGAGCCAGATTTCCAGGTTTAGGGAGTTGGACACAAAACGAAAACCAACATCCATTCATGGCCACAATTTTCGGAGGGAAATGGCCATGGTGGTGGGGGTGCTGCAGCAATAGTTCGGTTGCTGTAACTCCAAGCAAAGATTCAGCGGTCTTTCCAAGTGCGACGAAGCACGCCGAGCCAGTAGTGTCTCCGACAGCCAAATGAATTTTGTAGCTGTAAAAATGTATTAACATTTCAGGGTTGAATTGGGCGTGCCCACTTGACTGCTGGGGAAAAGGTGGATTTAAAACTAACCAATTTTCGGTAGCTTCAGCCTTTAGTTGGCCATGTTCTTCACAAAAAAAATCACCAGTGCCAGGAAATTCCCTAGCTGTCTTAAAGCAAAAGGCACATCCTAAGTAGAACCATGATCTTGAAGCCTCAGTGGAGAGGACTTGCGCCAAACAATAGTATTGGGTAGCCTGTAGGTAAACAAAACTGGTGAGAAAAGTTAGCTAAGCAGGCAAGAAATTTGTTAGTTTACTGGGGAAAGGGACTGGAAAAACAGATCCATCTAGTGGTGAGGCAGAATACATTCTGAAACATGAAAATAATGGCTGGCTACATTAATAGTGCAGATTATGCTTTAACCTGGCATGTAGTAATACAACACAGTGCTGTCACAGTAAAAGTTATGTCAAAAGAACGCACGTCAACCATTGGATTCCTGGAAAGGCGGATGAGGTCCATAATTGTCTTGGTACTGTCAGTTCGAAACATTTCCTCTGCAAAAGAAGTGGAAAAGTATGGAGGATAATATCGGATCGTATCTGTACCACCAGTAGACCTACAAATTCGAAAGTAGATGAGATAAACGGAAAGTAAATTACTAAAAACGGCAGCTTGTAAGAGACTTACGTAGCACGCAAAACAGTTGCCAAATCAGAGGATGGCTCCAAAACAAACCGTGTGGCGGAGGTGCTGGTTAAAAAAATGCCGCCTTTGGTAAAAGTAGGAAAGCAGATGTGAGGCGTCGTAGAATGGAATAGCAATAGCATTAACTGTGAGGTAGAAAGATGCACTGTAAACCTGCTGTGGCGTTAGTAACTTGAAGACTGCATACACCAAGTATAACAGAGCCCATGCGGCCAAGGTATGCTAGTTCTTCTCCATCTAGTGATCGAGCAACATCGCCACATATGGTGATGTTAACACGTATATTTCTGCAATAGTAAAGTGCAGGCAAGAGGGAGATGATTGGAATTCAGTTAAATCAACTACAAATGGAAAGGTACACAACCGCATTGCACTGAAGACCTTTCGTTCTGCATGACCAGTTTCCGCCTAATAACAGCACCAGTGGATGTTGCTGAACAGGATAACCCGCTCACAGACACAACTCTGCCAACAACATCTACATGTGAAGATGTTTTAAAAATCGTCAATTCAGTAGTGCAAACATCAGGTGAACTATATGTGATGATATTACAGTAATTTCCAGGTGAACCTATGAGCTGGTTTGTTGAGCGAGTCAAGCCGCGCAAGGAACTGAAGTGGAAAAACTCAAATGAATCAGCACAGAAACCCGGTGACAACATGGTCACATCCTCAAATATGGTTCCCTGAGAAAGAACCAAACTAAATCTATGGGAGCAAGGGCGCCACATTGGCTGTGATTTTGCCAGCTGGTATCCAGTAACTAAGTAGACACACCCTAGTTGCAAGTGTGCGCCAAATCGGTGACCTAAATCTGGTGTCGCGATGGCCTGGATCAAGGTTCCCTGTTAAACAGGGAGGAGGCGAAGCAAGAGAAATGACCGAGGAGCACAATTTGAGCTGGCAAGTGGAACAAAAAACGTTAAAGGAAATGCTATATTACCTTGGAATCGGTCCAAAGACTGCAAATTTGTGAGAGGATGGATGAATTTTCTGTATTGCAATAACCCCAAACATGCAAGAGTCGTATCTTGAGAGCAGTTTCTACCCCTTCAGTTCCATTCAAATCCAGAAGCAGCTTTAGCGGAAACATGCCTCTTTTGTGAGGGATTTTGGGGACGAAGAGCGAACCGGATGACACCAGAAGGAAGGCGGAACAGGCACAGTATGCTGATTTAGGATGTTTGTGAGGAAATAACGGAAGAAGAGTAAAGTTGATGAGAGAGGGTGAAAGGTGAGATAAGAGCAGGGATCTTCCTAAACGTTGAATAAAACAACAAAACATAGAAAATTTCTCTCGAACTGTTCAGTGTCTCTGCGGCCCAAAATGATCCAAAATACAATAAACAATGGTCGTAGAAGAAAAGACTAAAAGACAAGTGGTGTGAAGGGAATCTATTACTTTTCAACTGAGGCAACAGTGGTATTTGTAGTAATTTTGAGATCTAATATACCAGAACAGTAACGACACAAAAGTGAAGACAGAACAATCCAACACATTTAAAAGAAAGGAACTGCAGAAAGGGCATAGCTAAGACGAATAAAATACGAGCATTCATTGCAAAGTACATTGTTTAGATCTAAACTATTTGGATGGTTGAGCTTAAAGGATAGCTACCATACACAACGTACCAGAACAGTTTCTGTCCAGAATGGAAATAAAGATGGACTATTCCAATTCTCAAAAGATCTAATTAACTAATAATGTTGCAATCTATGTCTTCTGGCCCTGCGTTACTTTGATCCTTCCTCAGGCAACAACCCATTTAACTCCTTAGTTCCAAGAGCTGCAATAAGAACAGACATGTGGGTATTATTAGTGCGCAAAAAATGGTTGTGCCCAAAAACACCAATGTTCCACTGAATGCAAAACAAAAGTAGGAAGGAATGTACCTTCTTTGACTGCAATGTAAGGGCTTTGGTCAGATGCGCAACTTAAGTTCTAGCAATGGGCGAAATGCTTTTGAATCCCAAATCGCAAACATGCGGATGTGTGGTTCATCTGAATCTTCTGATCCCACGATGTACAGTTCTGCCATTAGCTGAACATTGCAGAATGTTTTGAGCAACTCAACTCTCTCGTCATATGGCATCATCTGGAACTCGAGCGGTGGCATACGGATTAGAGCAAGAGCAGGTTGATGATTCAGAACAATTGTTGCAGTGTGATTTCCTGATTCGCATTCAGCCTGCAATTCGTAGTACAATCTAAACGTATACGTAGATTAGAGATGTGGTAGCAATGAATTGTTACTTAACAATAAGGAAAAGAACAGTAGTCGTAGTTTGGAAATACTCAGTGTCTTCAGGAAAAGTTTTGCAGGTCTCAGAACCAAGATGGAACTTAAGTATCTTCAATTTGCATCGATAGAGTATCTGTCATATGGATTGAATTAGGAAAAATGTCAAGTCCAGTTTGTGTGAGTAACTAATAACATTTATTTTGTTGGAAGGGCACCTGAGGATGCTTGATAATTGTAATATATACTTGATTAACAATCTACAGGTGCACAAAGAAGGTAAGGAAAGTCACCTCAGTTTCCATTTCTCCTAATGGAACTTTGGTCTTCAATTCCAGCAATGAAATTCTGGGAGGAATCTTGCGCCGAAGGTATCCAAGGCGCTCCTTCGAGCTGTAGTCAATGATGTCCACTGGCAATCTGTTATGAAAGAACCTAAAAGGTTTGTTGTGTTCAATTAGCTAAATGATAGAAGAAGATGCATATAATGGAAAGAAAGCTGCAAATAGTACAGCATACCTGTTCATTAGAAGATGTGTCGTTTCATTGTATGGGTGCACAATGAGACGGGTCCCAGGAGATGTCACGAAACAAAACGGCGGAATATGGGTGAATTCGTGGACATTTCGGGTGAGGCCTGTTGCTGTAATGATCAGAGGATAATGCACCTCGCTTCCATCAGCACTATGAATGAATTGTTTAATCCGCGTTCCGATGTAGCTCACAAGTCCTTTATTGCCACTATGAAGTTGGAAGACAACTAATGAGTGTTAATACAGACCAATTTGCATTCAAACGTCTAAAACATAAACTGATTTCGAAGCATACCTCATGTCTTCAAGATAGATTTGGAACATAAATGTATCAGAATTGACCCTAAGTGGTTCTGTTATGTGCGTCACGCATCCTGTGATTTCTGAAACACGAATCTGGTTGAGTTATTTGGTTGCATGTGGTCTGTAAATATTATATTTAGGGGAAAAAAATATTCTGTGCATCAATTTAAAATGCAGGATGCTGTGTTAAGTTGGCTAAGCAGGAAGAAGAAATACCTGAGTAACAGAGTGGGAGACTTGCAGGAGAAACACTGTAATCACAAAGAACTTGATGGGCACAGTCATCTGGAAAATTCATGGTGCTGCGATATTCATGGATTCCTTCGAACGCACCTCTATTTGTGAAAGACAATCTCAAAGTGGAAGGTGCAATTCGACGTTCAGATTTAGCCGGTATCACAGTTGGGTTTATCATGGTGTAGAGACAACCAAGGTTCATGTCTGAACACATGTCAGAAGAACTTCCACATCGCACAACAGCTTCCATAACCTGTCCCTATAGCAGTTACAATGTTGAAAAAATGTGTTCACTAAACATTCTATGTTTAAAGTATAAGCAAGAAGTAGGTTTGTTTTTTATAGACGTACCTCTTTGTCTAGCCAAAGCATCTGTATAGAGGTAGCAGATGTAGTTTCACAGGGGTCACATTCTGTCCAGATGTTCAGTAGGCGTGCCATGAGGAAAATGTTGTTGGTTCCCAGATGGAGTTCACGGAAGGTTGTGGATTGTTTCATGACATCTAAAACGAAGCGAAAATGTATGACAACACATAAAAGCATACGGAGATAAGGGTATTGTTCAGTAATGGGAGAATACCATGTGGGTCCGTTGGTAACATTTCGCTCTCGGTGGTTGCCAAAAAACGGAACTCAGTGGGCAGGAATGTTTTGGGTGCAGGACGAACTTGCTTTCTATAGCTGCGGGAAGAAATATGATAACCAGAATAAATGGGAAAGCTAGCAGGAATAACAGTAAACATGCACAGGCTATTGCACCCACAAAGAACCATGTGTTGCTCGCTATTTGGAGACCTGTCCACATTTAGCGGCAAAACAACAAATAGTCTAGTTTAGAAGGACATTCGATTAATGCATATGTCCCTTTCCAAGTTGATTATTCAAAACCTCACCCGCACACTTTTAGAGTCCCCCGTTAAATCCAAAGATAGGTCAGCAGAACTTTGGCCGCCAAAGGGTACAGAAGAACGCCTAGCAAAAGGCTAAACACAGGGAATGAAAGACGATTAAAAACAATATCGAACTCACAGTCAACGCGAAAGTGTGGGCAGATGCTGACGCTGGGGGACTGGCAGCGTTTCTCTGGGCGGGTTATGCTGAAGGTGGGGGACCAGCAGCGCTTCTCTGGCCGGTTGTATAATTTAGGTTTTTTTGTTACGAACAAAGGGTGAGCTGAACGACAGAAAGACAGGCAGTTTATTTTAGGAGACAAAGTGGAAGGTTTTGATGGAGAAAGCTATTGGGCCGGGCCAATCGGTTATGGTATGTTTTAAAAACTGCATCATGCATAATTGGTGGCCCGGATTGGTAAGTTGTGCATTTTTGTCGACCCAACTGGGGCGGAAGAATGTATCTAGAAATTATATCCATCATGGTTTACATTGGCCCAGTTATAATGCTAGCGGGTGTTTTCGATAACCTATTCATAACTGGACTGATTACGCAAACTTGGCAAGTAATTAGGGTCTTGTTCCATCTTGTTTTTAAAGGTTGCTGGGCCAACACTGAGTACTCTCTGTCCAATGTTAAATCTCCTCTCACCCGTGTAAAAAGCAGTCACATATTTGCAGGCGTTAATAAAGATCCTCAGGTTTGGAAACTGTACAGTTGCATAATTTGATTTTAGAGTGGACTGTCTTAATGATCAAATGGGTCCAAAGACTATAGAGCTAGTTTGGTGGGCAAACTCTCGATGTATCAATAGGCTGTCAAGTGATGTACCTGTTTTTTTTTTGTCGCCGAGCAAGCACATGATTTAGTCACATGGGCTCCGAGGTAGATTTGGCGATAGGAAGGAGCACGTACAAAATGGCGAGACTATATGTGTTCATTACAATGACATCAGAAGAGGTAACATCTTGGAGTCCTGGTGGCGAAAATACAGCAAAGGGCTTTTGCAAAGCAAATCTAAGGAAAGCAAAGACATTGAAGCGAAAAATATTTCACAAAACTAAATGCTAACCCTGAATCCTTATATTTAAGACGCTTAAAACCAATCCTGAACACCTGCAGCATGACGATGCCAAACTGCAACAACTTCAAAGCGTTCATGCCTATCCCTACAGCAAGGCAACATTTTGATCTCAAACGTATAAGTGCGGTAAAGGACAGGTTGGAGGAGATGCCGAACATCTGCGTCTTCAAGGTCCCATAGAGGAAATGTTTGCAGTAATGCAGAAGCTGCTTCATGACTAATCAAGAATGAAATCTTAAATGTCTCGTCACAAACGTCGGCTGAGATATAAAAACTATTTATGGCTGTATGAGAAATCTGAATCAATTTGATGATTCTATCGGTCTAAGTATACTATTACTTTTATGTGCGTACCTTTTAATCCTGTCATCATGAGCAATGGATGCAGAGCAATTAGAACAGACATCATTTGGGAACAATTTATGTTTTTGTGGTGAGCATTCAGGGCACAACCAAATAAAGAATCCAGATTGGTGATTGATTTTCTGGATTGTCGCCAAGCACCTAAATGTTGCCTATAGATAAAGAACAAAGAAGGATTAGGGGTGTGTAATTTGAGTAGTATGTGAAGCATGGTAAAAGGTAAGGCAAAATACACTGTTGAACGGTTCAGTGAGCAGCGCATCATCCTCAGCCAACAGGAAAAGTAAGTCTGCTATCGAGTGGCATGGACCATGTCGTTGGACAGGTCTGACAATGTCATTGGCGCGCCATTTACTAATGTAGAAGATCGGCATATTCGAACTCGAATGTCTGCATTGAAACGAAAGGCGAACAATGTGTGGAAGATATGATGTAAAATAATACTGGGTTTTTGTAAAAGGATGCAAACCTGTAAAAGCTGGGCCTATGCATTCGTAAGGTCTGGTCAACGATGACCCTTGTACTGCATGTATTCTTGTACAACATTTTCCCTGACTCCAAAAGAATGAAGAACTGAGGAACAGACAAAGCGGCGGCATGTAGTGTTGGCACAAAGCTTACCATCTAAACAGTGGCCGACCATAGAAGTCATAGTTGCAATGACAGGGCCGTTTCGCTCTTGGCTAACAACCAATGGCTCAAGCGTATGCATGATCAAGTGGTCGACGATTTGGGTTAAAACCTGTCTATTGCTGCAGGTAAAAGCAAAGAAGCACATATAAGCAACACACATCATTCGGGGAGCAAAAAACTCATGAAGACTGAATACATGCCAATTATCTTCTAGGAGAATGAGCTGGTGCATCGACATTACATCGCCTTGTGTATCCATGTAGGGTTTGGAGATGGCGACTATGCGGCCCATTATGTCTGGGTAATAATAATGAATCACTGAAGGTTTACGGGAAGAACACGACACAAAACAAATGGATGGTATATTTATATGGCGACTGGATAACCTGATCTCTCCTGTTTGGCAAGCGCACGCATGTATAAGTCTAAGAAAGGGACTGGTTCTGCCATGTCGGTTGGGTGGTAATCGGACGGTGGGGGTTCAGGAACAGACCGGAAGCTACTGTTGTTTGTAAAACGAAGCTCGGAATTATGTGAACAACAACGGCCCATCATTCTTGCAGGGGTAACGAAGAAGGAAGATATCATGTAAATTCTGCCCGGGCTAAAAACTGGCTGACCCAATTGGGGTGCGACAGGATCCGACGTCGCAACAATCAATATTCCCTGGGATGTGTTATAATGTAGAAATCAGGCAATGTAAGGACAAATAGATTCTCGATAGATATAAATAGAAGTGCAAATGGAATACCTGCTTATCGAGTAGAAGATGATGATCTATATCATGGCCCGACAGCGGCTCCTGCCATGTATGGAGATGTCGAAGCTGAAGCAGTTCGTCCGTGTAGCCAAGGTCAAGCTGATTGATCTGTATTGTTTCGCCCATGACTGGAAGCTCTGTTCGCTGCGGCGGCCGATTCTTTGCGAAAGGAAGATTAAAGACAGAGAATACCCTAGGGAAGCTATGAGAAACCGTACCGGGCCCCTTTAAACAAGTGGGCCTAACCATGACAAAGTGAGCCAGATGTAATTACATGCACAGGATGTGTTGCATAGCCCCGCGTCGACGGTCCCTATATTTGATTAGGTCAGCTCGACTGAACTGCTATGTAAAACAACACATAAAAGAAGAGCCCTCTCTGCGTCACCACTTTGTGTTACTTTTTTGGAGACCCATTATAATCAAGCTGCACTCTGTCAGGACATCTAAAACGGTTTGAGTTAGGACGAACAATACCGGAAGGTACTGCACGCAGATGTAGTGTACACGCTTGATTATGGAAAGGCACGGTCTTAGGAAAAAATAGATCGTCTAACAATACAAAATAGAGGGGAGAATTTGCCTGGGTGGCACTAAACCACATTTATACAAAGAGGGTTCCAGATCGTCGCAACAGAGATATGGTTGGTGACATGGAACGCTCTAGCAATCCGTAGTTCTAGAGTAAAGTACTTGCCTTCAACATCTTGAACAATAGTTTCTTTCTCAGGAAATTGTAGCACACTAAACTCATCGACCGGCAATCTGAGCAGTTGAACCATTGCATCGTGATCGAATTTAATTATTTCTGTCCTGACCAAATCACTACACGACACAAATGCATCGTACCTGTTTGACCATGAAGACACTTGTCAACATTTGAAAGAAAAGAACATTTGGAAGAGACGTATATGTCTGACCTTAGAGAACCGTGTTCATTCTTAATGAAGCATTGGTCCAAAGTAACACCAACAATTTTTGCCAAACACCAGTAGCGCGCCTGCACAAAAGCAAGAAAGGTTGTAAATATGGACCTGAGAGCACGTAAGCGTGGGTATACTACATCTACCTCAAAATTGAGTGTATCAGCCGCAAGCAGTCGAATCATTCTGGTCAGTGTGATTGCAGTCGGCAGAGGGTGCCTGAAAGTTTTGTAATTGGGAACCGCTGCCTCCTGAAGGACTGTAATTGGCCTGTGGTCATGTAAAAAACTGTGGCGCAAAGAATTAGTGCGCCTTTGTCTCTATAACGATACAACAAAATTTGAGATAAACAGGTAAGGCACAGCTAACCTGTTCATCAATGTCTTGTGACGATGTGAATACGAACCATGAATTGTACGGGTTGCCTTTGTGCTGGTTAAAACCAATTGATCTACACAGGTAAATTGTACTTCAGCACAGATTTGTGTAAAAGGCATAACCACAAATAGAGAAATTAAGAGGCGCACATCTCGGTTCAGGCTCAGCAACAAAAATGCTTGTGAAGGTCGCGACCACCGGATGTTTGAGTTCAGCGGCTTCAGCCCAATAGTAGAAATCATCGTAGGGAGCAGTGTAATTGATCACAACAGTCTGCTTCCTGATAGAATGCAGAGAGTGTTAGTGTAGGCCTCACAAGTTCGGATGTAAAAGGAAGGACTATAAACACTAACCTGGTGTTTTCTATTTGAATCATCATAAAGGTAGTGCCATCACCATTGTATACTGGTTCTGATATCGCTAAAACACGACCTGTGAGATCTGGAAACGTTCAAGGACCCTAGCATCAGATCAAGAGTTGGAGGAAAAATTCATCACGAGGCAAACCTTACCTGCCAAGTTCGTTGGGTCCAAGGCCATCCCGTAAAGCTCTTCAAATTCTGTGTTCTTAAATCCATCAACCGGGAACCGCTTATTGATTTGATTTTCATCGAGGTTCCTGCATGATAGTCCTGTCCGAAGGCAAAGGCGTAAATTACAAGGTGCAGTTCTTTTAGCACTTCTTGCCACGGTTAGGGGTACTTCATCCAATGCGTAGAGCAGGCCCACCTCGAGAAGCGGTTCGATCTTAGGCATATCAATTCTGTCGGTGACTCCCTCAATTAAAGATTCCTATGAAAGAATAGAACCATATCATGAGTATCAGTTTGGCATAATAAGTAACATGGAATCAACTCGGAATCGAATATGCCAACCTCCACATCAACCCATAAAGTATACATGAATTGGTTGCTCTCCGTTCCCGTGTATTCATCAGATAGCCAGATATGAATCAAGCGCAGTACAATGTGACCAGATACCAATTTTCCTTTGAGGTCCCAAACTGTAGGTGACGTACTGATTAGGTCTGAAATTCCAAAAAGGAAGTACACGGCATTCAACTACTGACAGCAACAGCAACGACCGTATCCTTGCACTGGAAAATAAAAGAACTGGGCGATTGTTTTCCCCCCCTGTATAAATAACAGTGCCGACATGTAAATGATTACAGTGTGAGGGATCCAACCTTCTGGGGAACTTCGTAGGGCACAATTGAGGTCCATTGAATTGTGTGAAACTTTGGTCCAGGAGACAGAGAGCATAAACTGCGGTGAACTGGGAGGCCAAGGAATGCAGGGATTTCAATGCAAACCCTAAATTCACATGCGGCGATGTTTCCCCCAAGCACAAGGATAATGAGTTCAGACAATCAAAGCGGAACACTATGCATGGTATACCAAACTGCAAGTAAAAGAGATATAAGTACAAACCGTTTGCGTCGAGTTGACGATGCAGCGTAGGATGGAAATAAAGTTCAGGCGAACTGAAGTTTGCATAGCACTTATTGAATGAGAATTCCAGGCTCTTTATACACGAAAGGAAGTAGGTGGTTGTTCAGGCTGAGTAAAAAACGATTGTCAGTGTCTAAGGACCAAACAAAAACCATGTGGGCCGAAACCTCCTCCACTGTTGATTAGGGGAAACAACATTCACATATGAGTTCTTGTTGTGGGCTATAGATGGACCGTCATGTCTAACAGGCCCATGTGAAAGAGTTTTTCCACTTGGTTATGTAGAATGGGTCCATTTATATAGCTATCTATCTTAGAAAAGTATACAGACAGAAGCACATATCCTAAACTGAATTGTTCCAATTACATTGGCGGCAATAACAGTTGGGAGAGTGAAATGGGCTGTGCCACATTTTTACCAATTCATTTACATTTGTTTTGTATTGATCAATTAAACTATAATAACAGGGAATTCTCTTTCGGTAATGTACATTTAACACACGAAAAGATTTAATTGGGATAGTGCAATACATCCATCCCAATGACGTTTTTCTCAGAGTAAAGGGTTTTTGGAACTCAAGCGATCAATATGTGCACTTGTGCTTGAATGGTGAGTATTCTTGCAAGTGAAATACACAGATCAAATTAGTATGCTGTTGTAAACCTTCAAATTGATTTAATATACTACCAAATGAGTCGCAGGACTATGTTGCTTAAGACGATCCCTTTCAGTAGCGGGTTGTTGGTTGTGAGGAGGAGTTGAAATCAGGTGTGGCATTTCCTCATAAACATGAATCAATTGACAATACAGCGCTAGGGTTGGCTGTTTTTCTAAATAAATGAACACCATTTTGAAGTAGCGAATTTGTTAGGCAATTAATACCTCGCATCATTGAGTAAAAAAGAAGAATTAGGTGTTCATCTATTTATTATGACTTGACAAGCACATATCTGTATAGGCACCACAATTTATTGGTTGGTGTGCGTGGCAAAAGAAAAACATTTTTTTTTTGTGCAAAAAAAACAACCTTGCGGATGAATAATGTATTATTCATGGTTTCTATTGGTTTCTCCGGTTTAACCAAGCCAAAGCCATTAAGTTGTTTATTGGTTTAAAACAAGCCAAACGGAGAATTTGTTTTCCAATCGAGTTGTGTTTGGTTAGAACCACAAAAAATTCAAACCAAATGGACAGTCATGTCCACGTTTCGATTAAACAAATATAAAAACTAAAATAAAGCAAAACAATAAAAACCTCCCACCCACCCGAAAACGGTTTAACTCCCTTCTTCCTTTCCCTCCTCCATCGCTCTCACCTACCCTCCAGGCCCTCCACAGAAACCTGACCATCCACATCCCCAACCCGCCATCTTCTGCTTCTCCTGCTTCCCGTTCCCGCCGCAAACCCCGACCTTTCCAATACGCTTCGCTCATTCTCCCTCGTCGAACAACCTAGCGTCCAGTCACCACTCGCGCGGACTTCAACAGCGCCACCGAAGCACGACGGTACTGTTTACTCGCCGGCGAAAAGACAAACAGGCCATCCAAGCTATTGCATGCAATCATGATCCAGGGCTGCCTGACTGACCGCTATTAGTACCATCTCTACATCTCCAGGAGGTAAGTGTGACAATCTGACCGTATAAAGACTCATCCTGAGACGTTTCACCTCCCTTTACCCCTGACGCTTTTTTCTGCTCTGCTCACTCTCCGGCCACCAAAGCAACTGGGAACCCATTCCAGTGCATGCAATCATTTTCCAGGCCTTCTCTCTGCCTGATCGACGTTAGTCCTACCTCAGCATCTCTACAAGGTAATCTTTAAAACCCTACCTCGGCAAAAACTCCCATTTCCTCTCATCAAGAACTTCTACCACTTTTTCCAGACATTTATCAATTACATTCGTTTGCTGGCCTTCAAATTAGGTTTCTCCAGAGCTAATACAATCTTATAATCCAGAACATTTTGTTTTTGTGTAGTTCGATACTCTAAGGAAACTTTGTATGCTTGTAGTGACACATTCATGTATTGGGTTGCTATTGTGTGTGCACATTCGGGTTTACATATTTAGTTGATTCGTTTGACAGCTCTAACATTTGTTGATAGAGTTGCTAATATTGCTACTAATTTTTATTATAGATTCTTTTCCATGGGAGACTTCGTTTCAAATTTGCGATATGAAGTTGCCGTAAGAATTTGGGACCATATAGAAACGGATGATCTGGTCCCTATGCAATTGGACGTTGCTAATCAGGTGAATCAGATAACATATATTTTATCTAGCCAGAAGCTATATTTTCTCTAAATAATTTGTATCTAATGGGGTCTTGTTTTGGACTCCTTTTGTTTTGTCTTGTACCAGGGCAAGTCATACATTTTGAATGGGTGGGTCAAAGAAGTGAGGAGATCTTGGAATGCCGACTCCGGCATATACATGCTGCATTTGACAATTGAAGATTTTACTACCGTTATTGAGGTCGTATGTCCATCAACTTACTTACGGCGAGTCATGTCTGCTGTTGTTGGTCCTGATGAGATGGAAGATATGGAGTACATTCCACTACTCAACAGGATTGGTGACTCGCCATATAGTGCCTTGCTGACATTCGGACCTTGGAACAATGTGGAGAATCGTCTTAATCTCTTTTTGGTTAAGCTGTTCCCGATTTTAGGCTAAGTAGCGTAGGGTATTATTAGTATAATCGGATTAATGTTACTAATGGTTGACCTAACTCTAGGTTCGAATTATCTAACCGCGTAATGAATATGTGGATGAACATTTTTTTTAAAAGTTATGATCCTTTTTGCGGTGGTCCTTCATGTGACCATATTCTGAAGAGCATATAATTGTGTTCTTTGTTTACTGTCACCTTCCTTGCTATTTAGTAAATTTCTTTTAATTATTTGATTCTAAAGTTTAGAGTTGGAATGCACTGGCAGAGCATTTAGGAAGCCGCCCAAACAAAAGGGAAAACCCCCCACAGGGCCAATTTAGTTAGATGCATTTGGAATGTATTAGCCCGGCTGTGTGTAGTCATTTGGCATGGGTTTTGGAAACAACTCTGGGCCGATTACTTCATGAGCCACATAAGAAATAAGGCCATCTGTCCAGCTAAAATATAGCATGCGCGGCAGCTGAATATGGCTTCCGTCAGATTCCGATGGAAGCATTTAACCAGCAGTCTTTGGGCCAACTACGTCAAGGGAGAAGAGTTTGGGCCGGATACGTCGACATTTTGTAGTTTGGGCCGGATAATTCAGGGGCAACAGGCCGGCCCGGCTATATAATAAACTGTCCCGGTCCACCGGTATAATGTGTTGGAGGTGAACCGCAAAAGTTTTATTCAAACGTGATTTGCCTAAAGTACCCTTCCGGCAAACCCTCTGCGAACTGGAAGTTTGAATCCCTGGAAGCGAAACACTTGTTTTACCTTTATATATCTTATAGATAGATGGCACAATCCAAAAACGAACAGCAACATGGGGTTCTTTGGTTCGAGAGATCCGCACCAGACCTGTGAAATATAAAGGCAGCAACGAATATGAACGTTAGAAGATACATTCCTGTTCCAGGAGAATGTTGAGCAAGCAAACCACAAACGATTCGATGTACCAGATTGAAAGGACTACCTCTAGTTAGGGAGATGGGTTCTGAAGGTCAACGAATGCCTCCTGGTAAACAATATTTCGGGTACAGTTGGAAGGCACGCCATCTTCATTCAGAATAAGGAACCTAAGTCCATCTGGTGTTCTAACTCTAGAAACAGCGACATAAAGTTGGCCATGGCTGAACACTGGCTTCGGCAGATACACACCAACATTTTGCAATGTCTGGCCCTGGCTTTTGTTGATTGTCATGGCATAGCACAATCGTACTGGAAACTGCCGGCGCTTAAGAACAAATGGCCAACGATAATCATTGACACTAAGAACAATTCTCGGAATTGCCACAGTCTTACCATTGAATGTACCCCCCATTATCATTCCTTTTATCACATAATGGCCCAAATAGAGCACCATTAAGCGTGTACCATTACAAAGACCAATGGATGGGTTTAGATTCCTCAACAGCATAATTGGAGCAAATACCTTGAGATCAATCTGATGTTCAGGGCAGCCATTGAAGGACAGGGAATTAAGGAATTCAGTGGGATATTCAGCTTCGAGTCGGTCTGGATCACTTGCATCTGTATGAAGACTGTCACCACTAAAATATGTGCGAGGCATTCCCGGAATCAGAGCTAACATATGAGAATTGATCTCTGTGACATTTGCATTTGTCGGTGTGATAATGGATCTTTCAGTCAGGTACGATACATTATGGAACCGTTGAGCAAAGTCAGGATAGACTGTAGACGTAATTGTATGGATGGGATTTCCTGAAGAAGGAAGCAGTAATGATTCCGGAATCTCTATCCAATCAGTAGATTGGTTAGGAGGAAATGATTTCCCTGGCACATTTCCATTTCCCACAGCAAGAGTCCATTCGGTAAAGGGCATGCCACCAAAAGTTGACCTTTGACTCTCCCGGGAAGCAACCACACGCATATTTTCAGTTAAGTGCAACACAGTGCAATGTTGCCACAAAAAGGAACAGGTAAGAGATGAATCAATACTCTCTTCTCTGCCAGCATCAGCTACTATTGGAAGCGTTTGCCGAAAATCGCCTCCAAGAAGAACAACTTTGCCACCAAACGGTTTATAGTGTGGACCACCAAACGGAACATCCATAATATCACAAAAAGCTCTATTTACTGCCTCAAAAGACAATCTGTGAACCATTGGGGCTTCATCCCATATTATAAGCGATGCATTAATGATCAATTGAGCCAATGGCGTACCTTTCTTGATATTACATGAAGAACCATGGTCGATTTCCAGTGGTATTTTAAACCGAGAGTGAGCTGTACTTGCATCAGGAAGTAATGTTGCTGCAATTCCTGAAGAAGCAACAACCAAAACTATTTTTCCAGCTTCTTTAAGTTGCGCAAGAATAGTTCTGTAGAGGAAAGTCTTGCCTGTTCCTCCATGACCATACAGAAAGTAGAATGTAGGCGAGTCTTCTGTTGGAGACATAACAGATTCCATTACACAATGAAAAGCTTCAAGTTGCTTTCTGTTAAGATCACCAACCACAGGAGGTGGGGAATCCACAGCAGCTAAAGTACCAGGATGTGAATCAGTTCCAAACTGAAGCAAGGGATCAGTTTGTGGGTGATCATCTGTTGGCAAGGGAAGGTTAAAATGAGATAACGTGGCTGAATAAGCATTTAACATGTGCTGCAATTCCCACAACAATTTATTTTTTGGCAATTCAGGTGGTATGAGGTTGTTGTTGAAGCAAACGTCTCGTTGGCACCTATATGTGATGTCTTCGCAAAGCAATTCCCATGTCTGATTGAAAAGCTGCAGTGGGTTTGATAGTTCACAGAACATCAGCATGGACACAAAGAGGTATCGTAACAAGCGGCACATGCCCCATTGGCTGACTTCTTTAATCACAAGTAACCATTCATCATCATTAGACAAAAGACCAAGGCGCTGGCACGCATCTTGGTATGTTCTACATGGGAAGCCATGGACTGTCCGAAGAGCTGCATAACTAACTGACCCACGAACTTTGGTAAGAAGTTGTCTGAGATAAAATGTATCACCACAACCTGGATGGATATAGACAATTCTTCCAATTGAGAACCCTCTTTTCCGCGGAGCCCATTTTTTTGTTTTCACATTCCATATATAACGATTCGGAGTCTCGGCATAAAGTAGGTCCCTTGCAGTTGGATCTCGTTGGTTAAGGTTAAACCACTGTGTCAATGTTGTTTCTGAAACAGAATCGCGGGCAAGTATTCGAGACAGCCGTTGTTTCTTCCTATAAGGAACATAATGTCTCCCTTCAAGATGAACGCACAAGCGCTGAACCGGCGGCGTTCGTTCATGAACAGGGAATTCAAAGATCCGCCACGCTGCCTCATATGAAGACAGACTTCTACAATCAAGAAACTGTTTAATTTCGTCCAATGGAGGGATATGTTTTGGGGTAGCAGAATCAGATACAGACAAACCAGGAGTTTCAGCAAGAACCATGGATCTATCAGGTCCTTTTGTAATGTACTTAAACAAATATTTAATCAAGCGGCCTTGATGACAGACCTCGACATTGATATGAGCTTGAAACAGCACAAGTAAATTCCGATTATATGGAACGATAAACCGATTGTCTAGTATAGCTGTACCTTTCACTGCTGTTATACCTGTATCGCGACGGCGATAGACTGTATAGCCAAACTGGTCCGTTGTAGTTTCTGAATTAAACGGTTTTGGAAAATACTTTGAACACGATCCTTCTTTCATGCAAACATTAGTCGGATTATCTTGACCACACGGACCATGCAGCATGAACTTTGTCACAGCATCATACCCAATTGGATCTAGTAATGGATCTGGCAGTTCAGCACTAACAGTTGCATCAATATCAGAAGCTTGTCGTAGCTTATTCTTTGCATCCAACCATAACAGTATATGAACATGGGGCAAACCCCTTTTCTGAAATTCGACGGTTTTGATACCTGGAATTATAAGGCAATGAAATGTGTCATTTATGTTAGAGCACAAAACGTGAGGTAACTGAGGAAGTTTAGAGTGACAGGAAAAGGAGAATTGATAACAGGCAATTGTAAAAGGAAGTAAGACATAAGGCAACCGAACAGACCTGCCACTGTTTGACCAAAGAAATGGCCTCGTGTTAATTCATCTTCCAGTGCATTCAGTTTCATGCGAAAGACCCTAGCAACAATCTCTGGTTTGAGTTCGCTGCGTGCACCACAGACAGCGCGAAAAGACTCTGTTATTTCTGGCCACTGGGAGTTGCACGTAAAGGTTATGAATAGGTCGGGGCTGCCATGATGGTGGACAACAGCCATTGCATCTAAGTACAGTTGCTTCATGTACCTAGGACTTCCAGTATGCGATGATGGCAGAACAACATGGCCAACAGCATCTCCTGTAACATCACCTCTGTTGAAAGCATCTGTAAGGCCATAGTATAGTTCAGAACGGAGGTTTTCTTGATGCGATCGTAAATAATAGAGTCGGTTTTGTTCAATTGTGGAATATGCATCAACCACGTAATGTTGAAGTGCCTTCCCACCTCGCATCAATGTCTGGCCTTCGTCGTCTCTGTGCTGAAGCCGGTAAGCATAGTACTCTCTCTGAGTCACATGTTTCCTTTTCAATGTTTTGGGAGTATGAACAGGGTCATACGGTATGGTTACATGGAATCCATCTTCTCCGTATGGGAAAAGAACCGGAAAATGCAAAGCATCAAACTTCGGGTGTACACTTGTGATCCTCTTCAGGCCCTCTGACCGATGATCGATAATGATGTCTCGTTCTTCCTTATCAGGCAAGAAATCACCAGGAATGAGTCCAGCCAATTCTGAACCAGTTGGAAGTTCATATTGTCGAGATGTTGTGTCCCTTGCACCAACAATACGCAGTCTTAAATTGATTGATGCTGGATCATTCAATTCAGATCGAATTCGTCTAAAAGACTTAACTAATTCATTTGTCACGTCAAACAGCTTCATTAAACCAGAAACAATATCAGGACGCAGGGACCGCTCAGCAGAAGAGAAATTGGAGAGTCGATCTGCTAATTCGGTCTGCGGGTCAAAGACGTATAGCTGAGAATATTTAGGTCTCTGACCTGCAGCAGGAAGCAGAGATCCCATTCGATGATAATTTTCTCCGCAGATCACAAATGAATAAGGTCCTCGTGATCGTGTAACTCTCGGATCAAGGCGTGCTCCAAAAGATGTGAAAGAGAACGCAGCATTATAGGAGCGTATATGTTCCCTGAAGTGCGCTGCCATAGGACCGCCATTAACACCCAAGAGGTCTTCAAGGTACTGAGGAGTTTCCTGTAGGAATGGGAGGCGTACTCGACCCTTTTGACAACAAAGCGTGAAAACAGGAGCAAGAGATGCATGCCTGTTCAGCCGCTCTTCATACCAGAACCGTGCACCACAGTACTGGCATTCACAGTCAGGGAAACCATGATTGATAATCCGATTGAATCTTGCTTGTTGTGAAGGTGGTAGAGGTACATCAGCCAATGAACAATGACCATCCAACGCAACAGGAGGATGAGTTTGCGAGCTGGCTGTTAAGTCTTCAGGAGTTCTTAAGTCAAGTTCGGATGCGTCAAGTTCACCTTCTGAGTCAAGCAGTGGGTGCAAGCGTCCCCGTCTATCAAAGGTGCACACACGACGCCTCAGAGAACTTCTCGAAGGAGGCGTGGTAGGTACAAATTCAGTGGAAAGACCAATATGACGACGCTTCCTATTCGCTGAACGACCGGGTAGTAGGAGTTCAGCCTGTCTAGGAGTGGCCTAAGATCACACACTGACGTTAGGAAAAAAACAGGACCTGGAAAGTATAGCACAAGCGTAGCATGGTATAGGAACACAATGGTAAATGTAGTAAGATAAAAGTAATAATTTGGCCAAACTAACCATGCCACGCCTTCTGAACGGGTACAGTGGAATACAAACACTGGCAGATTTGCAGAGGAAGGCAGATACCAGGTAATAGTATAGCATATGTAGCAGAGAATTTCATTCAATGCCCAACAGGAAAGACAGAATGAGCAAAAAGAAGCAGTAATGGGAAAGCAGTTATGGAAGAAGGCAGTCTACAGGTAAACGGTGTTTCCAGGGGGAAATATCCTTCTTAAGAAAAAGTATAATAATACAACATGCACCATAGCAGGCTAGTCTAGAGAAGTGAGAAGTAATAAAGCCATCATTAGTGAACAGGGTAGTCAGAACAATAAATGCATGATGGCAATTAATAGAAGAGGAATAAGTTTATAATTTGGGTCTATGGAAGCTAGTAAACAAAGTCATGGTATTAGTGGACAATCTAAATATCTAGTTTCTGTGTGGCTGGTAGACACAACCTAAATACCCTGCAAGCGGAAAGGGTGTGCACAATGTGGTCCTCAAAGTGGCCATTTACAACAGACAATGGCCACCTGCGAATAAAGAGCAAAACAACTGGCTAACGAAGTAGATACAGGTGCGATGCGAATGCGGGTTAAACGGCAACATTCCGCCCAACAAATGATGATACAAAGTAAACCAGTTCCTTAGCACAAACTAAAGATCAGTTGCAGAGTGGCGCGATACTATGCCACTTAAAGAAGGCCATGGCAAAATGTTGCTTTACGGTAACGACATGGAGCTGGTTAGAAAGCAGGTACGCAAGGGGTAATCTGGACAAAGAGGTAACTAATACAAGTAAAATGTCACAGCAGACCAGATTGGTAAAAGTGGTGCCAGTAATGGAACACCACAAGTTTGGCAAGGGCTGCAAATGTAGATACAAAAGGCAAAAGTACATAGTGCACTACTCACTAAAGAGTGTTTCCCTTTAAAAGTTACACAAAAGAAAGGGAGGGACAGCACTGCACAAACATGTTACATGAGAACTCGCATGATGCGAAGCATGGTCAATCAGCAAACAGTTGCTTCTTAGCAGGTTCCTTAGCAGACGATTTGGGAGTTTTTGGCTTCCTTTTAGAGGCATCCACAGATGCTTCAATGGCCTTTGCAGACGGTGTCCTAATTCGCTTTGCCCTCCCAGGATTAGTTTTCCCCACTGGAAGTAGCGGAACTTCTTGGCCAGCAAGAAAAGGGGAAGGCAAAGCAGAGTCAACGGTAGGAACAGGACAAGTCGAAGAGTTTTCAATAGCCTGTTCTTGAAGTGGAAGTTCAACGTCCAAGTCTTGCAGTTCCAAAGGGACAACAGGTTCGTCTTCATCAGAAGAAACAACCAAGCGACGGCGACGTACAGGTGCAGGATGTATAGACACAGATTGCCTAGAAAAGGAGACAAAGGAAGTAGGTCTGTAAAAACACATCTATATGAAAGAACATGCACATTCCTATGCAATGCGGGAGCAACTTGCAAAGCACGAATAAGATAATGACTAACAACAAAGAACCAACTGCACAAGGAATCTCCCTACAGTAAAGACGATTATTACTTCAACTGTGGGAAAACAATTGATTTGAACCTGACCAAGTAAGCAGAAGCCACAACTATTTGTTTATTTTGGTCTGTATAAACAAAAAAGGGAGAACATTCGTAGATAATTAGTATGGCCACTGAAAGGTAACATTGTATGTCTGCACATTGAAAACACGTGTAAGTTAGCGAAAGGCGAAGAAAGGGATACAAAAGGCCATCCATCGGCTATTGTATTTTATGGTAACGACTTAGAACCATGTATAAAAGCAGAAGACCAAATGTAATTGAAAAGCATTGGTTGCAGTTCTTCTTGCGTCAAAATAAGTATTCTGTGCAGACTGGAGGCCTTTTGTTATCAGGTTTAAAAGAGCACCAAAAGCATGCAAACTGGAATTCTAGGGAGCAGACAACACTGGCAAGCGAATAATTAGAACGACACATACTGTGACAAAGGCTGAAGTGTTGTTGTCTGCAAATTGACACCGAGGCCATTAAGATTTCCAGAGTCAGGATTCGCCGATTCGGTTGGCAAAGGATGTCCAGCAGGGATCTCAAGGGACGATATTGGAACATCGGTTTCTGCAAGAGTAACTGCAGGACGACGCGCAACACTTGCACTTCCAGTTTTCCTGCAAAAGTCCAACAAAGCTGTATAAGGTAAGGACAGTAAACCGCAGTACAATGCAGGATACTATGATAAGTAAAAGAATTCCAAGAGACAATAGTGGCGTATGCACAGTTAACAACCAAGCAAGTGGTGAAACGAAATAACAATGGGGAATCGGTAGGAAGCGGGCACATTTGCAACGAAGGGTGCACAAAAAACCAAAGTCAATTGGCAATATGCAAACAGAAGCAAGGTAAACAGGAAACTAAGACCTAATGTAGGATATGGTAAATTTGGTACAAGAAACATAGTAAGTAATAAAGGGCAGAGAGACTTCTTCTTAGCAGATGGTTTCTTCGGCTTCGCTTTCTGCGAACTAATGGTCTTGTTCTGCACAGTAGCATCTGTAGTGTCCGAAGCAAGTTCCCTGATACAGAGATGCTCAGGAAGGAAAGAAAGAGACACGTAAAGCTAGTAAGTAAGTTAACAGGAGGGAAGGTACTGTGGGGATCGCTGTGTTGCAGTTTCTGGGGCCACTTCCTCACTTCTAGGGCTAAGAAGCAGTTAAAACGGGTGTGCAAGAGTCATTGACAAATATAAGCAGGCGTTAAGTCGAACGCTTGAGGTAATACAGGAAAAGGCAAGAAACTGACCGCGCATAGGAAACAATCTCAGTACGGGCAAGTTCAGGAGAAGGAGCTACAACACTGTTGCTGAAAAGAAACATGTCAGAAAACGATATCAGAACGTGTATAAGCAGCACTGAGCTAGCAAAGCAGACAACAAACAGACAACCTTCCCAATGCAGCAGATGAGGGTGAGGATACAGCAGCGATGCGCCTACTGGAACTTGACGGTAAACAACGCATGAAAAAGAAATGTCAACACATAGGGAAAGAGTTCGACAGCGTCCAAAGAAGAGCTTGTTAATTTTGTAAAGCAAAGTGGGCTGTACAAAAAACCTGTTGTAGGGGCGACGTGGAGGAGTAGAAAATGCAAGCTGAGAACTCCCACTGCAAATTTAAGAAGGAACCCGAGTTCAAGACAATCAACAACCAGCGAAAAGAGGACATGTAAAATTGAAGCATTACCTTGGTGAAGCAATAGAAGAACCATGGTCTACCGAAGCGGTCTGAATTGTTGGAACAACATATGGAGACGTAAGAGGCATCAAGTGAGGACTGCAACGGAAAGTAGCGATTAGTAATGAACAAAAGGGGACTGTTCCACAAACTGGAGAACACGGGAAAAACCTGTTAGGAGGTGGTGTATGGGGCATAGCATTTCTTGACCGGCGACTAAGAGTTGGTGAGCAGGAATTTGGCTGTTCTTGCTCATTGACAGCAAGGACCGTGAACTCTGGCGGGCCACGAGCCCCATATTCCGGTTTTGGGAAGCTGGACGTCAAAAGTAAAGTCTCGTCCTTCAAGAGCCAGAAGTTCTTGTGGAAGAACATTGCGCTGGTAAGGAAACCTAGTAGAGAGATCGTTAGCAGTCAAGCCCACAAGAAGGTCAGCGGCCCTACCCAGCAGAACAAAAGCTGCTGATCCAGTGTTGTCATCAACTGTTACCCGAAGTTTGTAACTGCAAAAAACGTGTACAGGAGCGTATGAGGACACGAGAAAAAGCCAAAAGGTATGGGGGCAAGAATGAAGAAAGGAATTACAAGTTCTGTGTTTGTTGAGGCACCAAACGACGGTGGTCATCACACCATTTGTCAACACCATCATAATCTATGGCTGCTTTGGAACAAAGCGCACAACCCAAGTAGTACCACTGCATAGAAGAATCAACCGAAACGATCCGACCAGAGCAATGGTAACGCGTAGACTAAAAAAAAAGTAAACGGAAGAAATGATTAGACGGACAAACAAATGAAGTGAAAGGAACAAAAGCAGGTAAGTTGGAGAGCAAAAGGGGAAAAAACATACATCGGCAACAGGTGGAAAACACAAAGCAAGCAGTTGTGACACAGTCTTCGTACATTCAGCTTCGAAGGCCGCTGCCTCAGTAGGAGTTGCAAACCTCGGAGGGTAATATTGACATGTATTAGTGCTGGCAAAGAACCTAACGGAAGCGAAAGCAAGGAACGCAACAAATTAGCAGTAACAAAAAAGACAGCTGATGATGCAAAGGGAAAAACAAATATGAGGAGGATAAGAAAAGACATACACAGATTGGACCAGGTGAGCCATTTCAGAAACAGGGTTGAGAACACAACGTGTGCCTGGAGTACTGGTCAGAGAGTAACCTCCTACAAAAGGGGTAAAGGTAATAAGGAAAGAAGGAAGGGAAATGAAAGGGAGAATAGTGCAGCGGTAAGGTACATGCAGACCTTTCGTAGCGCCAGTGACTCGCAGTGAGCAAACAGCAAGCATGACTGGCCCAGAACGACCAAGGACAGCCAGTTCCTGACCATTGAGATTCCGAGCTATATCACTCCACAGACTGATATCAAGAAACATGTGACTGGGCAAAAAAACAACGAAAGTAAGTAACAAATGTAGCACAGTCGATAAAGCAGTGGTGTGCATGTGTAACATACTTTTCATTCTGAAGCACCAAATCACTCCGCACAGTGGTACCGAATGAAGTAACAGTGCTAGAAACGCCTGTAATGCTAACAACAGCGCCAACGACATCTGACAGAAGCACAAGCAAGAGAAGAGAGGAAAGGGTGGTAAGCAGTACAGTGCAGAACGGACAGCAAGAGACGTAAAGAATACAGGACAAGACCTGTTAGATAGACCGATGAACGTATGCGGGAATGAAGCGAGCTGAACGGGGTAAATTCGAACGCATCTGGCCAGAATGAAGGTGACGAACGGGTAACGTCTTCGAACTGTGTAGCAGCAGAGAGGACGATGGTCAACTTATGAGAGCAAGAACGATACGAAGGGGCCGGTGGCTTGACGCGGAAGTTGCTCACGAAATAAACGCTACCCAACTGGAGAAGCGGAGAGAAATGGCGCGTGAGTTCCGAAGGAGCCGTGCCCTGAATCAAAGTACCCTGGCCAGAAAAGAAACGAACATCAGAGGGCTGTAAAAAGAAGGGAGGCGCAAGATTGCATGGCAAAATAAAAAGAAAGCAGCGCTGACCTCCTCATCATTCCACAGAGTGCAGTAGTTGAAGATTAATGTAGGATTCTTCAGCCCATAAGACCCCCACGCATGAAGGAGGCGCAGCTTCAGAAGAGTCTGAAGGCCATCGGAGTCGCTGAGGTCAAGAAGCAATTTATGGGTCACCATGGAAGAGCAATAGAAGAAAGCAAGCGAGCAAGCAAGATAGAAGAGGGAAAGTCTGTGAGGAGCATAAATGAAAGGTAGCAAAGCAACAGAAGACTTTTGTGGGGAAAGGAACAGATGAGGAAGCGCCAGACCTGTCATTTCTCAGGGGAAAGGTGAGGAGTTCCGAAAACCGATAAGTTGCAGAGAGAAGAGAAGTCGCTGGCGCAGCAACCCAGGCTAAAAGCAGAGACGAAAGAGAGAGAAAGCAATGATTACAGACGAGAACGCAGTACAAATGTGGCAAAGAAAAACAGTGTTAAGACGTGACTCTATGAAACAGTAAACTTGTAACTTGTTCTTTTAAAGAGATAATATATCCGGCCACTTGTTGCTTGAGAGATTGGACTTAGTGGAAGACTTGGTTGAGAGATTGGACAACACCCAAATCCTGAGTCTTCACCCGGAAGCGTGATAGGAAGGTTACACATCCTTGCATATTGTTCCATATTGATTACGTTTAATTTCGGATTTACATTTCATCTCTAAACGCGTTTCGTCGGTAAAAATCGAGAAATATCTAACTTATGAATCATTAAACTCTCTCGTACATTGTCGATATAGGATTCACCTTAAAACTATTGCACGGAATCATATAGAGATTTCGAACTCAATTTTCCAAGTACGGTCATAATTAGTTAACCACCTCCCGAGTACTTCTTCAAACCTTATCACCCGCCATTCCGCCATTGACAATTGGGAAGTGCATGATGAACTGATAGTGGACGACTTGCTTTGCTTATGGGTTGGAGTTGGACACCACTACTGCAAAAATGGATACACTCAATGGTGGAGTTATATGTAGTTGGAGGGGATAAAGCTTCCACTAAAATTTTGATATAATTGAGGGTTTATTTTTCAGGAAATATAAAGAAATAACCATGCTACGCAAATGACTCTAAGTTGAATGACAAAAATCACCACTGTTAAATGTGAGATAAAAATACATGCTCGTACTGTACTAAATCATATGAAGAACTTAAACAATTTCTGGAAGGAATCATTACTCGATATAATTAATCCAATGAGTCGAGCGTCACAAGGGTGCGTGGGTGCATGCATGCAAAAGTGACTCTAACCCCACGTAATTTTATGACAAACTTACCAATTGGTACCCGCATTTATATAGATACCGATAGCATCTAGTACCAATACACTTAATATATATATTATATATATATATATATATATATATATATATATATATATATATATATGGGTCAGACTGGCGTATGTTAGGCGTATGCTATACGTCAGGTACTACTAGTGAGATATCTCTATCTAGACCATGAATTAAATCGAGTTTGGGGTATGATACTATACCCTAACCTCTAATGGATAAACCCCAGGCACCCATTTTCAAAACCCTAACCCGAAGTTTGATTAAATGAAAAACAAAAATTGACCGTTGAGATTGGCCGGAGCTCATCTAACTACATCTAACGGCTAGATCACCTGACGTATACTATACGCCTGACGTGCACCAGTATTCACCATATATATATATATGGCGGTGTATTCGGTGCACCCACTTTTTTGGGTGCACTCAATGCACTCGCCTCATAATCGTCATTCCGAGCATGCGATTCATGTCAAAACGGTATCAATCGTCGCTTATGATATTATGAACAATAAACACATAGATTTGCAAAAAAACTCATTCAAGATTTACTTTAATTTCAAGGATTTAGGATTTACGGATTTAGGGTTAGGGTTTATGTTTACAATTTGGAATTTTGATTTGGGATTCATAATTGAATCAGTGCAAGAGGAACATCTCGTACCAATAAACCTAAGTATGTGAGGTATCTCTTGAGATGGTTCTTGAAGATTTTATAGCATTATTTAGAAAAGAGTTTTGTAACTTATCCTATCTTCACCAGAATTACCAAATGACCAATACAAATTTTTTAGAAAATACCCTGAATTGGGCTTCAGGGCCTTGTTTCGGTTTGTCCCTCTCAAGTCTCAACCCAGATTGCCACCCCAAATTTAGATGGGCTTTTTTCTTCTTAAAAGTAACTCGGATAAGTGTTGGGCTTTTGGCGGGTGAGTCCAAGCTTTTTTGTAGGCTTGAAAAGGGAGTCCATGATATTCCATACAGTGTGTGGTCAAATGCTTGAATACGTCATCGATGATCCAGAGACGTTGAATTTCTCGATCACTTACCTAATTCGGCCGCTTCTCCAGACGTCAGCGATGATGCCTCCCATTTTCTTTGTTCTTCTCCGCCATGAACGCGGGCGCCGGCCTTTCTCCAGTTCTCACGTGGGGATTCACTATAAGTACCCGATTGGACGGCATTGTTGCAAAAGGAGATAATTTCTTTGATTCCGATTTCTCAGAGAAGTAAACGATTGAAACAGCGAAGAAACAGGAGAAGAACAAGAAGAAAAAGAATACGACAATGGCAGCAAAACCATCAGCGATTCCCCTTCTCGCCCCATACAAGATGGGAAAGTTCGATCTTTCTCATAGGTACGTCTTTGACTTGGTCATTTTTCTCGAACACGTTGACTGCAAACTATTAGATTCTGGATTGGGGCTCTGTTTTCTAGTTCAGAGTTGAAAACCCTCCAATTTGGGCAACTCGGTATTGTGTAGAATGGGTTGCTGAGAAATGGGTTGAGTTTCTGGGTTTGCTTGGGGGGAGAACGGTATATGATGTACGGTTGCTTTTGTGGATAGTTTATATCTCTGTACGTTCTGTAGTTCGGTGACTGATCGCTCTCCAATTGAGTAAATGTGATGCTGGGATGTTTTTTAGAACTTGTTACCCTGAAATAGGATTATGAATAAAGTCACCAACTTTGACAAACCCAACCCTGTATTCATAGAGTCCTAGCATGTAGTATATAGCACCATAAGCCATCTTAGCGTAGCATGTAGTAGAGAGGCGTAAAGTAGCTCCAGTTCCTTTTGTACTCCAACAAGAAACTACTTCTATAGCTAAAAAAATGGATGAACCTTATGCTATTCTCTTTTGTTGGCTTGGTTCCAGAATTGTCCTTGCACCATTGACAAGACAGAGATCTTATGGAAATGTCCCACAGCCACATGCCATCTTGTATTACTCCCAGAGGACAACCAAAGGTGGTCTTCTGATAGCTGAAGCTACTGGAGTATCTGACACTGCACAAGGGTGAGTATTTTTTTCTTTTTTTCTAGCTACTCTTTGTACTTCTTGCTTTGATGCAACTAGAGGTGTTTCTTTAATTTGCAAGTTTTTCAAGTTCTCACGTGTTGTTGGAATGTATTCTATGTCGGTTCATCGTGTTAACAGGTATAAAGATGCCCCTGGAATCTGGACCAAAGAGCAAGTTGAGGCATGGAAACCAATTGTGGATGCTGTTCATGCCAAGGGTGGCATATTTTTCCTTCAGATTTGGCACGTTGGGAGGGTTTCAAATTCAGGTGATTTCCTTAGTCTATGGAAGAAACGTATTCTTTTTTCATGGCAGCAATAATTGACTTAGGCTTCTAGTTGTTTGCATCATTATTGACATCTATACATCTGTGCAGGTTTTCAGCCAAATGGGCAGGCGCCAATCTCGTCTAGTGACAAGCCATTGACCCCTCAGCGTCGCGCAAATGGCATTGATGTTGCACAATTCACACCCCCAAGACGATTGCGCACAGATGAGATCCCTCAAATTGTCAATGACTTCAGAATTGCTGCAAAGAATGCAATGGAAGCAGGCTTTGACGGAGTGGAGATACACGGTGCTCATGGTTATCTCATCGACCAATTCCTGAAAGACCAAGTGAACGATAGAACCGACCAATATGGCGGGTCTCTAGAGAACCGTTGTAGGTTTGCTCTAGAGATAGTCGAAGCTATAAGCAATGAGATTGGAGCAGACAGAGTTGGAATCAGATTGTCTCCATTTGCAAACTATGGTGAATGTGGCGACTCGAACCCAGAAGCTTTAGGCCTATACATGGCTGAGTCCTTGAACAAATATGGGATTGCCTACTGTCACATGGTTGAGCCCAGAATGAAGACGGTGGCTGAAAAAGTTGAAACTCCTCAGAGTCTCCTCCCCATGAGACAAGCTTTCAAGGGCACTTTCGTTGCTGCTGGAGGTTTTGGCAGGGAAGATGGGAACAAAGCTGTGGAAGAGGATCGTGCTGACTTAGTGGCTTATGGTCGTCTGTTCTTGGCTAATCCTGATCTACCGAGGAGATTTGAGCTCAATGCGCCTCTCAACAAGTACAACAGGGACACGTTCTACATTTCTGATCCTGTTATAGGGTACACTGACTACCCTTTCTTGGATTCACATCATTAGTTGTCAGTGATTTGTTTTTCATTTCCATTTGTTTAGAATTGGGTTTGGGTCAGAAGTCAGATAAAGAGAGGGATTCTTCCTTACCATATGGTTCATTCTACAGATTTCATTTCAGTTTATTGGCTTATAAAGTTAAAATGATTTGGAATCTTCGAGTTCAAATTGACTTATTGTAGAAGTTAGCTCCCCCTCCACGTAAGCTTTCCTGAAAAATGTTCACTTCAGCCAGAAAAAGCCTCTTCCATCCGTTCTCTTCATCGACTCTACCTCCATCCTGCATGTCACTCGTCTCCTTGATTCCCACCATTCTCCCCGGCAGACGCCTTCTCAACTCGAACTTACTTTTCATCCCCGTGCAGCAACAGCCAACTCTATACAATTACATCCCACCAATCTGTCTCTGTGCAAATTTGTCATGAAGTAAATTTTTCAATGAGACAAGCCTGGTGACAACTTCACCGATACTGATTCTCTCATTTGGGGAGTCTGAAGAACAAACGACACCTATTTCGAGAATGGAGATCAGAACCTCCTCTAGTATTTGGCCCTTCTTCTTCTTAGTTTCCTGTGTGTTGCTGCTGCTAATGGCATCAAAAGGGGTTGCTTGACCAAGAGGTAGCTCATTGATTAGAACAGGATCCAGAACTTGTGCCATTAGCTTCTCTGATAGAGCAGTTCTAACAAATGTATGAATGTTCAGACCTTCTTTGAAAATCTCATCGGTTGGTCTCTTTCCAGTGAAAACCTCACATAAGAGTACTCCATAGCTGTAGACATCACCTTGTTTTGAGACTTCATTTCCCATACCGTATTCTGTAGTTATGCATAAAGGAAAAGTGAGGAAATCATTACTGATTTGATTAGTAAAGAAGAGAAATTCAATAGTTATTAAACGAAATTAATCAAAACATTGTATTTATTCACTTATAGGTATCCAAGATAAGACGTTTACCAGGAGGAGCATAGCCAATTGTTCCTTTTATGCCAATGGTGCTTGACATCTGGCCTATCGAAGAGGGATCTCCAGTGGGTTGTAGGAATCTTGCCAACCCAAAATCGTTAACATGACCAGTCATGTCTTCATTGAGAAGCACATTGCTCGGTTTGAGATCGCAATGAACTATAGGGGTTCCGCATTGGTGGTGAATATAATCTACTGCAGTAGCTACATCAATGACAACATTCAGCCTTTGGAGGAAATTCAAGCTCCTTAGAGGCTCGTTTCCATCTGCAACTGGATGCAACCAATCTTCGAGGCTACCATTGGCCAAGTACTCATATACGAGAGCCTTGAAGTCATTCATTTGATCATCGATACCTGAACACACTGTTAGTATTCTCACAAGATTTTTGTGCCTGATGTTCTTCAATGCTGCACATTCTGCCATGAAGCTCTTGGAACCTCCACGACGTTGTAGGTTAAACACTTTCACTGCGACGGTGGTTTCAATCCCATTCTTGTCCAGGAGTCCCTTATACACAGAACCAAAGCTGCCCACACCAATCAAATTTGCTCCAGAAAACCCATTTGTAGCTTTATGAAGGTCACGGTAAGACAATGGGAGCTGTGAATCATCAGCAGAAACTGTATCTTGTTTTCCTCTCTTTTTGTTCCAAAAGATAAGCAACCAAGAACCCACGAATGCCAGCAATAATACACTGGAGACTGTCGATATGACAATCTTGATGATCAACTTATGGCTGAATGCATTCTTTTTCTGCTTGAAGTTACAAGGTGGAAGATTGAGTTCAATCACACCACCACAGAGTTTGCCATTTCCAACGATTGAAATAATGCTGCCATTCCTGAAGACTCCATTTGATGGCACTTCCCCCTCAATACTGTTATAAGACAGATTCAAAAGCTGCAATAGCTTCATGCCTTCGAACGATTTTGGAAATTGACCTGATAAGTTATTGCTAGAGATGTCCAACAGTTTGATACTTCTTAATGAACTTAGAGAAGAAGGAATGGTTCCTTGTAACAGATTGCTTTGCAAGCTCAGCATCTCTAATTTTGCACAACTACCAAGAGAAGCTGGTATTTCACCTGATAACATGTTATGTGACAGATCCAACTCCCCTAAATTTGTCAGACTTCCTATGCTTATTGGAATGGTGCCAGATAAACGATTATGAGACAAGAGCATATGAAGTGACAAGGAAGAAAGACCCATGAGTTGTGAGGGAATGGTGCCACTAAGATTGTTTTGAGAAAAGCTCAAACCTATCAAACTTGTGCAGTTCCCAATTGCAGCAGGAATTTCTCCTTGTAACTTGTTGTCCCCAAGATCCAACCTATACAATCTAGTCAACTTCCAATGGCAGATGGAATGCAACCTGCAATATTGTTGCTACTCAAATCTATATACTGCAAATTTCCCATGTTTCCAATGATCGACGGGATTTCACCCGAGAGATCGTTCTTATGTGCATCCAAGACCTGCAAGTTGACGAGGTTCTGTATCGCGCTTGGTATACTCCCGGAGAATCTGTTCCTGTACAGACTAAGCATCTCCAGGCTGGTTGGTAAGCTGCCAATCACCTCTGATAAGTTGCCTTCAAAGTGATTCACATGAACAAACAACTGCACCAAGCTGGTTGCATTGGGCAGAGAAGAGAAGAAGCTCAAATCATCAGCCTTCCCACCACCAAGAGAGTTTTGGTAGATGTAAATGCGGGAAAGCTTGTGAGAGCTTTCCATACCGGGCATCCTCCCGGTAAAATTGTTGAACTGCAGTTGAAGTATAACCAAGTTCGAGGCATTGGATAGAGAAGCTGGGATGCTACCACTAAACTGGTTTTCAGCCATATCCAAATGCACAAGATTGGGAAGTGACAATCCCATTTCTCTAGGTAGATTGCCGTGGAGTTTGTTCACTCCAAATGACAAAATCGTGAGGGAAGAAAGATTGAATACAGAAGCCGGGATTTCACCCAATAAGTTGTTCGACGCGACAATGAGCTCCTCCAAACTCGTCATTTGGCCCAAAACATCACGAATTCCCCCACTGAACCTGTTCTCTTCTGCGTAGAACACGCGTAGAGACGACAAGTTTCCAAGAGATTGAGGAATGATGGTTCCTGTCAGATTGTTTGAATTGATCCAAAGCTCCTCGAGCCTGTGCAAGGATCCAAGCTGCCATGGTATCTGTCCACCAATTTGTTGTTTCCTACTTTGAACTGGGTAAGGGCAGAGCACCCTGAGATGTTGGATGGGATCAAGCCACCGAGCAAATTGTCCTGGAGAATCAGGTGCTGCAGTCTGTTGAGCCTGCCGATTTCGGGTGGGATTCCCTCGATCAAGCTGTTGTTGGAAAGTAGCAACCTTTGCAGGAAACTGAGGTTGCCAACGTGTGGCGAAATGGAGCCAGAGAGCTTATTAGAAGGCAGTTCCAAAACAGTGACTCTGCCGATGTGTTTCTGGGAGCAAGACACGCCGTACCACTGACAGAAGTGAGTGGAATCGTTCCACGAGCTCAGAACCCCCAAAGGGTCACCGGTGATCATGGACTTGAACTGCAGCAACGCCATTCGATCCGTCTCGTTGCTCGAATTGATGTTCGAAGAGGCTGCTGCTGATGTAGTAAGAAGTAGTGCAACTACCCACCAACTTGGTGAAGAAGAACCAATCATCTTGGCGGGAACACTATGGTAAATCACTCTTTTTTTTCATAGGAAAACGCAGGAAAGCTAGTTGATATTTGGTGATGATCATATGAATTATCTCTTCTGCTAGTTGCTGGGATTTTAATTTTTAAACACTGCGGGCTCTGAATGGGATCCAACTAAGCTGGACCCATATGTCACGGACTATACCCATTACCGAGACAAAATGTAGAAACTTCAACCTTATTTTCTTTTCCCAAGAAGGATAAGAGACTAGACATTTTAAAAATTCTAAGAATACCAGAACGGTTTCATTTATCTCAACGAGACTCCACCATTATAAAGAAAAATAATGGTTGATCGGTGCA